>OX419338.1:7436204-7526204 GCA_948470475.1 Galaxea fascicularis | reverse complement strand
GGTAGAAACGACGTAACGTAAAGCTAAAAACTATGGTAACCAATAGAGTAAATGGTTTTTTAATTTCCACAAACTTTCTAACAGTTTTTGACAGCTCGTTTACTTCCATACCTCATACATAACTCATAAAAACTATGGTAACCAATAAAGTAAATGGTCTTTTAATTTCAACAAAGTTTTATAACAGTTTTTGACAGCTCGTTTACTTCCAAACCTCATACATAACTCATAAAAACTATGGTAACCAATAGAGTAAATGGTCTTTTAATTTCAACATAACCCGCTAGAGCACTTGCTCCACTCTGATTAAACACTTAAACTTCCAGAAGTGATTAACATATAACTTCTCCTAGTAATTTCAATACACTGTCCAGCAGACGGGTGATGAGAAGAGACAACCTTATCAGGCAGAGGGCGTTTTCTTAATTTCCGTTTTTTGGGGCCGTTTTCCGGAACACAAATTCTTGGGACAGGCGGTAATCTTGTTTTTTGGGGACCTGTTATTGCGTTAATTCTGCTTGAAGGTGGATTTCCACTGTCGCGTAATTTTTACGTGCGTACAGACGTAAATTAAATGGCGTTACGTACGTAAATAAAACAGAGACGATATATGAAAGCTCGCGCGTAAAGGTGGATTTCTACTGTCGCGTAATTTTTACGTGCGTACGCACGTAAACTTTAAATGGCTTTACGTACGTAAATAAAATAGAGACAACCTATGAAAGCTCGCGCGTAAACATAAAAGTTGAACGAGGTTCAACTTTTACGTTTACGCGCGAGCTTTCATATATCGTCTCTATTTTATTTACGTACGTAAAGGTGGATTTCTACTGTCGCGCAATTTTTACGTGCGTACGGACGTAAACTTTAATTGGCTTTACGTGCGTAAATAAAATAGAGACGACATATGAAAGCTCGCGCGTAAACGTAAGAGTTGAGCGAGGTTCAACTTTTACGTTTGCGCGCGTCCTTCCATACATCGTTTCTATTTTATTTACGTACGTAAAGCCAGTCAAAATTTACATCGGTACGCAAGTAAAAATTACGTGACAGTGGAAATCCACCTTAAAGCCATTTACAGTTTACGTCCGTACGCACGTAAAAATTACGCGACAGTGGAAATCCACCTTTAGGGATCAGGATGAAGGGATATGGTTTACTCGAACGTTGCTTCGGAAAACTCATACGCCGCGCGACAAGCTCGTGACTTGGCAACGGAAGTTCAGACTATTCTGCGTTCTTAGGTCACTTCTGTGTTCGTTTCTCTGTTCGTTATTCTCTTTTTTCTCCTGGGCCCGCCTCGAATAGCTATCAAACTACCTGCGGGTTCAAGCATTTTCTAATTTTTAGGTATAAAACTAATAAAATTGTTGTTGTTATATAGTCAGAGTATGCGTTGTCAATTTGGAAAACCCTATGCCACATATTCTCTCATTCCTTAACTGCAAGATGAGTAAGTAGAATTATGAGTCCCAAAAATGCGCCCTAAATAGATAAAGTCGCACCAGCAATTTTTCTTTTTCTTGTTGTTTATTTTTCCCTGAAACAACTCCTCAACGGAAGTATTTTTTAGAATCGCGAAAGTATGTTAGTTAACATCGTTATCTTTTACATAAAGTGTCTTGGTGTTTTGAGAATTCTCAAAAACGAAAAAGCCCTTTTACCGCTGATCGTAATTCTCGAACTCTCCAGCAGTAAAGAACAGGGTTAAAGGAAGAATTAAGATAAACTATCGTTGCTGTTATGAAATAAACTGTGTGGGAAGGTTTTCCTTTGACAAAACCAACCATGTGAGGGGTGTAACAACAGACCATGAGAATAAAAACCAGAAAAGTGTTCACAACACTGCTTTTCAGTCTTAGAATCAGACTAAAGTTATTTCCGTTATACACTTGCGGCTGCTGATTTCTAATCTGCGCTTGATGGCGCCGGACAATAAAATGGATTTTCAGATAAATGGCAAAGTTTGCCGCTATTATGATCCCTGTTAATATTTGTATTACGATAAAGGTTTTAGATTTCCAAAGCCAGGATAACGACAAAAGTGCAACGCACAGCCAAATACCGATTACAGCCAAGATCACACGAAATTCAGTTATAACGGAATTGTACCTTAAGTGAAGCTGAAGAGCGAAGAGTCTCTCCAGTCCAATTGCTGTGATGGTGAAAGACGAAACACCGACAAAAACGTAAGCGACTTCGTGAAAACCAACCGTACACAGAACACGATTAGCGAGCGAAAATCCGTGTATTCCCGTTAGAAGAAAAAATATTCCCGCAGGCTGAACGATTAAGCCAACGCCAAAATCCGAGACAGCAAGATTTGCCAGTAAAATATTGGCTGGCGAATGCAAGGAGGGAGTTTTCCAAATTGCGATTAGAATTGCAGAATTTCCAACGAGTGCTGTGACGAAGAAAGGAATGTTTAATATAGCTATTGCTGTTGCTTGGGACTTGTTTTGTTCAAGATATACTTGCTGTTGAAGACATGCATCGTCAGGGTTGACCAGTGATGTTGAGTTACGATATTCCTGGGTAAAGTTGCGAGCCATGGAATTACAAGAAGCCCTTCACCATCACACGAGAAAACAACAGCTGCTGTTGTTGTAGAACTTATTCAAAACCAAACGATGAAATAGCCAATTCGCTGTTGCACAAATATCAGAGACTAAAAAAATTAGAATTCACTGTAATTAAGCTGAGTTGTACGAATAAAAAGACATGTGAACAAACATGCAGATCTTCACAACGGGAGATTGCACTCTTGACATTATTAGCACTCTGTAACTACCGCATTAATTTTAAAGTGAAAAAAATAAATTTGACAGACTCAAAGTTATACTATAGCTCACTTTTATAGTTTTTTCCCTATCTTGTGAGACTAACCATATCAATGATATAATAATTCATCCAGAAACTCGTTTACCACATTGCAGATATATCAGAGACAAGGATTTAAAAATCGGCCAAAGAAAGTCGCGAAAACAAATTGCAGTAAAACCATAACTGGCCGGAACTGGAACTAATATTCCTTTAATTTCATATTTGAAAACGGTATGATGTTGTATCTTATTGCGCATGCTCTGTCAAGTATTTCTCTGACAAGAATTGTTCATTCGTTAGTAGACAGAAGATAGCCGAGTGAAGTAGACTTTAGAAGATAGCCGAGTGATTCGCTAGTGGCTAGTGGCTAACTTTGTACTTATACATGTAACAACCTTAAATGCTATGCATGTCACCGCTCGCAGGAATTTTTTTGGGGAATTGTCACCCCACCTCCGGTTATTTCTAATGGTCCGTCCCTTAAGAAAAAACATTTTCAAGGAGCTAGTTTACTTCAATGTGATTTTTCAGTCTTGGAAGCTATAGGTCTCTACCCTGCATGCAGTCTAATTTGAAACAAACTGATCTAGGAAGTGGTGCGATTAAGTGTTTCGGAACTGGCCTGCATTGCAGCAGCACGCTGTTGACCGGGACGTTGAGGCGTGGACCTAGTGCAATCTCAAGACCAAAGTATTTCTGCCGGAGACAAAGGAATAAAAAGAATACCTGATACTAAAACCATAACCCTAACGACAAAAAAGCTTTTTCACAGCTGATCGTAATTCTCGAATTCGCCAACAATAAAGGACGGGATTTACTGACGAGTTGAGATTAATCATCGTTGATGTCACGTAATAAGCCGTTAAGGATGGTCTTCTGTTGATAAGAACCAACATTTGAGGTGCAGTGCAGCAGCTCATTAAGATAAAGACAAGAAAAGTGTTGACAACAGTTCTTTTCAGTCTTATAATCGAGCTGAAGATGTTTCCAACGTTGGCTTGTGGCTGTTGATGTCGAATCTGTCTTTGGTGGCGCCGAACAATGAGACAAATGTTGGAATAAATGAAAAAGTTTGTTACTAGTAGAACAGCGATTGCTGAACCTGTTATCTCAAATATTTGAGATTTCCAAAGCCAGGCTAACGAATAAATCGCAACGGACAACCAAACGCCGATCACAGCCAAGATCGCACGAAAGTTAGTTATAATAGAAGTGTACCTTAGGTGTAATTTAAGAGCGAGGAGCCTTTCCAGTCCAATTGCTGTTACCGTGACAGTGGAAACTCCGCATAGGTAGTTAGACGCTATTTCTAAAGTGCACATAACATAAAAAGTCGACGAAAAACCTTGCATTCCTGTGAGTAAAAATATTATCATCGCAGGCTGCGCGATCAATCCAACGCCAAAATCCGCGACAGCTAGATTTGCCAGTAAAATATTGGCGGGCGAATGGAGAGAGCGAGTCTTCGAAATTGCGAGAAAAATTGCTAAATTTCCAACAAGCGCCGTCAAGCATAAGGGAACGTTAAAAACAGCTATTGCCATTGCGTGGTGTTTGTTTTGTTCAAGATGTCGCTGTTTAGGAAGACACTGTGAAAGCGAATCATCAACGTGTAAAGTAGAGTTACGAAATTCGTGAGTAAAGTTGCGATCCATGGAAATTTTGGCAAGCCCTTCGGCATTACTCAAACATGGACCACAGCTGTTGCTCAACTTCTGATGCTCTTTGCTTGAATTAATCAATAAGTTTGGAAGAAATACTCATCGGTCACCAGCTGATAGTTCATTCAAATTGCATCATAGAGTAAGCAGAGATATGTACTGACCAGTGAATGGTTGTGCAAATATTGAAGATTTATAACCAATGCATGCATTCTTTTAATTTTAGTCCGGCTATAGTAGGAACATTCCAGTATAATTAAATATCGCTGTGAAATTAAAACTCATTGTAAGTTACTGCCATTCATTTGCGAACAAGAAAAGACAAGGCTGAGAAAAGAAAGTTGCGCCAAACAGAGAAAGCAAACTGTTTTGTAGCTGGAACCAGGAGAAATAAGGATGACAAATTGATAACTGAACATGTGAATCTGACTTATTTTAATTAATAAAAATACGGTTTTGGAACTTAGGATTAAAGTATAGTAAACCATAGTTTATCACCAGTAACTATACTAATTTAAAAATACTTCACTCAAAACCTAGTTTTGAACCGACGATGCATCTAAATCAGAAACAACATCAATTATTAAAAAGCGGTAAAAATTGCCGGCGGGATTTGAGAAAAAATTAAATGGAAAGCATTCGAAGCTAAACAGTTCCTGCATCACTGATTTTAATTAATTCAATGTCATGAATTTGTAACTTATACTACGGCGAGGACAAGATATTTATGCTATTGTTACATACTAAAAAAGACCTCAAAACGAAAAATGCTAACTCTATCAAAAACAATTAGTATTTGAGAAAATTCTGGCAAAATTTCGGAGCCAGTGTAAAGTACAGAATTTCCGACCAGCGCTTTTTCAGGCGGAAAGGAACGATATCTCTGTGTTTGAGGGGCCTGTTTGAAGACATTCTTTACAGAATCAGCGACATTCGTAAGTCAAGCCGCGATCCATAGAATTCTGACAAGGCCCTTCGTGGTTGCACGAGAAAACGACAGATGTTGTTCATCTCGCTGATACACTTTTTTGATCAAACAAACGATTAGTTTGGAAGAAATGAACATCGCTCAATGGCTTATTATTCAGACAGAACATACGAACTCTTCCATTTACTCCTTTAGAAATAATGAAACCTTATCTATAATGCTAAGTTTAATTTCAGTGCAGTCAAAATTCCAACATTCCGCTATTGTTGTGAAAGTAATTAAAACCTCAATGCAAATAAACTAACTGACATTTATTTATGGACACGAAGGAGGCGTCGGACCAACAGAATACAGTATTGTTAATAACCACAGGGAACAAGGGTATAAATATTGACTCGACATATTCACAACTTGAGGCTTCCGCTCCGTTTTAATTAGGTAGACTTAGTCAGACTAAGAATCATACTTGTCGCGTAGAACAACTTTAAATTTGCAGAAGCGCTGCAGTAGTCTTCAAGTGGCGGAAACTTTGAGTTTGTTCGGCTGTTCCCTGTTGAAAGAGCTCTAACTGTCATTTTGAAGAACTTAATCGCAAACAGGCCCTGAGTCGCTTTGTTTTAATTACGTACAATCGACTTTCTCTCCCCTTGGAAAGACTGTTTGAATTTTGCAATTTTTCTTCTGATCAAATATATCCTCCCAAAAGACGCAGTGTTTGTATTGTGTTTGCGTCGAGAGATACCGAGAGGCAGTGGACAGGCGCTTATTCTGTACATTCATATAAGAAGTCCATTCATTGCGATTTGTTCTTGTGCTTCTCAAACATCCCCAGCTGAAAATCAGTGATACAGTTCTAAGTTATGTGCGTATGTTTTCCATAAGGCGTCATCTTTTGCCCAAAAATGCAACAACAGCTGTAATAAATCGAGATTTCTTTCTTTTAGTCATGTTTCACTCGAAGTCAAGTCCTCCGATTGAAATTGAAAAAGAAGAGTTTATTTGTTTAATAAAGCTCAATGAGAAAGGTGAAAAAGCTGTTTTACAGCTGACCGTAGTTCTCGAACTCGCCAGAAATAAAGAAATGGATTTACGGTTGAATTCAAGTAAACCAACGTGGATGTTATGTGATAAACGGTGAAGGAATAAGTTGTAATGTTAAGGACAAGCACTTGGGGCCCAAAACAGCAGATCATTACAATGAAGACGAGAAAATTGTTGACAACTGTGCTTTTCAGTCTTGGAAACGTACCGAAATTGTTTCCATGAATCGCTTGTGGGTGCTGATGTCGAATCTGTACTTTATGTCGCCGAACAATAAGATAAATTTTGAAATAGATGATAAAGTTTGAAACTAAAATTATACAGATTAATGTTGATGATATTGAGAAGTGGCTTATATGTTTCAAAACCCAGAGCAACAATGAAAATAGCGCGATGCACAACCAAAGCGCAATTGCAGCCAAGATTACACGAAAGTTAGTCACGATTGATTTATACCTTAAGTGCACCTGAAGAGCAAGAAGTCTGTCCAGTCCAGTTGCCGTAACAATAACCAACGAAACTCCACATAAAAAGGAGGCTGATTGGGTAAGCACTGTGCACAAAGCGCGGTGGATTGGTGAAATATCTTGTATACCCGTTAGTATAGATACTATCCATGCAGGCTGCACGACCAAACCAACGCCAAAATCCGAGATAGCAAGATTTGCCAGTAAAATATTTGTGGGTGAATGCAAGGAGGGTGTTTTCCAAATTGCAATTAAAATTACAGAATTTCCAACCAGCGCTACCAAGCAGAAGAGAATGTTTAACACAGCCAATGCTATTGCTTGGTGCTTGTTTTCTTCGATGTGTCCGTGGTATCTAAGGCATAAATCAGGAGAGTTGATCGGTAATGTTGAGTTTTGATATTCGCCCGTGAGGTTAAGATCGATCTTGAATGAACTCATAGCTAATACTTAGGAAACGACGGCTGTTCGTTGGTGCAGTTTTTTAATCAAGTAAAACAAGCAGATGGGAAGAAATACTCGCTCCCAGTGGCTTTTCAACAGTCAATTCCAAATTAAATAATGAATATACCGTGCTATTCAATGTTGTGCAAATAAGCAAGGCCTCTATACACTGCCAAGCTTTTGTTTTCAATCAGATTGCGAACTTCCTTTGATGAATTTCTCTTGTAATAAAACTCGGTGTAATTGAACTTGACATTTCACCAAGCAAAAATCAAGTTGGGCAAATCAAGTTAGGCAAATGAACAAAGCATAATACGTCACATCAGCAGCAATTTCCCGTTTCTTATCACAAAAGAAGAATGGCAGACTGGATTAAAGTGTAGACTATAAAAGGACAGATATTCTTTGCGCAAACTAAGTTCGTTTTACTCTAAAGCCAGTTTTCTTACCATAGTGAAACTCATTAGAAAGAACAAGTTACAAAGAGGTGCAAAATCTGAAATTCAAAAAGTGGGCGAATCATGCCACGAAAGCGTTTGAAATCCTTGCTTGAGAAAACTGTAAATTTCCATGCTATTACAAAAGATCATTAATTAAAGAATTATACTTGCAGAACGTTTAAACGAAAATCTAAAAAGAGATTAAGCAACAACATCAAGGGGCCTGGGAACCGAGCGCCACTTACCTTTTTGTAGCTGTTGGAGGAACTTCTTCAAGACCCTGCTGAAACACGCGATAAAAAGGACGACATCTTCAAGTTTATGATGCTCGAAAAGTATATGAAAAATAATAGGAATAAAAAATAAATACTTAACTGACCACTCCACTATAGGGGCTTTTCAGGGACAATAAAACAAATAATACAAATGAACACAACAGAGTTAAGAATCCCAACTTGTCAGGAGGCAGACCAGTTGGCTATTTACAAGGATGACCGAGGAGTTGAACCAGGAGGCACGATCCCAGAACAACACCAGCTAGTGGCTAGAGCGGGATTTGAACCCGGGTCACCGCACTGAAATCCAGCGCCCTAACCACTCGGTCATCCTGCCTCCACTATGCTGAAGTTCGCGCTGAGTCGTGATATAATCCGCGTCAAACTCGCTCAAAGGGAACGAAAATCTGAAACCAGTTTCAGTTACCAATCCAAACGATCCACGTTCGAAGGTGGATTGTTTAGATTGCAGTCTAGGATTGGTTTCGCCATAAATGGAACGGGAAATCTAATTTTCGATCGCAAAATCCGGTTTTAGATTGGTCAAAAGGAACGCTACCTATAATGTAAATGCTGAAAATCGCCGGTGACCATTCTTTCACCTTAATCGGGGGTTCAGTTTCTCCCGTATTACAAAAATATCCACTGAAGTATTTGTAGCATTTGAATTAGTGGTGTAACCCGCAGTGAAGTTTCCGTCAAGAACTCTTTTAATGCGTTAACTTACCAGCGAGCTGAAAACGTGTAGATGTACAGTATGAGTGTTATTGCATCCTTTTAACGGGAAATGTGTCTTCTATTCTAAGGTTCTACTCCAAGTTTCATAAACGGCGGATGGAGGAGCTTAACAGTACAGGACTTCACCAGTTTGTCAGTCTTTTTCTGACATTGTCATGCGTAGCAGACCTTGAAGACGTGGTAAGAGAATTAGGACATTGGCTGTTTTTATACTAGACACGCATGAGCCGTTTGGGACGAAATTGGGCTAAGATTCGTAATGCGTCTGTTTACTTCGTCTAGTATAAAGACGGGCACAAGACGGATTTTGCGTCTTGACGAACTATCCACCTCAGTGCGTCTCTGAAGACGAACTTCCCTAGATAGGTCGTCTAGACACAAAGTCCGTCTTGCGTCCGTCTTTATAATAGATGCACTACAACTTATTACCCAAGTTCGTCCCTGAGGCCGGGATTATGCGTCTCTACTATGAAAACGGTTATTTATTCCCTTGTCAAGAAACGTTTGCTCTATGCAAACATGGCTCCTGCTAGCACGCAAGGATATATTTCCAAAGATTATCGCAAATCTAGGACGAAAGGCCAGATAGAGACCAGAGCTGTGGATAGCGAGGGAAGGCCTCCAGCCTCAATGGCTATGGGTTTTCTCGTCTTGTAGCTGAAAACATCAGATGTTGTCCTTCAGTTAGTCAGACAATATATTTTGTATTTTAGTTGGTGGATTGAGAACAAAGTGAACGTTCTGCACTGTCAGTCTCGTTGTGGAGAAGTCAGGAAAAGAAAGAGGAGGGGATTTTTATCATTTTTCTGTCTTTCTCACCGACAGGCTAATAAAATGTGCTCTTTTCTTGATTTGCTGGACTTCAGCAAGATGCAGCAGGATAAGAAAATGTGCGTTTGGAAAGGTATGGTGTAACGAATAAAACTACGCTAGTCATTCAGCCAGTAGAGAAAATCAAAAGTCAGTGAAATCGATAGTTTTTGCGAAAGGCCACCAAACTTTCACCGTATTCAGCCCGGGCTTTTATTTGTCTTCTGCGGCGACGGGACATCACGGCTCTGCCCCCAGAAATAGTAGAACCCAGTTGCTCCCGGTCTGGAGAAACAGACAGACAGACAGACGTCAAACGGTACCGAAACGTTGAACAGTTCTATATCCGTTGATTTAGTCGGAGATGCATGATTTATAGTTTGTTCTCACGTTTCGCTTGAATGCGAGATGTTTTGGTGATCAGGGTCGTTTTAGACATTATTTGTTAAAGTTATTGATCTGTTTTCTAATTATCTCAAGGGCTGTTCGCTTTGATGCTTATTTACAAAGAAAAGAACGTGGATTTTGGTTACCTGGCCGAAAGAGTGTCGCAGAGTTTTGCCACTGTCGCAAGGTAAACTCGTAACAGTTACAGGGATCTAATTTCTCCTATTATATCCTTACTTGAACAAGCAGAGAGGTTGTAGGAATAAAGAAAATAATCACCAAATACGCCAAATGAAATATAGGAAAAGCAGTTATGCATGTCGATTATTTTAGGGCTTACAGTACACTCATCAAGACTACTCGATTCTGATTGGTCGAGAGCAATTTATCCCAAATTATACTCCGTCGGAGTACCTTTAAAGTTTCCATGGAAACGGCACATGAGCACAGACAAACGCGTGATGTTGCATGAGAAGGCACAGACTGAAGGTTCGATTCTGTGTTATGACGTTTGGCATAATTTAGTAGAATATGCAATAAATTAAAAATTGCGCCACCTCACACAATTCGAAGTTTTGTCAAGCGAACTGTATATACAAAAACAAATCGCAGGACCTGATCATACGATTCCTGATTTTTAAGTACTCGTGATTTTGAAAGTTCTCAGATTACACTCGCCTAAAGACTAATGCAATTTGGAAAATTAACTTTCAAAATCACTCGTACCTATTAATCACGAACTGTAATCAAATTCGTGCGTTTTCCTGTGCAAATAGCGGTGCATTGATTTTAAATTTGAGGCACTGAAAACGTTCTCTGTCGACACTAAAAATTACGCTGGTTTTCCGTGTACGTTTGAGAATGTATTAGTGTTTCCGTGTGGTTAGGACGGGTCTCCCTCTGACCGCTAGCTCTGGTTTTATTTTTACGCTCTTAACATTCCAGTGAAAGGTTTTCTTAATTCATAGAATAATTTAATACTTTTTTTTTCAGAGAATACACTGATAGTTCCTCACGAGATAAAAATCATCATAGAAACTGCTGGCAACTCATCACACTGTACTTGGACAGCACGCAAGATGTGTTTGAACACAAAAACAAACAGGATTTGTCCGAAAACAAACTCTTAGGTAAGTTGTAAATTTGTTGTAGTGATAAGGTTTTGGAATGTTTTAATCTCGTCTGTGTATCAAATAGTACTCTGATAACGCACGGAGGATGTCAGAATGTAGTAAGAACATCAGTCACGCTACTCGCTTCCGTGCGTGTGTTCTCTGATAACGCATGGAGGACGTCAGAACGTATGAACATCATCATGCAAATCTCCTATTGCATGGAGCTGTTGTTCTGAGGAAAGTAGTCACGTGATTGATCACGAGGTTTTGTGTGCTCATTGTGAATGCGAGAGAAGACCTTATCATGTGCTAAACGTTGCTTGCGCCATCCTCTCTGATGTGCCACAAGGAAAAGATAGTACATATTTTGAGTCTGGGCGGAATCCAAGAGTGAAATGATTGAGACGATAGATTTTTAGCATGACTTAACGTTTCCACTACAGGTTACTGGTTGTCGGTGTGTATGGTTGAAATTCTATGGCACTTTTCCCCGGAGGCTGAACTTTGAGCTTAGCAATTTGCCTTGCAACTTTGAATCCTTGCTTTTTGTTGTTATTTTTTCAGCTGAAGGTTTTCAATTCCTGTTTCGCTCCTGTCGGGATAACGAGTTGCGATGTTTGCTGACGTTCGTGCAAACCACCCTCGCATCGCTGACGTACGTTTGATCTAACTATTCTGATTCTGTCCTTAGTGTTCGCTTAGGTTAAAATGACAAAACCTTATTATTATTTATTTTTACAATAATGTTACTTTTCTTGATTGTTCTGGCTGTTATGGCTTCACTTGAATTTTTTTCAGGATGTCCTTAGTTTAGCCATTCTTTTATTTTATCAGGAGGCTTGAAGGTGGACTCAGCATTTTTAATAACTTTCTTTTGTCTCGATTCGATTTAGGCAAAGCACCAGAAGAAAGACGGAAACCTCAGGTAGCGAAACAAGCTGACGCAACCTAGGGACCGTTCATTTTTTATGGGGTGGGGCTGGTGGGATTTGGGGGAGTGTCATTTGCAAATTGTGTGATCCCCTCTCCGGTTTACCAGTTTTAGTCAGTTTTAGTCACATAACACCCCTCAACAAGAGTTTCGCTTGACCCCTTCCCCCTTTTCTTTGATGTTTTATTTAAGGGCAGCCCTCACCCCAACCCCCCTGCATCGCATAAAAATATTGAACGGTCCCCTATGTGCTATCGTTATGTGTTTCTGTAGGCGACACATTCGACCTTATCCGATTGGGCCTCCTGAACCAACTCAAAATCTGAAATTTAATTTGAAAGATCGAGGAAAAACTAGCTATTGTTGGCCATGTACTGGGAAAAACGTATGGTATGAAAACTGGAATGTTCCCCTGCGCTCGTGTATTCCAGGTTTACGTCTTATCCTACCAAGATTTAGTTGATGTTGTATGTTGGCATCAAGTGTAGCGTTTGTCTCGATATACTGATTCCACAATTGAACGCGTTTTTCCCGCGTTAGCGAAGGAGAAATTTCCAGCCAAGTCTCTTCTTGTTCTGATATTTTCCCTTTAGACCCTACCACCGGCATGTGGAAGCACATGTTTAGTCACGCGAGAGGCCTAGTATCTGACGCACAGTGTGTCCAGTCCGTACCCAATCCCTTAGCAGACACACTGGCCGCGTTTACTCTCTCTGCCCTGGAAAGGTAAGGCATTCGCTCACAGTGTGCGTAAAGGGATTTTGAGGGTAAGGTGTATTCTGGAAATGCGGAAAGCTGTGCTTCCGCAACAGTGTTTCCAACCGCTTCTTTTTCAACATTTATGGGCGGAATGATTTTCTTTTGGGACTTACGGGCCTACGTTGTTTTCCGCGGCATCTACATTTACATACAGAATTCAGTACTTGTTTGAAGCAGTGCAGTCCATAGATACCTGTGTAACAATCAGTGAAGGGGATAAGATTATGATTTCCTGGTACGCTGTGTTAAAGACGCATTGTCACTTCCCATCATGCACCGCGGGCAAACAACCGAATCGTGGACCACGAAACTCTTCAGACGCTGTAACGGCAAGAAAGGTTTTAAGCAATTCGCCGCCATTGCGCAATTTACTTTCAATTTTGGTCACCTGTATTGGTAAAAAAATATACGTACCGCATATTTTACGAGAATTTCCGCTTTGTAGTGTGATGGAAACCAATTGGTCGTCACTGGAACTTTTCGGTTGAGCGATGCCGCCGAAGGCTCGAGGTCGGCGTAGAAGGAGGGAGGATTTAGTGAAAGTTTGGCTACAAGATTCATTTTACAGCTTGTGCAAGGAGAAGAAAGGCTATACAGGGTTTGACAAAAACACCAACAGCGAATTTGCTGGATTTCTGCTGCATCGTACGATCGTACTAGGGTGTCTTCAACGGTCGGCTGTGATGACTACAAGTTCGAAGAAGCGACATGGTCAAAGTTTCTGCTTATCGCCAGAACAACTGGCAAGTCAGCAGTGGTCCTAGTGGAAGTTCTTTGCATTTATTTAGTGTATCGGGTTGTATTTTGTCACAATAAAGTGATTATAACTTGAAGATTGTCGGCCATTAGTTGTGTTGTCTGCAAACAAAATAAACTGCGCAGAGCATGACGGGAAATGACAATGGGTCTTTAATGTTATTATGTTATCTATTCTGTGGTTGTTGTAGGTACCCAAATGAAGTTACAGGCGTCAGAGGCGTGTCATTCACAAGCCTGTTCCAAGAGCTTGGAGTTCAGGATGAGATATCTGCTAGGTGTGTATATATTCAGTCCAGGAAATGACAAGTATGCGGGCGAATAATAAGTCCGTACACATAACGCACTGGAGGAAATATTCTGAGTTATAAATATGCTGCGGTGTAGAGATCGTATAATTAACAATTATTCACCGAAATGGAAGTTGGCTAGTGGTGGATATTTACTATTTCCTTAGTAAAACAGTGAGATAATATGGCACCAAAATGAAGAGTTTTAACTAATTTATTCCTTTTAACAATCACGATTTTTGCCCGAGTTGCTCGGAGATGAATAGCACTTGTGGGTAGCACTTGCTATCCCGAGTTTGAGAAGCCAATTTATCAGTTATAGTTCGCACCGCTTTTTCGACTTTTTAAAATTTAAGATTTCCCTCTCGAAGACTTATATTGAACTTTTTGTCTCTTACAGCTTTTGCTGTCGATTCTTGTGCCACATTTTACCCTGCCCAGAGGCTCTGACGGCGATTGAAGCACAACACTTAGAAGGAAATGTGATCCATGCTTGGTTCAGATGTTTGGTGCAACTACCCCCATCCCATGAGGGTGTTGCTGAGCTCACAAGGTACCACATTTTATTCTCTCTTCCTCTTACCGTATTCCATCGTTTCTCTCCTGAACATTCTCCAGGCGTTCAAAGGGGAGGGATGTGGAAAACGAAAAGCACGAAGCCCTTCGGGTTCTCGCGCGCCCGAATTCCCCTCGCCCCCACCCTTCCATCCCCTCCGGACGCCTGCCACACAGGCTATCAAAACCTATACGTTGCCATAGTAGGCACCCTGGATTAGCGCTAGTCGTGCCTCCAAAGTTTCTTTTGCAAACAAATATGAGAAACAAACTGCAACAGAGACAAACGAGAGTCTACCCTGGGTGACAGAGGTTTTCTTACGGTTTGGCTCGGCATTGCGGCTTCGCTGCTCACTTCTCACGCTAAAAACAGCCCTCTGGGACCCAGGTTAGCGATAATCAACTCTAGAAAAGAGAACACTAAATCATTTCGTTTAAAAGGACCGCCTTGAAGGCTTTATCTACAGACATGACTTTTTAGAGTCTTTTTGTACTAGTCAAGTTTGACTTCTGGAGTAATTGGTTTCACTTTGTTTGCCATAACGCACCAAACGAAACATCCCACCGTGACGGTTAACATTATTAATTGTCAAGACTCGCTGCTTTTTTTCCTCACAGGGCAGTTGGAAAGCTAACTGAGATTAAGATGATCCTAATGAATCAGGTATGACAAATGACATCAACATGCATATTCCCTTAACTGTTCCTCTCGTGATATTTCGTATGCTGCTAGTTCAGAGAATTTGGTTTAATGTCATGTTAGATGATCATTTCCTTTATTCTCATCACCTGTTTGTTAGCTGAAATGTTGATCACTGTGAGGAGGAAGTAAGGTCTGATCACAGTTTGGGCTCAAAGGGTTAAGATTGAAATCCCTCATACAGTCGTAATATTGAAACCATATTTAAGAAAACGAAGAATTGTAATTGTAAGAATTAAGAATTGTAAGAATTAAGAATTGTAAGCTTAAATTTGATTTGAGAGTTGTAAGAAATTAGAATTGTAAGGATTTAGAATTGTGAGAATTTACCGTTGTAAAGCGCTATGAGCAGTTGATGGAATAGCGCTATATAAAAGCATTAAATTATAATTATAAATTAAAACGAATACAGGGGTTCAAAGCATTGTTTAAGCGTGTTCACACAGCCGCGCCGGTAGAGTTAATTCGTCTCGTCAAGCCCCAAAAGCTCGACAAACTTGCGGATTCACGCGACAAACTCTTCCATCTCCCAATTGCTCAGTGGAACACTAGTAATAATGGAAACCTCAGTGCTGTAGTTCATTTGCCAGAATCGCTGGAAAAAATGCCATGATTCAATCTTGAAACTCCTTTGTATAGATTTGCATCGCGCGGGGAAGCGACTCTGAATTAGATAATAACATGAGAATATGTTAAACCGGTGCTAAGCTGGCTTTGAGTTTATGTCATGGGGATATGATGAGATTCAATAAATTGGAACGTTTTAGTAGCTGTGGGTAAGATATTTTACGGTGCAATTATGATTCAGCTAAATGCTGCCGTGATTACCAATCATAGATATCCACGGATCGGAGTGTACCTTTGACTTGACCTCTCTCGAATGATCACGCTTTATAGTAACATAAATATCAGCTACCTATGTTCCTTTCCAGACTGGATTTGGGACTGGCGAAAGCAGTGAAACATCTCTTCAACTGTTCATCACTGCACTAGGATGCCACCACTCTTCTTTGGTGAGAAAATGTTGTTTACTTGTACTCGAAGGTAGTCTTGATTTTGCCTTGTTCACTGAAATGTAACATTTAAGAGAAGCCAACAGACTGTTCAAGCCATCGCCTGGCTTCCTTTGTTTTCTGTAGGAAAAGGTAACAAGAAGAAATGCCCCCACCACCCAACCCCGCTCATACTTCCACATTTTATTAGGCTACCATAGTTTGTTTTTCTAACTGAAAGCCGATTTTTAGAATTCCCGCAGTCAGGAAAAGACTATGAGTCCGAGTGTTGAAAATGATTTTTCTTAGATGGTCGGGAATTACACAGCGAGTAGTCTCTAATTTCGACGATGGTGGTGAGGCGCGGGCGAGGAGAGCGCCGTCTCCTCGCGATTTCGCGCACGCCCGTATTTCGCCCACCCTACAATCGCCATCGCCGAAATTAGAAACTGTTCGGAATCTAAGGCAAAACTGGTTTGTTTTGAGTGGAAAGTCAGGTAAGTGGCAACTCTGGTTGTTTTTGTTCTTTACAGACCAAGTTTGACGAGTCAATCCAGTTTCGAGAGAAGGTGCAAAAATATCTTGGTGACTTCATGAAGTATGTTGACCATGCACTCAAAAATGCAGGACCCCCAGAACTTCTAAGGTAGGTCCCAAGAGAAAAGGAACAGATGAATTTGCGGCAATCTGACTCGTCGTTACTTCTAACGTTTGTTTTCAATCTTTAGGAAAGGAACCTGCTTAATGGTTCACGTTTCCTTTGGCTTCTGAAGCCAATTCCTGTATCATCGATACTTGGGATGATTAGTCAAACACCCTCCACTGTTAGAATGCTTTTCAATTGGGTGTCGTAAAACCAAAACCAAAGCAATATACTCTAACCAATCACAGGAGACACAAGCAGCGCAATGAGCCAATCAGATTTCAAACCAATTACATGTGCACGGCGCAAAGCGCGGGAAAATGCGTACGTGCAAGTCGCGATTGGTTTTGGTTTGCTTCTCATTGGTTGAAAAAGTGGCGCGAGTTTTGCTGGCCAATCACATAGCGAAGCAATGGAAATCCAAAGCAAACGCAATTAGTATTTATTTTCGACACTCTAAACCGCTCTATCAGTGAATCGTATCATGGCTCTCTTCATTTGTTTCTGCTTAGATTAGCTTACCACGTTGCTGGGCTGCTAGCCAAACATTGTTACAGAATTATTTACAGTAAGGTAAGGAAAGCTATTTGCATAAATAAGAATATAATTATAGAGAGTTTTTTTTGGGGGGTCAAACGAAGTTTTCGAGTGATCTCTAAGCGAGTTTGTTGAGTTCTTTTTTTTCTAAGCCAGCCAAGGCGAGCTTGAAAATTTTAGCCCAGTTAGTGTCCTATTGCCCTTTGTAATCTAAGTTTGATACCTTAACTGATCAGTGTTTTACTCTTTAGACCCAGCCTCGTTGCCTTTTTCCTCGGTTATTAGACCAGTTTGCTCTTCCGTTACCGAACAGCAAGAAACCAATGGCGCCGTCAATGATGCAGTGCATTAAGGCACACCTGCATCAGGTAGATATGGCTTTATTAAAGCTGTGTAGTATAATCTCGTCGATATGACGGTCCGTGCAAAGCTTGTCAGTCATATTTTTAGCGATCTTCCAACGATTTATTACATTGAAAAGCCAAAACGCGCCTTTGAGGGGTATAAATGAGTAGAGGCTCCTTGGGCTTTAACCGCATCTCCTATTGTAAGCTACTCCCACGACTGAATTACTCACCCCTTGCGTGTTTGACTTGTGCCTCATCAAATTCGGAGGGGGCAACAGTATTGTTCTTTCGCCACCCTCAGCCGTGTGGACCTGTTACTTAGTTGCAATTGCACCTTAAAACGGGATTCTTTTGCCGAATATAATTTGCCTAGCAGGACAGCTTGAAATTTCGTGGTAACTTGTCAGGTTTCTCTCCAGAAGACTCAACTTCTTGACGATTGGTATTCTACCCACCCTCTTATGCTCAGTCCGAAATAACAGTAGGCAGTTTAGCCCCCGCGCATCCCTCAATGTCATGTTTCTATTCAGTTCTTGCAGGGTCTCTCTTTCCTGGACTTCAAGCGGGACGAGTTTATTCGAAGGAAGATCAAGCAGGTGTTCACAACATATTTTCGTCTTTTTAACCAGGTACCAAATCTTTTATATTTTAAAACTGATTAGATTCATATAGGTGACAAGGGAACATTTTTCTTTCTCGAGAGATAGCCCCTTGTACGTCAACTGTAACAAGCCGTTGTTACGTAACAGTTTCATAGGCGCTGCGGCATTCATCCCCAGGCAGGTATAAACCGCTGAGAGGCATGGCGCGAAAAATGAGACTTCTGGCCCGCTCGTCTCTCGGCGCTTCGCCGGTCGTGCCTCAGCGTCTTTGAGAGCCTGCTCGCAGGCTACGTGGTAGTTTACTGTGACCACACATTAACACATTGTTTGTCTGTCTGTTGATTTTGAGTTAAATGACAAAACTTAACCTGCCGCGGCTTACGTGCGTTTCATTGCTGTGCCACCAGTTGCAATTGATGCCTTACCCTTTGCTTTTGCAGCATATTCGTGTTTCTTGTGGGTCAGTTGAATTTAGTTACTACTACTCGTGATTTTGTTTTCTCAACTAGATGTTACAAACAGCCTCCCAGTCTTCTAATATTCCGACCAAGAACCCATTTCTGGTAAATAAATTTAGTTTGTTAAAGTCTCTGGTTGAAATATTTGTTATTGTTGGTTACGTTAGTTAACAGTGAACAGCCGTTCCACTCTCTCCTCCAACCCCCCTCCCCACACACACACACCTCCCCCACCCCTAAAAATATAATTATTTGGACAGTTGTCTAATTTAGACCTGTGTGTCATTTGGTCATTTGAGAGTGTAACTTTTACAGCAGCCTTTAATTTAAGGGGGGTGCTTTGGCAAGTACCTCCTTTTTTCGAAAGTTTCAGAACTTTATCTATTTTATCTCGCCCAGAGTTCATTCGATACGAAAATACCCTGACAGGATCGTAGTAAATGGGGAATTAAATGTGCAAGAATTTTGTAACGATTTTATGAAAATTTAGAGATTGAAAGGTCATTTTAAATTAAAGTTTGATAGATGCGCGTCAAACAGTCTGCTATCAACCAAGGTGCGGTCTTACTGGTTTTGTGTACATCCACTTTTATTTTATTTTATTTCCAAGATCGCCATCCTTTGCGCAAATATCCAAACACAGTTTCCACCCCTAAACTGCAACATTAGTTGATCCTATCATTCTTTTCATAACATAGGTTGTACTGAAAGGTTCCTTCCTATCCAGCCCAACCTCGGACAGCAGGTTTGTGTTTATGTCCATGATTTCTGAGCATCGCTTTCAGGGACGACCGTGTGATAGATTAGATTTCTGGTAGCAATGCTCCTGGTCGCTTTATTCTATGTAAGCTAAATTGATCACAGGCCAAGTGAAGCACCTGCAACGATAGGGGTGTAAATCAGTTTGACAGGAAGCTGCCGCAATGAGGACGATAACGGCAACCAGGAGGCTATTTAAGAATGGGTTTAGTGCACAAAAACAATCGCTCTGCACGTGCGTTTTATATTTTGGTACATTTCTCGACCGTCCTTTGCAAAACAACAACGTGAAATGACCAGTTTTTAGTTATCTCGAGAACGTGAGCGCGTGACGGCAAGGTTTTGGTTCCTTTTTCTTACTTTGACGCTGTTCATGGTAACTTAGTTCCTGGAGAGTTTGCCGACATTTTCCAAGTTAAACAGATTGGAATAATCGGGACATAGTTATAGAAAAGAGACGTTACACTTGAAAATGACGTTTTCGTTGATGTTGCCGTTGCTTAAGCTCCCTTACGTCTTTGCGTCAACAAAGCCAGTCCAAGGAACTTGAGATAAGTCTCTCAATCTCCGGTGCTATAATAGTACATTACACGGTGTTTTCGGACTTACCCCCAACACTGCCATGTGCAAGTCTTTTCAAGGTAGCAAATAGATGCGGTTGTAATCTTAGTCGCTTCGTGCTCAGGAGTTTTGTTTGAGGTCGGACGACGGACGTAACGTCCGGTGTTTTGACGTGAAAAGTCTGATAGTGACGGGCGATGGTTCACACGAAATAATACTTTTTTAAATCTGACGTCCGCTTGTTTAATTTATGAATCCAGCAGTTTAAAATGTTACCGAAAACCCTGATGCTACATAATAAAAGCAATCACTGTTATAAGCAACGTCCCAATCAGACAGTAACCGATCTTAGCTTTAATTCTGTTTTTTTTTTTTTTTTTTTTCGTTTTCAACCCTGGTAGCGAGTTCCGGCAGTTCTCAATCGAGATCATCCGGGAATCTTTTCTTCACTTGCCGCAGCCGCCCGGAAACCTAACAGCGGTAAGTCCTCAATCAATTAAAAAAGGCCCCCTGAATGTGAAATTGATGGAGAGCAAAGGAGTGGTTAATTCGTAAGAAAGTTGTTAAATTTGTTACCGAAATGATCACTTTTTATCCCTTGGAAAATTGCACCATCTTCAACTCAATTTATCATCAACGGATACGAAAAAAGTTGGAAGTTGTGGTATGAGTCACTACGCCTCTTGCTTTGAGGTGTATAGATTACGAATGGACGTCTTTACACTGGAACTAACCTCTTCGACCCTCAGTTTTCATTGTGTTACTATCGTCTCTTGCAGACACTGTATTTCTTGGAACAGCTGTTTAGAAAGACACTCTCCCCGTCCGAAACAGCCAGGTAAGATTATTGTCGCGCACCTGTAACAATGTTTTCCTTTATCTTTCTAATGGTACTTTTCTGATAACGGATCTTTCCGCTTGTGTTCCCACGTTATGAAAAAGCTTGTCTTGTCATACCATATCTACAAACAAGAAATTCGGACGCTTGGCGTCCGAAACTCGTTCTCCATTGCTGGGGAAACGCGCCAATTTTTCATAAGCAACCAAAACTCTTTCCATTTGCAAATTTCCTCGTTTGCAAATATGTCTTGTTCCTATACTTTTATGACCTAATCTTGTTGATTGTCCTATGTCTGGCTGTAGCCTCTATGAAGAGCGCTCGTTAGTACTTTTTAGCAGGTTTATTTTGAAAACATAAAATGAAACCGAAAAACAACTGAAGACATAGAAATTTTCTTGTCCGCAGGAACACTCCAGTTTTGCTAACAGCCATCACTGGCTGTTTGCTTGCGTGTAATCAGTTCACTCCAGGAAGTGAGCCGCCAGAAATCCGACGACAAGGTAGGTAACCGCAAGGAAGAGTTTGCAATTACAGCTGCTGTAATGTGGTTGTTGAAAACATTTCATGTGCAAAGTTCACATTGTGCAAGCTATGAAAGCACGCTGATGCAATGGATAGCGACTGCAATCTTGTTCCAAGGGCCTTTCTTCTAAGGGCAAAAGAGAGATTCTGGGGACAAGATTGTAGCGGCTGGAGAAGTAGTGCTTTTAGTCACACCAAGTATTCTGCGAGTATATTGCATCCCTTCCACTAAGGAGTCATGATACTCCTAGTCACTTCAGTCACTCCATGATGGGGGCATGTAGGAGGGAGTCAAGCTCCTCACTGTGTTGGATCGACCTGCCTTCTCTTCTAGAGGAGCAGTGCTACTACCGGCTTTAGGAGTATGCTGTCTGGTAGACTTCCATTGGCCGGGATCCTTACCCGTATTATGTCACTGTACTTGCTATAAATAGGTGCCACCGAGCGTTAGGGAAAGTCCGGTATGGCTCACCTCCCTTGGTTTTGTTTTCTGTTTTTATTCTTTTTAGCAACTAATATCCTGCAAATGATGTTAGGAGCCTGCAAGACAGAAGTAAATTCCAGGTATGGACTGAACGTTTAAACCTTATTAAAATAAGATAAGTGATTCTCTCGTATGACGACAGGTTGGCGCTCGAAATAGAACTGAGCTTTATAATCTCTTTTGAGTAGCCAATTTACTCAATAAACACCTTCAAGGGGCTAGAGTGTGGCGTCCGGCAATGCCTGAGAATTGCAGCCATTGTGAAATTTTGTTCACAGCTGACACGGGCCGCCGGCAAGCTGGAAACGGATACTTAATTTCCTTCGTTTTTTTCTTGAACGCATATACGTTTTACTGTAAAGAGAAGTGAGCTAAAAATGGCATGGTATGAGCAACTGTAAGTAGGAAGTAACCTGGACGAGCGGTAAAAGCACTTGCAAAGCAGAGGCCCCGGGTTCGAGTACCGCTCTGATTCGGCCACTGTTGTTAATAGCCGACTGGTTCACCTCCTACAAGTTGGGTTTCTTGACATCATGTTTATTTAAATTATTTGTTTCGTGCATTTGTTCTATGGCCTAGAATGGGTCTAACACCCAACAAAGTAAACAAGTAAAATTAAAAAGCAAGCGGAGTTGGTAAGTACTTACCGAAGTAACATCAAACGTCAAGTCAGGCGACATGCTTATTGGACGTATTTCATCCAATAAGAGCACGCGGAAGTTAATTCTACCACGGACGGAGAACTGTATTTTCTTTAAAGTAGCCCCTTATGTCCTATTTCTGTAGAATGTTGGCTGTAAAAACAGGTGGTTGCTGGGAACTGTTCAACTGAAAATGAAAGATCTCTTTCTTTTTTTGTTCTATCGCATAGTACCTTTGATTTGAGAGGCTCAGTCTTGAAGGAGCGCGAAGCCGAAACCTGGAACGAGGGAGAAGCCAATCTCTCCCCCAGTTCCTTCTTTAAATTTTCTTGTCACCCCAGTCTCGCCGTTTATACAGGGTCAGCAGTCTAGATTTGGCCACTAACTCAAACTTCTTTTTTTTTTTCATTTTTTGCAGGGACGTGCTCTTACCTCATTTGAGAGATTTCCTTTACAGCAATATTACTCGAGCCCAGGTAAGAAAATGGGGGAAAAAAGCAGAAGAAACGGGAATAAAGACACCAGAAGGCAAGGATTAGGAACGCAAAGCGTTCTTCGTTAAAAAATTACAGAAAACATGCTTTACTGTCAACTAGATTTTAGTTAGCGTCGTAGCCCTTTATAGAGGGAAGGTTGAAAGTGCAAATCGGTTTTCATTTTCATTTTTTTCTGTCTTTAAGGGTTTGGTGTTCAAAACGTTTGAAACACTGGCCACCTTCGACCCAGATCTCTTGAGAGGGTTGATCCCGGCGGCAAAACAGGCCGTGATCCAGCTCGAACAAAAAAGAGGAGTGGGAGCTGATTTGCAGCTAAGGTGAGCGGAGATTTCTCCTTGACGTAAGTGCAATTTCCGTGGAGTTCCACTTTACTTGAAAGGGACAACCGCCCGCCTCAGAGTCATCATGCATGAGCAAAGGGGGGGGGGGGGGGGGGGTGGAGTTGGGGGGATTCTCTCTTGAGATGCCAGTCGGGGACTGAATCACTTGTTATTGTTTTTGGTTTTTGGTTGCCTTGTTTTTGTTTGTTTGTTGTCGTATCAGTAGTAGTTCATTAATCATTCATTCATCTCTCCATCGATTCCAGATCTTCGCTGAAGTCATTCTTGAGTAAGCTAGGCCAAAGCGGCGAGGTTGCAATCAAAGCCTTGGAGGAAGACGACATGACCAGGCAACTTTAGCGATACCTGCTGAGATAATTTACCAGCTGGACCATTAAAAAGAATCGTCTTTTTGACATGAACGTCAAGCGAATGCCGAAATACAAGTTAAAATGAAATGTTTTCGCTCTCTTGATTTTCGGCCGAATTTTATTCAGGCGTTGGGTAAAAGAAATGAGATATTGAATCGTGTTTATTTTTCATGTTCAAGTTAGACCATGTTATTGGCGTGTTGACTACGGAAATGCCAATTAATTAAAGAAATGAAAGACTTAAAAATTATCTTTGAGTACGTATTCGTCGCACCTCCTCTTATTCGGATCTAATACCTGAGAAACTTTAACAGCACTCATTTCCCAAACGAACTAAGATTCGATCCCTTTGGATCCCCGGGAAGGGAACGGAGGTCAAAATCTCCTACCTGCCGTACTTTTTTTCTCCTGAACGCCCGCAGTTTTTAGTGTGGCTCCCGCCCTCGACAAAGTGGGCGTTTTTATGCTAGAGACGTTAAAGTCGTCTGGAGACGACTTTAACGTCTAGTATAAAAACGATAAATAAGACAGACGCATTTAACGTCTGACGACTTTAACGTCTTGTTTTAAGTGCGTCGTTGAGACGCACTTAACAGACGACTTTAACGTTTCAGACGTTAAATGCGTCTGGTATAAAAACGGGACGCCCTGATTGGGACGCATTTAGTCCCAGTACTTTGTTCATCTGCACTTCGTTCCTTCCTTTCTCTCTCGGTCGACGTGACAAACAAGCCATGTACCGAGGCTACATCTAGTTCCTCGTCTATCGCCAGAAAACGCTGATTCCTATACTGATTCTTCATACAAAAATATTTGCATCTGTCCTTCTAGGCGACGTCGAGACATAAATTTGAGAAGCTGCAACTTCGCCACGTTTATTTGCTCATATATTCGTGTCAGTTAACGTTTTATTTGGTGCCGAGTTTGCTCGTTCCCAGTTTCCTCCGAGAATAGTCTTTTTTTTAAAAAAGTCTTGTGTTTGTCCGTTAGTTTGTCTACTTTTATGCGTCCCGTTTTTATACCAGACGACTTTAACGTCTTTAGCATAAAACCGACAAGTGCCTCGACAGAAATCTACCTGACATTAACGGGAACAATGGTTTTGGTGGCCTGTAAAGAGATCAAGCCGGTTATACATAGGGTTTGTTCGTATGAAACACCCGGTGTAATAATCATCAACGCGCGCTTCTCAATAAGTATTGTGGAAGGTTAGCAAAGTCAACAGATGCATACTCCGCTACTGATCTTATCTGAGTAAGCAACATACGGTAGTGAGATCTTAAGCTGGTCAGCCACATTTCTTCAGTACTTTCAAGGCGAAGAGTCGCCTGTTAACCTTCTTGATTATTACGTCACAATGGACAAACCAAGTGAGACAATCCGAAACCGCACTTGGACCCTAAGTAACTTAAAAGAAGAGACGCGTTGAATGAAGGTACCGCCTACCGCAATGGGCTGCCAATTGCAACCATACCGACTGTATCTCAAGAAGTCAACAGACAACTAACAAGGCTAAAGCGAATACACTCTTTTCTTTGATGTTCGAACGTCTAATTTTGGAGCTGAGGTTGAATGTCCTTTTTCGGCCATTTGAGCCTGAAAACATTCTTAAGATGTAGT
This sequence comes from Galaxea fascicularis, assembly GCA_948470475.1. NCBI lineage: Eukaryota > Metazoa > Cnidaria > Anthozoa > Scleractinia > Euphylliidae > Galaxea > Galaxea fascicularis. The sequence goes on along the minus strand of OX419338.1, from coordinate 7,500,889 downwards.
ATCACTTCAATAAATTATTGCGGACATATCAAGTTGCTTGTCGTATTATCTGCTGGTGCGGCTTACTCTGATGTAATCTGGTACCCAGATCTCACTGCAGGTGTGACCGTGGGAGATATGGGTACTAGATTGACTCCGACAAGAAGTCACGCAAACCAACTCTTGGTGAATAGCATTGAACACAGAGGTTCACAACGTGACATGAAAAGATAAGCAAAATAAAGTCGTTCTTAACTGACCCTTAGCCAGGGCATGTTTTAGCACGTTCTTAACATTTTGGTTAATCTCAGCCTCCTGGGAGTTACTTCCAGAAGAATTGGGTTGGAGTTTGCGGCACGCTTCCTGAAACCCCTACCCTATTTCAGACCAAAATCTGTGATTTTCCCTACCCTAATTCAGACCTGATCAAAAATTTGATACCCTACTTTAGTCAGACCTGACCCTTAAATCAATACCCTATTTCAGACCTGCCTTATAATCAGTTCCTTATTAAACTGGAAGTCAGACTAATGTTGAAGGCAATGTTTATACGCTTTTATTAAGTAGGATGCAAAACTATACAAAGTTTCAGGCTTTAAATTCCACACTATAAAGCAGGTTGCATAATGTGCGCCAGTCCAAGACTAGAGTGCACAAACCATAGTCTATTTCAGACCAAAATGGTCCAAACCGATCCCCTATTTCAGACCAAAACGGCTAATGGCGCCGCATATAAGGAAGTACCCCCTCCCCCCTCCCCCCCCCCGCCGGGGCTCAGCCTCAACGTTCTCACACACACAAAAAAGAGTGTGACAGTCGATAAAACCAATTCATACTCGTAGCCAAGAAAGTTGAGAATTGTCGCGGGACTTGTATGTGTGCTAATTTCTTTCAAACTTTTTGTCAACAACTGGTAGTTGTGCAAAGAAGAGAGACCACTCTCGTGACAACCCCGTCTGGTGGCAGATCCCCATTCCCTTGGCCGTAGAACTAGGGACTGTGCTATGTGGATCTGCCGAAGATCGTAACACAGTGAGACAACTTACCATAACAATTGCATCAACTGTTGCAGTTTTTTTGCGTGGTTTAATTTGGCAATGAACAAGGTTGCGTGACTGCTGGACTGCTCATTGAAGATTGACGCACTTTCGTGAAAACATAACTTTATAAATTAAACTTAAGTAAAAGTGCTTGGCTCTCAGTTACTTTATAGACATTTATTTTTCATATGCATAGAGAACACTTGGGTAAAACTGCTGCGTCACGATGTCGAAACAACCAACAGCTATTGTTTGCTGTGGGTAGTCCCCTACTCAGGGTACCGGTACCCCTTTGCCTCGTCACGCAATCTCTCGAAAGCCAAAAGAGGGTGAGCTTTTAACACTTGCACAACGCGTTCACAGCGAGAAAATGACTCATTATTCTAAAGGCTCCGAAAAACCAGCCTTTAAAAAGGACTGCCTGCGTCTTTACAATATGAGGTTCTGTCCTTTCGCTCAGGTATTGTCATATTTACTGAGGGAGTAACGAAAATTTAAATTAAGCTCAGCTAGCTGGCACTGCCTAACTGGGCTATATTTCCGCACCGCTTCGCACCACATTAATTTCTTCATTTTGTGACTCAACTCTATTCGTTTTTTGTACAGAATTGGTATGAAAGTGACGCATGTATAATCAATGTTGGGAGCTGTGCAGAAATCTTTCTAAAGCCGTAACTATAAAAATTTAAGCTAAATGAAATATGAATAATACAGAGGGTTTTAGTTTCTATATTTTCGTGCCTCATACTACCTATGCTTAACTGGGTCTGCAAAACAAAGGAACAGCAGGCAAAATTTACCAATATTCTGCCTCTTTTGGCCTACAAACTTCTGCATATTATGTGCTTTCAAAGCTCATCTAGGAATCTAACGGGACAGCATGACCAGCTACAACATTAAATGGTGTATTATCCAGAGAGCAAATGCTCACAAAGGAAATCCTTCCCGCTGCAACTTGTACCTTTCTGAGAAATTCTGTATATTGACTAGCTGCAGTGCTTCTCTACTCAAGGAGATCTGAACTCGTTACCAAATACCGTCATGAAAACAAGTTCCTCACAACCAATCTGAAGATGCACCCCACCAACCGTCCTAATTGATTTTGAAATTTTCAAACTTTAAACTGAAATCAGCTCGTGCAAAAACTTTAGTCTGATGATCACTTAGTGCATGAAACCTGAGTAACTACCTTTTGTCTTTTCATCTGGTTTATATATATTAGATGTTTTGATAGTGTTTTAGCCGTGAGCCTGCACTCACCTATAGTCTGCCCAATGACGTCACTGACTAGAGTCACCCACTATCAATCTAGCTAAACAATCTACCTATAGTAAGATATGTATTACTTTGTTTTACAGAGAGCCCGCCTTGTGCTTGCTGCCAAAGGTATTGAGTATGAGTGCATTAACATCAACTTGAAGGACAAACCAGAGTGGTTCTTAGAACTCAACCCTCTTGGAAAAGTGCCAGCAATTGAACATCCTGATGGAAAGGTTGTATACGAGTCAGAAATATGTTGTGGTATGTACTTATCATATGCAATGTGAATTGACATGGTTCAGCAATACCTAAATTATTGTGATTGACAGAATTATGCTCGCCTGGTCTTTCATATTTGGGCAAAATTTCAACTTCTACAATGGACATGTGGTTACAGCTCCCACTACTCCTGTGGTTATACTCAACTCCAACGCAAGCCTGACGACTTTTTTTAGTGCTTATAACTGCAAAGACCACTTCCATCTTCATTTGTTAATCAACAGTTCAAATATATGATTTCATATATGATTTCATCACTCAAGGGAATTACTATGAAATGGAACTCACAAAATGACCAGCTCACTGAGTTGGCTTAAATGTTAACTCAGCTGGTAGAGCAAGTGTAACACTCAGGTATCAAAGAGGTCATGGGTTCAACTCTCACGTAAGCCTGAATTTTTTTTAAGGCTTTATGTTTACGAGTACCTGCTCAAATAGAGCTTTATATATTGCTTGCATCTTTATTGGTTACTGTCTCACTGAATTGTCTATGGTCAGAGCACAGTGAATTGTGCCATAGATGCAGGGAAAAAACGCCAATCTTCTTTTATAAACTGGGACATCGCTGTGGCATTTATGCGTCATTTTGTAGAGTTTGTTTATTTTTTTTTGTTTTACATTACCATGAATAGCATTCACTTTTTCCCTTGCACCAAAGACAGCTGGGTTTCATGCATTATTATTAAAACAAACAATATCATAACAAAAACTGTCTCAGACTTTTGTCTTTTACATAAACTGATTATACCAGTAGGTATCACACTTTATCTATTGCGATCAAGTCATGGTGCCTTGATAGCAGCCCTGCAGTTTGACTGTGTTATTGTGATGAAAGCCCAAAGTAACACTGAGGCAGATTTGGAACCAGCAAAGATTTTGCTACTTATATAGTACACTCAACAAAATTACTTACCGGTAATTCTGATTGGTCGAGAGCAGTACAATTAATCCCAAATAGTACTCAGCAGGAGTACCTATTAAGTTTTCATGGCAACAGTGCGTGCCAACAGCCAAACGTTGCAAATTTGATCATTTTGATGGGTGAAACTGGATGAAAAGGCACAATTAAACCAAAGTTACCATTCTCTGGAATGATTTTTTGTTGGACTAATTTATTGAAATATGCAATAATTTACAAGTTGTGCAACTTCATACAATTCACAGTTTTGCTGAGCGAACTATAAATAAAAAATCACATGACCTTCTCGTACAATTTGTGATTAATAGATACTCATGATTTTGAAAGTTCTCAAATTGCACTTGCCTAAAGGCTTGGCTAATTTTGAGAATTTTCAAAATCACTTGTACCTATTAATCAGGAATTGTACTCAAGGTTGTGCGATTTCCTATTTGATATTCGTGTTTCTGGTAGATTACTTGGAAGAGTTGTATCCTGACAAGGCCCAACTTCATCCTAAGGATCCTTATGCAAAGCACAAGCAGCGAATACTGGTTGAAACTGTGGGTAGTGCGGTAAGTACACAAATCACATAAAATATTCCATGCATAAACTAACCATGTCAATCACAATGTCACAATTATGGCTTTGACAACAGTTTACTCATTAATAAATTATGCTTATAACTCTGTCAGGGAAGCAGTGAGTCTAATAGCACAGAGCACCTATGTTGAAAGTAGACAGCTAACCTGGGGCACTTACCATTTACACGATCCATTAGGGTGGAAATTTGAGGTGTAAATATTCAACGCCGCAGCTTGTCCAAACGCAAAATGGATGAATAAAAAAATTTACTAGTATCAGTTGGAAAGCTAAAAAATAACAGCAAAAGTGCATTGATTTAGCCGATGGCCCTTAATTTCTGAAACATTCCAAATGGAATGGTATGTACCATTTGATTTTCCACCCAGAATTTCCGGGTTTTCCATGTAAATGGTAAGGACCCCTAGTCTGATAACTCGTCTTCTCATCCTTCTCAGAGAGTTCAGGTAACGTTCATGTTATCCGCACTCTGATGTCACAGTAATCCTGGCCAGGCCTTTCTTACTGAAGACTCTATATTAAGAAGGCATATTTATAATTTAATCCCGCCAGGGTTAGATTTCCCATTGAGTTAAAGTCTGTTTGTGGACTACATTAATTTGGAGTCCTGAACCAACTCATCTGAAGATGAGGATCAAAAGCCATCCAAGACCAGTGGGATAATGGCACATTTTCTGGCTGGTTGCAGTTTGACATGAGGCTTCCAAATACAGTCTTTCAATAACCCAATTTTTTTTTCTCCAAGAACATGCAGAGCCCACTGAATCCTTGATGTGTCCTTTACCAGTAATGTTAAAAAATGCTCGTTTTCAGATTAATTCTGCATATTACAAAAGCATTCACGGCAATGAGGAGGGTCGTAAGGAACTGAAAAAGCAGGTTGCTGCCTTTGACAAGTATTTGAAAGAAATCAAGAAATTCATTGGAGGTGAGCTTTTAAAACTTGCATGGAAGAAACGAAATGGGAAACCCATGGTCATGCATGAGTCTGGTGGGAGAATATTATTAAGAACAAACACTCTTCATACATAAAAACTTTGGCCCACAATGCATCGCTCATACTTTCATTGATGGCCTCATAGGAAGTGTCATTTCTTCCATGAGTACTGGTGCATAGTAGCTAGTTACATCATCTTTACCTTCAGTTGGTTTTTGGTTTTGATATCATCTCCCTTTATTATTATTTTTGTCAAAGTCTATGTTATTTTCTTGTCTTTTCATAAATTAATGCTTTTCCCCACCATTTCTCGCCTTCTGTACGACTTCTTTAACATTTCTTACCCCAATCCCTCATCATGTCAAATTTCTCTTCTCTCATTTTCCACTCACCTCTTTTTCAGTTCTTTTTCATATGCTTTCTCTCATATGTGAGTCTCTAAATTAGTACCCACTGTTACTGCCAAATGTTCTATGGTATTCCGTGTTTCCTTTCAAGTCATTAATGTTTCTTTGTACCACTACAATTTGTTTTTATTGCGGTTAGCTCAACGGATACATTTACTCACGCAAAATCAAGTTAACAAAGATAACTATTATTCTTTGTCCTTAAACTGCACTTCTAAGACCGTGTCTAGAAATTTGTTGAGTCAGTTCAGTTAGCAAGTCAACCTGTTGAGACTCAACGATTTAATCTTTTGTGATCACTCCCTCAGTGGGATACAGAAGTAAGTTTGCACTCTTTTCATCATTTGCACTTTTAGTCTTACCTTTTCACGCCAAGTTCGTTGTAGTTTTTTAAGTAATCTAATTCTGGTTCTATTTTGTTATTTGTTTCTTAGTTTTCAAAACCGCTTCGTACCGCTTAGTTATATCGCTTCATTTCATCGCTTCGCTAGACAACGCTTCACATTGCTGTACCGTTTTGTAACGCATCAACTACTTTACATCACTTCGAGTCGATTAATAAAGGGTTTATCAGGAACATCGAAGCGCGTTAAGAAATATCTGACTAACGCGAGGATCGAGAAATACACTTATTTATACCGTCCTGTGAGCAACGCGAACTCAAGTATCTAACGTGGTTCTGCTCTCACACCCACCTTTACCCAACTCCATTCTTTCCTCATTCTTTACCCAATGTTTCCTTTTCCCATCCTTCCTCCTCAAATTCTTAATCCTCTATCTCCCATTCCCCCAATGTTTTCTGTTTTCTCCCTCCTTTATCTCCCAGTTTTTCTCTTGTTCTGTTCTCTTTTAGTTCCTATCCCTTTTTGTCTAATACCAACTCTTCTTCAAGTTCCCACTTCTCTTCTCTCCTGGTTCCCATCCCGTTCTGTCCTTTTTTCCTCGTCATTCTTTCCCAGCCACTTCTTTTGTGGCCCCTGTAGCCTAGCTATCTTCCGGCCTGACTATGTGTTTCTCTCCAAACACAGGTGATAATCCCGGGATGGGAGACTACTTAATGTGGCCATGGTTTGAACGTCTTCTTGTGATGCAGTTGCATACTGGATGTGACTTGTCTTTGTACCCTGCGGTGTCAGCGTGGTGTGAAGCCATGAATGACGTGCCTGTGGTAAAGGAATGCAGTTACCCAGCAGAAATGCATTTGAAGGCTTTTGAAGGATACAGAGCTGGTAATTCAGATTCTCAGCTCACTGGAATAGATCAGAAACCATGATCAGTAGTTGTCCAAAGGGTTCCATTATTTCATTTTATTTCATTGATTTTTTTGTAAGTGTTCAATTATAACAATTGTACATGTAGACGTATGATCACGGCCTTCAGACGACACATCCCAAAATCATCAACAACAACAACATCCTTTATTTCCCCATTCAGTTACATTACAAATGTAAAATTATTTGTTTACAAAAAAAGGGGACTGGCTACCTAAGAAACTCTCAGGCCTGAAATAACCCCTGGACGTCTTTACGAAAATGTCACAAAAACGAAAATCTGATTCAGTAAAAATCTCTTACCGTCCTGAATTAGCAATACGTAATCGTTTGTAGTGCACCTGTCAGTGTTAAGGGTTGGGGTGGGGCGGAGGGGGAGGGGGCCGGCAGACCCAGGGGAATTTGGCATTTTCATGGAAGCCAGAGTCAAATTCCCCGCCCTCAGGCACCTACTGAATGTCAATTTCCCGCCCCTGGAGTAACTTTTTCTATCAGAGTCAGATCTTCCAACATGGCGGCCATGTCAAATTCTCGGCCCTGGGTCAACGCCTAAATGTCAAAATCCCTACCCAGGGGAAGGCCCCCTCAGTCAATTTCCCGTGACGAAGAGTTGCTAAGAACGGCGTAATCTCTCAGAGGGGCACCAGTATGCACTTCTCCATTATACTGTCACTGATCTGTAATTTTGAGTGGCACGTTTAATTTTGCCGAATAACTCAACTACGGGAAATCGCACAGCCCTGCTGAGTACTTTGACTGGTTGTTTATTTATTACTTTTCTACAATATCTCAATGTCTTGACTTAAGTTATTGAATGATAAGCCTGGCTTATCTGGGCTCCGTCAATTTTCAGAGAAGGAGAATGGACGAACGATCTCAGTCTTTGCCGAGAACCGATTAACATGAATTCAGTTTTAGATTTGTTTAGTGTAAGCTTATTACCTATAAGCCACTCAGTGACGCTGGCAAGATCTTTATTGAGATTAAGTTCAATACTATTACCTGCAAGCGTCAAGTGGGTGTCATCGGCATACATTCCTGGCTTTCAGTGCGAGAGTTAATTCGGTCATTAATGTATAAGAGAAAAAGGAGCGGTCCCAGAATTGTCCCCTGAGGGATACCGCAAGACAATACACAATTGTTGGAAAAAGAGCCATTTAGGAAACATTTTTTATTGCGTTCAGATAACTACGACATGTTTAAACCACGCAATTGAGGCGCCTCCTATACCATACACAGCCAGCGTAGAAATCAGAATACTGTGATCCACCGTATCGAAGGCTTTTTTTAAGATCCAAGAATACTACGGCGTCCACGTTCCCCTGATCTATATTATACGCCCAATCATCAGTTACCTCAAGTAATGAGGTGACTGTAGAGTGGAGCGACCGGAAGCCTGACTGGTAAGAGGAGAGTAGATTATTAGCCATTAGGAATGCATAAAGTTGATCATAAATAATCCTTTCAAAGACTTTTGCAACCACTGGAATAACAGAAATAGGACGGTAATTGTCTAGGCCAGTACGGTCTCCCTGTTTTAAGACTGGTACTACTTTTGAGCACTTCCATTCTTCAGGAAAGATACCAGTCGCTGTAGAGGTATTAAAAATCAAATAAAGGGAATCAGCAATTAGGTCGGTGCAAATGCGAGGAAATTTAATAGAAATCTTATCAAATCCAGTTGCTTTGGATTTACTGAGTTTAGATAAAAGGGAAGGAACTTTACCGCGATTGGTTGGCATGAACTCAAAGTTAACGCTATCACGTGAGGGATTGCTCATATAATGCAGATGTGTGCGACCATTGTTACTAAGAGGTATCTCATCAGTCATTAGCAAGTTTTGGTCCCACAGTGGAGAAATGATTATTAAATGCTGTGGCTAATTCTTGTGGATTATAAATGGATACGCCGTTTTGTTTAATTTCTTTTATGGATGGACCATTAGATTTCCGAGAAGTAAGATTGTTAACAACACGCCAAGACATCCGTGAATTCCCTTCATTATCATGAAGAGCCTTAGCTTGTCTAATTGCATTGTTTACAGAATTACGAATTTGTTTATAGTTCAACCAATCCACAGGATCATTGGATCGCGTTGCGTTCAACTTCGCTGTCTCTTTCATGTATACGCTGTTTCAAATAAGGCGTAACCGAAGGCGATTTCAAAGCTACGTTTTGAGCGTAAAGGGGCATGTTTATCAACAACGCCAAGGAAACTGTTTTTCCAATCATGCCCGATGTCATTGGGATTATCGAACATTTTTTAACTGTCCCAATTCTGAGAAAAGATGTCGTTACGAAATATTGAGTAAGGTTGAAGTTTTTAAATTTTCTATAAGTCACAGTTGAGTGGTCCTTGGAGTGCACACCAGTTGAAAGTTCACGATAAGCGTAAACAAGGCTATGGTACACTAATGCTGGCGGGGTCAGTACACACCAGAGCAAGAAATTCTATCTGGACAGTTAGTAAATATTAAATCAATTAAAGTTTACGATCAGAGAGAAATTCGAGTTGGTTCATTTATGAGCTGATGTAAACTAAAAAGATTTGCTATGTCATTAAGTAATCTTGGGTTATCAGGATCAAGCTCAGGTTAACCTATATTATAATTGATATCGCCCATTATGTAAAATTCAACACTCAGGTTATCCAGCCTACCAACAAGAGATTCAAAAACATCAAATTTATCTACTGTCGATTCAGGTGGTCGGTACCAAGTCATAACAAGAGAAGGCTTGGTCGAGGTTTACGGATTTCGATACAAAGATTCTCTAGTTGGACAATACATAAATCAGGGAGAATTGAGTAATTTATACAGTTACGAATATAAAAACGAACGCCCCCACCGCATCGACCATTAAATGTCCTGTCACGGCGAACAATTTCATAGTCAGGGGTATGCACCTCACTGTCGTGAATTGAGGAATCAAGTCTCGTTTCATTGATCGCTAATACATCAATAGTGTTAGTGGCAAGAAAAGATTGTGCACTTTGTCATGCCTCGCACGTGTGCAAGTTTCAAATTAACACCACCTCGTGGAAGAGAGCAAAAATTGTAAGGGGACCGTGCAAGATTGCAGAAAGTCTAGCAGAAAGTTTGCGTGACTGCCACTCCTGACCTTTTAATAGCACCTCCCGAGTAGAAATATAGCTCTCTTATCAAAAAAATATATACTGTTTATTTCTCATAGTTAAACAGCCAAGTTTTAATATTGCATCTGAGTGATGTATTATACACATAAAGAAATCATCATTTGTTCACACTCCGTTTGATATGTAACGTAGGGCCGATCCTCGCACAGAGCGTCTCACAGGTCGGTGGTGACCCGGTACAGACGAGACCCCCGGGACAAGAACCAAGAACTACAACTTGCCGTGTGATAGCTATAACTGATTCCATCTTCATTGAATTGATCTACGGTTTATATACACATGTATCGATGTGAATCACTAAACTTAGAACATTACCGATGCTGAATCATCCTGAATCATTCTTGGCTTAGTCATTGTGAATCATCGGCAGTACAGCAATGGCATCTTGATGTGCAAACAACAGTGTCACGCCATGTCACGCTCGCTAGAGATATTTCAATTTCAGGGACACCTTGATCTATTGTTTCGTGAGCCAATAATAATTGAAAAAATCCACCTCACAATGACGGTGCAAATAATCCAATCTTCCGTGCAGTTGACAACGTTTCAGTGCAGCGAGGTTTAGTCGTCCTTTACAGCGAAGAAAATGACTCATTATTCGAAAGGGTCTCAAAAGCCAGCCTTAAAAAAGGATGTCAGTCTTCGTCTTTATAGTATGAGGTTCTGTCCTTTTGCTCAGGTAAGCTAATTCTTACGATGTGTGTTACTGGCAGCGTGCTCTCGATCACTTTTGCACCTTTACGGACTGTTCGTTATTTGTTGCTAGGTGGGGCCCGGTGTTTAGAGTTGGGGTGGGTAGTAAAATTTTCAAAATCAAGGGAAATGGGAAGTGTTTTGTTAAAAACAGTAAAAAAAAAAAATCACGGCTCGCAACGTACTTGAAGGAAGACGACCTCAAAGAAATACCTGTCGACGCCGAAGCGAAAGGTATCAAACCACACAAAGAGGGTGATAAAAAATAATTCAAGGAAACGTTGCCATAGTTTCAAATTAACGCCACTTCGTGGAAGACAGCAAAAATTGTAAGCAGACTGCAAGATAGCAGAAAGTTTGCATGATCAGAAAATGAACAATTTTGTTTGCATGACTGTCACTCCTAACCTTTTTGGGTGTACCGTAATATAGCATTGAGATGAAATGCCTCCAGAGTGGAAATATGGCTCTCTTATCAAAAAAAGGATATACTGTCCATTTCTCATAGTTGAACACCCAAGTTTTAATATTGCATCTGAGCGATGTATTAACAACACATGAAGAAATCATCATTTGTTCACACTCCGTTCGATAGTTCTTTTGAGTATCGATATTTGAGGAACACCGCCTTCATCTATTCTTGGTTTTCACGTGACGTCATAAAAAACTAAAATTCAAAAGTAAAGAGACTTTTCCATTTTTAGCTTCATCACGTAAAAAGATATTTTAGAAATTAACTCGAGTACGGGACGTCGCACAGCCCTGATCTACAATATCTCGATTTCTTGACTTAATCTATTGAATGATTGATGATTTTATTTTTTAACTTGCGTGACTTCCACGTGACTGAAAACCATGAATCGTTTCGTGAGCCAATAATAATTGAAAAATATCCACCTCACAATGACGGTGCAAATAATCCAATCTTCCGTGCAGTTGACAACGTTTCAGTGCAGCGAGGTTTAGTGGTCCTTTACAGCGAAGAAAATGACTCATTATTCGAAAGGGTCTCAAAAGCCAGCCTTAAAAAAGGATGTCAGTCTTCGTCTTTATAGTATGAGGTTCTGTCCTTTTGCTCAGGTAAGCTAATTCTTACGGTGTGTGTTACTGGCAGCGTTCTCCCTCTTTTGCACCTTAAAGCCTGGTTCACACTTGCGACAAATAACGACATAACGGGAAGGTCACGCAAACGAAAAAAGTACCTCATGTGGACGATTTATGTCTCTAATAATACTGTGTTTATAGTGGAAGTGCACTTTATATTTAAGCTAGTTTACAGGCACTCCACTTAAATCCAAAGAAACAAATAATTCAAATAAACAGAACATGATAAGAATCCCAACTGGCGGGAGGCAAACCAGTTGGCTATTTACAAGGATGACCGAGGAGGTGAACTAGGCACTTACCCAGAACAACACTAGCTAGTGGCCAGAGGGTCACCGCATTGAAATGCAACGCCCAAACCACTCCGCCATCCTGCCTCCCGCCCTCGAGTGTGAACTAGAGATGGATGGGGAAAATTTTGGGCCAGTGGCATAAACTGGAAGGGGGGGGGGGAAGAAACTAATTTTTGGATACACCCACTTTTGGGGGGGGTACATTTTTAATCTGCCTTAGTAGGTTAAAAAATCACGAACCTTCCCCCGCCCCCCTCCCCTAGCAATAAATAACGGACAGTCCCTTACCAACTTTGATCACAGGCAGATCCTTACAGTGTCGGGTACAGGTCACAGACGGTTTTGATATCGGTTGCACAGCCCCATGTTAGCACTGAAGAGATGGCTTGAATGAGATTTGCAGACTGTAACTGAGAAATTGCAGTTAGTACTTCAGAATATACCAACCCTGAAGAACTGATTTGCAGAACTCTTCTTAACAAATCTAATTAGCTTTAGCTGAGGACTAATGGTATTACATTAGGTCTAATAATTTACTGGCTCTTAAATTTAAGAACTAATTGCACCCATAATTCCAACATTAGAGCACTGAAGTGTGCATTTTCTACATGTTGGCTGCAGTGGCTATTTATTGTGGCTCAGGGAGAAGTATATAAAATGATCTGTCTCCATAATACTTAACCTGCTGTTGTTTGGCATAATGATTTTAATTTAAGCTTATTTTTTAGGGAGGAGGGGTGGTGGAGTGCAAAAATAACCCTAGAAAAGGATGGAGGTTATATAGTAGTTAATGTTTTACAGAGAGCCCGCCTTGTGCTTGCTGCCAAAGGTATTGAGTATGAGTGCATCAATATCAACTTGAAGGACAAACCAGAGTGGTTCTTTGAACTCAACCCTATTGGAAAAGTGCCAACAATTGAACATCCTGATGGAAAGGTTGTATACGAGTCAACAATATGTTGCGGTAGGTCCTTCACATAATTATGTGATGACATATGTTGTGGGCTAATTACTTGGTGTAAAACTATTTAAATTTGTGGCTTGAGAAGTGCTTTGGAGGTGAACAATAATTGTTTATCTCCATAGCACTTCTCAAGCCACAAATTTAAATAATTTATTAATTATAATATTATAATTTCTTCTTCTAATTTGTTTTAGTTGGGGAATGGGGAGTGTTAATTTCAATATCAATCACAGATTCCATACACTTTAAATTATCTTTTTGTTATACATGACCCATGACATGTACACTGACCAAGCAGATCAGTGTTTCATTGGGCCAAATTAATGTTTATAATTTTGTAACCAAATTTATGTGATTTATTTTCCTGCTAGATTACTTGGAAGAGTTGTTTCCTGAAAAGGCTGCTCTGTATCCAAAAGGAGATCCCTATGCAAAATCCAAGCAGCGAATACTTGTCGAAACCTTTGGGAGTGCTGTAAGGATATTTATTATTTATTATTTTTATATATGTATATTATATTATACAAGCAGTTAACATTATTTTATCACAATACTTTGGCACTTTTACTGTAATTCACATTCAACTCATGATCAGGCAATAAGTATGCCTAAATTAAGCCTCAAATATCCCAGAGGGGTGAAACCTGCAAAGGAGACGGTGTGCTCCTCGTGACTCAAAATCCTGCTTAGGTATTTACATGTTGATAGAGTGGCTTGTCAGTGACTATAGGGAATGCCCGCTGATTCATAGGAACAAGAAAGTTAAATGAAATGCAAATTTGGTTTAAATGTTCACCTACACTGTCTACACTTAAGAAGAGGAAAAGGCCACCAAAGACTCTTAGGGGTGGTGGCATCAATAATTGATGGCTAATATGTCACTTGAGTCTGAAATAGGACAACCCCTTCCCCAAAACATACCATAGAGGAACATACCCCACCATGCCCTTGGTATACATACTTAATCAAAATAATTTCATTTTTCATGTACAGTTTGTGTCTGCATTTTACAAAAGTCTTCAAGGTACTGATAAGGAAGAACTGAAAAAGCAACTGGCTACATTTGAAAAGTATTTGAAACAGAACGATAAACACGTTGGAGGTGAGCTTACTGTCAGTAGCAAAAATAACGTCTCTTCCTTCTGTTTGATCTTTCTCCCTTATCTTCAAAGCTTTTCTTTTCCTTACCCCTGTTTCTACCCCTCCCCTTCTTTGTTCTCTTCCAGTGCCATACCCCCCTTCTTTCACATTTCTTGGTCCCCTTTCCCCTAATTCCCACCCCCCTTCTGCCAGTCATCGAAACTCTTCCCACTGATATCCACCCTGTTTGCTTCCAGCCCCCACCTCCCATTCAAGCCTGTTTCAAAACATTTTCTCTCCCACTTCACTTCCTTGTTTTCCCCCAGTTCTCATCCCTCCTCCTCCAGCTAACAATTATTATCTCCAAATTACCCTTCTTTTTCTTGTGGCATCCACCATGTTTTGTTCCTATCCTATTTCTCTCCTTGCCACTTCCATAGCCTTCCTGTTCCAGTTTTGCTTCTTCTCCCTTCTTTCCCATTTTCCATCTCCTTCTTCCATGTTTTTAACTTAACTTCCTTCTCTACCAGATACCCCCCCCTCCCCCTTTGTTTTGCTTTTGTTGTCCACCTTTTTCTTTCTCTCCCAGTTCCCATCCTTATTTCCCCCCGTTTCCCATTCACCTAACCACCACCCCCTTTTATCCTTCTTCCTCCCTGTCCTCTCTGAGACTAACCTGCTACACAACCTATTTGCCTACATACCTCACCTCTCCCCCCCTCCCACTGTACCGAGCTGCCTCCCAGCTTTCTGACCACATGTCTCTCCCTATACACAGGTGATAAACCTGGAATGGGGGACTACCTAATATGGCCGTGGTTTGAGCGTGTTCTTGCGTTAAAATCAAAGCTTGATGTTGAGCTGTCCCAGTACCCTGCCGTTGAGGCTTGGTGCAAAGCCATGGAAGAAGTGCCTGCAGTGAAGGAATGCAGTTTCCCCGACGAAATGCACGTAAAGTTCTGGGAGGGGTACAAAGCTGGGGATCCAAATTCTCAGCTCATTGGCATTGACAAGAAGCCATAAGGGTCTTCCGACGAGTTCATTTATCCTTTTTTGCAATTTTAGCGCAGGGGAAATGGAAAATGCATGTATTTTTCCTTTGCTTTTGCTTGCTTTGCACACAGTTTCCAATGAAAAAAGACAAATGTAAGAGGACGACAGTGTTTTGGAATATAATCGCATTTATTTGATGTAGTGTTCTGTCAGTTTATTTGCTTGTAAAATCGTTTCTCCCAGGCATCTTGAGTTTGAGGTTTGAATTGTGTCAAGTTGTCCGACTTTTTTTCCTTCTTCGACATTTTCATCAGTGTCAAGTACTTCTCAATCGATTAGCAAAAATGGTTTCTTCAGGTAGCATCTTTCGATGAATGATAGATTTCTGTTTGCATTTTGTGCAGCAACGAGGTAAAAGAACTGATGGTAAAATGGCAGGCCAGTCGCGAATAAAAACTAATCTGCTTCGCCTGTCTGATCTCTCTCCTTTGCTCTTATTTTTTTCTATCTCACACATCTTCGACTTTTTAGTTCCTTCTCAGCATTTCTCTTTTCGTTCCCTAATGCAATTAGAACTCTGTGCAACTCGCTTGACCATGTGGAATTTCTAAGCTAGAAAGTGCATAAACCATTTGCTACTGAAAAAGCAGCACTTTTTTCCTCTGGAATATTGAAGGCGGCCCGGCCCTGATTGTCGTTTTGGTCGGGGGTTTGAACTCACAACCTAAGCATGATCCAACTGGCACGGTTACGTGAAATGAGATAAAAGAAAATAAAACAGTGACAAGCAAAAATTACTCTGTAATTCAATGATCAAAAATGGTCCTTTGGTGAATCTGTAAAGTGCAGTGATTTTAGTCCTTGTGTATGACAGACAAAGGAATTTTTGTCTGAACAGAAAATCGCGCAGCGGGTGTCTACTGCCCAAAAAATCCAGCGTAAACAAATGGCAAGATACCCCCCCCTCCCCCCTCCCATTATCATTTTTATTTCTAATGGTCTATCAAGTCCGTGGTCCCCTCTGTGGTGATTGCTTCTTTGTGCCAGCGATTCGGTATCTGTTGAGATGGTATTACTGTTTTTCAAAACATTTTTCCGACATCCAATGAAACTCATCGGCGTCCAGTTTCGTTCATTTCTCCATTATTGGATGCAAAATATGAAAATGACGTTATAGCAATTTTATAATTCGAATGAAAGTGAAACAATTTCACTTTAGTCAAATCTCTGGAGTTATCCGAGGGTCACGTCAAAATACTTCGCTTCATAATCACACCGGAAGTTCTAAATACTATTTCGATAATATTAAGCGATTGCCTTTGAGGCTCTGTTTATGGATAATTTGCTTTAATGAAGAGAAATGCACAATAATCTTTGCACGCGATACTTAGTATGGTCGTTTTAGCAGGTGCAGCCATTAAAAGACATAAATTGTGACCTCAATTTTAATAATTGGAAAACACGAAGTTTTCATTTACGGATATTTTTAATTCTTAAAGTCAAGACCTTTTGCTCCGCCCAAATATCTGGGATTCTGAGATTTGAGATATCTAGTACTATCTGGGTAGAAAAAAACACATTTATCTCCTCAGTCGGTGTTGTACCGAGAAATGGGTCTTTGAACTGCATTGCTTTTTAACTCTAGCTCAAATAGACCCATTATGGCGCAAAGGCCTAGAGGATATGGACTCACAGCAGACTTGGCACGAAAGGTAAACCGCTGTCATTCACAAAACGTGGTAACTTGGGTATCAGGGAAAAGAGACTTACTGAACAGCCCAGCCCAGTGCTACATTATTCCCGAGCTTTACCGATTATATGTTTTCTCAGTTATATGAATGGGCTTGGCCTTCATTTTCTTAAATCCATGTTAATATTTAGAAAAACAAAACTGAGTTCATAAATATTGAAAAATTTCAGTGTGTCAGGCTCACCAAATTGGCTTGAAGTTTTTTCTCAGAGGACGGTGTATTAACAGCCTAATCTGGAGTTGTATTTACACCGATTTGTGCGCGTTTCTTTTTGTTGTTGATTACAACCCATTAACATTATCTTTTCACATGTTTCTGAAATGTTAAGTTCTCCTTTTTACTAAAATTCGTCCTCTTGTTGAAAACAGTCATTGCATCGGATCTGCCCGGTATCCATGAGACTTGAGACTGCATCGGATCAAAACACGTGTATTGATCGTCAGAGAAATTCTTTTGTAAACGTACAAATTCTGACTCCGTTTTAAAGGAATTCTAATATAACAAAAGATTTCCAAAAGTTTTCATAAGTGAAAGGAGACATCTTTCATATCGCAGATATCCGGGGTGTTACGAAAACTAAGACCCCCGAAAACTAAGACCTAAGACCTAAGACCCCACTACGAAAACTAAGACCCCCTAAAAATTTTAACTGTCAAAATTATGAGGTGCACAATAGTATCAAATGTAAAACTCACTTCGCATTTGACCATTCCCTTTGCAAGAGCGCGATTAAGAACTGTTTGTTGCAACTAGGTATGTTGTTGAACCATTCATGAGGAAAGACCTTCAGGCGGATAAAACGTGGAAAAACCCTGCTAGCACGAGATTTCAAGGCTGGATATTGCTCGAGAAGGTTCCGGGATCACACAGAAGTCTAATTCACAACACACGTCCGTTCATGTTTCCGCTGTTGACCCTAGGGTTTGCGTGACCAAATCATTACAGTATCAACTGAATAATCTGTTACCAAAATCTTCGCCGGGAAAACGTCTAATTATGCTTTAAACACCAGCATAAAGGGAAAGACATTCTGCACTCGTTTTGAGCTCTGTAACCGCTGAAAATAGTGAGCGGTGCTTGAATATTGAATAGTAAACTAAGGCCCCATCTTAGTTTTCGTAGTACGAAAACTAAGACCCCCTTAAAATTTTTAACTGTCAAAATTATGAGGTGCACAATAATTTCAAATGTAAAACTCACTTCGCATTTGACCATTCCCTTTGCAAGTGTACCTCATAATTTTGACAGTTAAAATTTTTAGGGGGTCTTAGTTTTCGTAGTACGAAAACTAAGACCCTATTCAATATACAAGCACCGCTCACTATTTTCAGCAGTTACAGAGCTTAAAACGAGTGCAGAATGTGTTGTGAATTTGACTTCTGTGTGATCCCGGAACCTTCTCGAGCAATATCCAGCCTTGAAATCTCGTGCTAGCAGGGTTTTCCCACGTTTTATCCGCCTTAAGGTCTTTCCTCATGAATGGTTAAACAACATACCGAGTTGCAACAAACAGTTCTTAATCGCGCTCTTGCAAAGGGAATGGTTAAATGCAAAGTGAGTTTTACATTTGATACTATTGTGCACCTCATAATTTTGACAGTTAAAATTTTTAGGGGGTCTTAGTTTTCGTACTACGAAAACTAAGATGGGGTCTTAGGTGTTAGGTCTTAGTTTTCGTAACACCCCGCAGATATCGGCTGTCCAAAGAGCCTGATTACTGAAATTAAGTGAGAAAACTGTCGTCAGTCGTAAAATTGCATTTGTTCTCTTATTCATTTGAGAGAAAAGACTGAAAAAATGAGCACACTGCGAAAGCTCGAGTGAAAACAAGTGAGCAACATAATGTAGTTAGTATCTTTGACGGAGACCGAAACCAGCGAAAAAATCTCGAACGATTTTAGGGGCAGTGTTCAAGAGGAATGTAACTATACTGCAAACTGAAAATCGGCCACAAGAAAATATACTGATTTCTCGGTGGCCAGAAATCCAGTACCTGGATTTCGTGCTTTACAAACTCAAATCCTGGGTAATCTTTTCAATGACACTACGGGATCCAGGGGAATTGCCAAGGCGTCGTCACAATGATCTCAGCCTTGTCCCCGGACGTTCGGCTTTACACCGGGAAACACTGGGCACTAAATCGGTGTTTTTGGGTTGTTTACTCACCTCACCAGCAGCCGTTGCGCGTGTTTCACGGACTTCATGTATCATGTAAAGAAAGATTGTTGATGAGTCTGCACAAGTCATTTGGTAGCTATTGTTTTAAAGCGGTGTAATCAGTTTATTACGTTGTTTGTAACGGATTTTCCGCCGACAGAAAACAGCTTTGAATAAGTTTTTCTCACAACTTCTCTAGCTCTCGAGCACTTACTTACTCACTTACCGACTGTTTTTTTGACAAATTCACTCAATAACTTTCGTGCCATGATTTGCGGGTCACCCTCGGTGTAAAAACTTGATGAGGTTTTCTTTGTTTTATGAGGTATTGTTTTCCTGGACGCTATATATATTGTTTACAATGTTTTGTTGTCTTTGTTTTACGTCACTTGTGAGCTTCACAGGTTTTTACACCGAGGATGAGCCTGATTTGCCCTCATCTATTCTTACTCCACCATCAAGGTAGATTTATGGAGGTTAACGTTAAGCTATGACGAAGACTGAAGCTTGTCCGATTAATTAAAAACAGCACAAAACAAGAGATTCAATGAAATGCCTAAGCCAGAGTCTTATATGGCAAATGTCAATGGTGCGAGAGTTACAAACCAAGATGTGCAAAACTAACAAAAATCATAAATAAATAAATACAAGAAGTGAATTATGTAGAAATAACTAAACAAATGAGTGGAATAAATCAACGCAAGCCATTAGAGTATATACAGTAAGTTAGGGTACACTGTAGGTTGAAAAAGTGAATGGATCGAGATATACATTGTATTATTGATTAAATTGGTATATATATAGAAGTATAGTATCGAGAGATAAAAAGGTGGTGTTTATTAGCAGAGAAAATGAAGAAAAGAAAAAATACCTAAAGTGTTAAAAAATAATCTTTGAGTTTTTGTTTGTAATTAGAAAGAGTGAGAGTATCGCGCAGTAAGAGTGGGATACCTACTGTTCCAGATGAGTGGACCTTGCGACCAAAGAGAAAAAGAGTATTTTAGAAAATGAACATGGAGGTTATCTCTTTGTCTGGTGAAATGTGATGGTAATCAGAGTTAAGAGTGAAGAGAGAGGAATAGGCAGGACCTTTTGCATATGAAGGAATATAAAGCAGGAAACTTGATATTTATAAATATTGAAGATATTAAGTAATTTGAACGTATTGAAAAGAGGACACGAATGGCGAATGTGCATGAAGTGGAGAATGTGTAATAATTCTTAGAAGTTTCTCCTGGAGACGGAAGAAGGGTTGGAGGTGTGATGGATATGTAGAGGCCCATATGTAGAGCAATATTGAAGATATGGGAGTATTAAAGAGTTATACAGTGTGCAGAGTGTATCAGATGAGAATTAGTACCGTTTAGATTTGATGATGCTACCTATAGATTTGGCAATTTTGGATGAGATCACTTTAATGTAAGGTCTCCATGAGAGGTTTTGATGGATTATGATGCCTCAAAATTTAGTGTATTCAACTCTTTGAATGTTGTTCTGATCAATACAGATAAAAAGACTTTCAAGATGGATCTTTTTCTGGGTGGATAAAATACTATGAGCTTAGTTTTGCTAGGATGTAAAGTTAGCTTATTGGCTTTGAACCAGGTAGCAACAAGGGAAAGTTTGCGGTTTACAATATTAGCTAGTTGAGAGAGATCTTTGTGTTAAAAAAAATGTTGATATCATTGGCAAAGAGGATGAAGGAAAGAAGGTTGGAGGATGAGAAAATGTCATTGATTTAAATGAGAAAAATGCAGCCATGTATACAAAAAATAATTAAGCTAGCTCTAGCAGTGATCATTGCTGATGATCTAATATGAATTAAACAGGCCTAGGTGCTCAATCATTTGCCTTTAAATTTGTTAAAAAATTTGAATAATTTCTTTAAAAAAAATGGACTGGTAAACCAGTGGTAAAAGGGGACAAGGATTACTGCAGACCGGTTGGCTCTGTAGGTAGATTACCAGACTCCCAATACATGGGAGGTTGGCCATACATATACATTGTAGGGTCTTAAAATAACTGAGGAGTCGGAGAAAGTGCTGCCTTTGTAATGACATCTGAAAATTAATGGTCTCAGATAAGGACTATAAATGTAGCCTTCGGTGCAGCCGAACTTGTTACTCAGACCTTGGTGGAAACCAAGACACCGGTGGTATGTTAACTGTCTGTGACACAGGCTACATAACCTGTGGCTGGATGTTAAAACACACACACACTGATCACAAAGAGTAGGGGATGTGGTTCCCAGTGTTGTGGTCTGGCATTTGGGTTGTTGCTTCACATAGGGTCACCTCATTGCATCTTCCTTCCCCAAGAAAAAGTTGCTGTTAACTATGAACTGTGACAACAAACAATTGGAATTCTATTGCAGAAAGAAGCTAAATATGATCTAGAAGTGGAAGCCGAGGTACGAGACTGGGTCAAAGCTGTTTTGGGAAGAAATGTGTTTGGTGGCAAATTGGAATGGATGTTGTATAATTATGAAGTGTTGGCTGATGGAATAGTCCTAATTGAGTAAGTATCAACATGAATCAGATATCAAACTACCAACTTTCTGTTTGCTGATCTTCTCTTTCATTCGCATGGCCTTTATATTGTGTGGTTCCAGAAAATATCCATACCCCCCCACGGAAGACTTTTTAATTTGCACCCCCCTCCCCCCAGGATTTTCCGTTCCAGAGGAGTCTTTGATGACCCCCCCTCCCCTCCGGAATTTCCAGAAGTTTTGTACTTATAAAAAAGAAAGTGAATACCACCTAAGTTACGTAAATACGATAGAATTTTATTACAACAGTGTAAACATTAAGGTTAACTTTAACAAAAATATAATGCTTTGTTTGGGTAGCACGTCGGCTGTTTCACGTTTTTGTGCAAACTCCGATGAGAACGTTTCACTCGCTTAAACAACTTCGCAAACGATAGTAAATAAAACAGAAACTTACAAGGTTCCTTTGTCTATACATTTTGTCAGTTTCTTCGGGTTGATTCTTATTTAGGACCAAAAACTTCACTGACACACGCGTTAACACAGTAGGTTTCGTGAACGTTGTCACGATGTACCAGCCAGGTAGCCAGGCCTTCTAAAGGTCGAACGGAAACGAGACAAAGCTGGAAATCTGGGGACGAGACTCCAGTTGAGACCGCCATTTTAAATGTTTTGAAGAAAGTAGCTTCGGGAAATTGTAGCCCTAGCTAACTCAAAGAGAAAAAGAAACATTGAAGCTAATAATGTGAACTTTATCTCAATGGCCAGGAGTACTGACTTTTGTTTCAAAACAACGTATGTGTGTTTTTGTGCTTCAGATCGATCGTATGTTGCTTTCAATGTTTTGTACATGGTTCGTGACCCTTTGGAAAAGTAGTTCCCCACAAAACCCCCTACCCCTCGGAAATTACTGCCCTTCAACCCCCCTCTCCCTCGGAATTTCCAATGATCTTCCGTGGGGGGGGGGTATGGATATTTTCTGGAACCACACATTGCAGACTGGCTAATACGCTGCGTCAAGCAGACCCAAACAATAGCTGTGGAAACAAGTGAAAAGCAGATACCAAGAACCAAGCATTCCAAAAGGTATAACATTATGTTTGACAACATGCACATTTGTTTTGCCTTTTTTACAGGGAAAACCTTTAGTCTATCATTCTCCAGAACTGGAAAAGTCCTTGAAAAAAGCAAGGAGTCCTGGTGCGCTTTCCATTTACACAGATAACCCAGAAATTCTGGTAACTTGAAAATCAAAAAAATGGTACATACCATTCCATTTGGAACGTTTCAGAAATAATGGACCATCAGCTTAATCTATGCACTTTTTCTGTTATTTCTTAGCTTCCCAACTGATACTAGTACATTTTGTAACTTATCCATTTTGTATTTGAACAAGCTGCAGTATTGAATATTTAAACATAAAATTTCCACCTGGATGGATCCTGTAAATGGAAAGTGCTCCAGGAAAATTCTGAAGATCTTTAAACTCATGGAAAAGTTTACTTGAAAGACATCAAGAGGCAGCCAGACAGAAAGATTCAATAACTTAAAAATCTTATATTTTGTGCTTTATGGGTCTGGAAAAAGCTTTTGGAGGCCCGGGAAAGTCCTAGTTAAAAATTTGGTTCTGAGGTCATCTGTCTTTATTGTAAATTGGTAGTGTTCCTTATGTTTTTTGAGTATGTAAATTACCGGTACACTCAGTTACTAGCCTACATGTACACCATATGACAGCTATATAGCTGGGCAGGTTGGTTTTTGTTAGTGTGTAAGACAATGAGTGACACCCACATTTACATATAATAACTTGTTACATGACACCAAAGGCATACAAACTTTGAACTACATTTAAGGTCAGGATATATTTTGCATTAATTAGCAGTAGCACAATTATATATGTATGACATTTTTGAGGTATTACATATGTGTGAGATATTTGTTTATGGGGGCCACAGATTGCTAAGTGCTATAGTGTGTGTTGGAAGTCAAGATGATATTATTTAAGTTAAAATGATTTCAACCAAGTTTGATTGATGATCCATAAATATTTAGGGCTAGGAGTCAAAGGAAATTGCTTTCAACCTACATAATATACCACCGCAATTTGGGTCATAAAACCTTGGGACACTTGTCAAACTTGGGCATAACCATAGAAAATTCACCATGCATACTTCTATCTTTGTAAGACCAATGCATGTTCTCATTTCACTGCTGTCTTTGACCTGCATTGTTCCCATCTGGGGCTTGAATTTTTTCCGAGTTCCCATAAGATGCAAAATATCTTTCATTTCATTTCTTGTACGACTCACTTGGGAAGTCGTTTTCACTTGAATTAATAATAATAATAATAATAATAATGATAATAATGAGGGATGTATAGAGCGCTTCATCCCAAGGCTCAATGTGCTTTACAACACTTTGTGGGGGACTTTGTCAGACTGCTTTTTAGGTGCAAATTGCAACCACGCAGTTTCCAATTTTATTAGAATGAGTAATAGTAAAAGTAGGATACATAGGTGCCCCCAGAACAGAATAAGTTAAGTATAGACCATCACACATGCAGTGAAATTGATACTTATTTTGGTTTTTTGTAGGGAATTACCTTTGTCAGGTTTAAGAGGACATAAGGGTTCTTTTTTAAGTTTGTATCAGGGGCACTCATAATGACAGAAGTTTCCACCGAAACCTTATGCATTTGTCCTTGTTAGCCCTTTCTAATTAAAATTAGATTTTTTGGGAGATTGAGACATACAAATGTTGAATTCACATTGTAATGATTTATTTTAAGTTAGCATTTTTTTTGCCTTCAGATGGAAAATATTGGCAAATACTTATGATTCTGTGAGGGTTATCTTGATGTGCCAAAAACAGATCAGTTTCAGACGGTGGACTTGTATGAGAAACAAAACATAGGAGCTGTAAGTAAAGCTTTATGTTGTGTCAATGACCAATAAAACAAGTTTGTATGTACTTTAAATTATGAGTTGGCTTTCAAAATAAGCCACGCCACTGATCTGTTTGATTTTTTTCTGTTTAGTTGTGTGATGATTGTAAATTTCTGATTCTCTTTTCAGGCCTTCTGACAGGGTGTGAGAAAAAAATTAAAATCATGTGGGGTTGTTGAGGCAAATTGCAGGAATTGTGTGGGATTATTGTGCAATTTTTTTAAAAAGCAAACTACGGTGCAGAGTTCACTATTCGTGCACTATCCATTCAGGAGCTGTGTGTTTTGTTGTTTGCACAGATACATGTAACTGTTAGTGTACATTTTTATGTGAGAGGTCATATTTCTGAGTTGTAGGTGTGAGGCTCATTTCACTCCTTTGCTCCATTGATTCATGAAGGAATTTTGGGAATAATCTGTAATGTGTGAAACATCCCAATTTTTTTTTATGTGAATGCATTTTGCAATGGGGTATAGGGGACCCTCTTCATAGGTTTTAACCTTTTTCTGCAGAAAACAAATGACTCTTAGTATTCATGAATGTGTTGCTGTGCTACGTCTTTGCTGAAGTGCAAACTTGATGGCAA
The DNA here is from genome assembly GCA_948470475.1 of Galaxea fascicularis. Lineage (NCBI taxonomy): Eukaryota > Metazoa > Cnidaria > Anthozoa > Scleractinia > Euphylliidae > Galaxea > Galaxea fascicularis. The sequence continues at coordinate 7,476,006 of OX419338.1, read as the reverse complement.
AAATAATACTATACAAAAACAGGTACAGCTGTATTACCCAGCATTCCAGATATGTTTTTAGGCAGGGTGTCAAGTAAAAGGAAAACCAGCTGACCTTGTAGGGTTTTTCACCTGAGATCTTGCTTGTATCTGGAACACTGGTATTACCAGAAGTGGTTTGTCGCCATAGCCATTTACCAGAGTTGCCTGTAACCTTAGGGTGCTTACCATTAGTCAGAACTTGCCGGCCAGGCCAGTCCATTGTAAAAAGAATTTCACTATTAATAACAAGTGTCCAAACAGATCAGTTTATTTATACATAGTATGCATAGCAGGAACATTTGTAAAACCTCTCCGAAGAAGCCTATTTCATTTTCAAAATGACCAGTCTGGCTGGCCAGTTCTGACAAATAGAAAGCGCCCTTAGTGTCAGCTGGCTAAAATGGTTTTAAACCTTGGGGGGAGGAGAGGGGGAGGGGGAGGGGAGGGATGGAGTTTACTGTTTTTGCTATGGTGGTTACTTTATGTACCTTAAGGACATTAGCGCCCATTGCTACTGGGCTTTTTTTGCACGTGTCACACACCGACTTTTTTGTTTTGTGAAAGCCCATGAAACACTTCCTTTCCTGATTTTGTCCATTTTAACAAAAAAAAAAATCTGTACATGAGAAAAAAGGTGAAATACTCTTGTGCGACCGAACTTTTCTTTCTTAGACTAATTATTGTTTTTCACCTCAGAAAAAGACATCAACTGCAAAAGTTTATTTATAGTTATATTAGTTATGTTGAATTGAGTACGTTTACCTGATCTAAATTTCACTAATGTAGCTTTTTTTATTGCTGACAGTGCGGTAAGCTAAGATCGTCTTAAAATAATGCAAGCTTCTAAAAATGCACCTTATCTCGAAAACGAGCACAGTGACCCCCCCATTTTTGTTTCTTTGTTTTTTTTTGTTTTTGGCCATTTTGGCAAAAGTAGTATCTTTCTGCGTGGCAAGTTTAAAAAAAATCTGTATGTGGGAACATTTTGGGCGCTAACATCCTGAAATGTGTTCTTTATAAGTTTGAAACAATGACTCATAATGCAAATTATTTGTTTCAGGTAATTTGCCAGATTCATGCAGTAGGACGCAGGGTAAGCTCCTGTTTCTTTCTTGAAAGGCAGCATCTTGATTCTCAATTTTATAGTCAACTGGCAGACAATTCATAATTCATTTTCTGAGTTCATAATTCATAATTCATTTTCTGAGTTATGTGTTTCAATTTTTTAAGGCCACTGCCATCTTTCACAACTTCACAAATTGATGACATTTATCCAGTTTATTATATAAAGCGATGAAATACCCAGGTCAGCTTTCACATCTTGACCATGGTAATGTGTGATAACAAATAAAAATATTTCAAAGAAATAAAAACAAAATTTACCAAAGATAAAACTCAACCACCACACATAATTCACAGGGAGCCCAGCTTAATCCACTTTTAACCATTGTGTTGCAGATTATTATGAATTGACCCTTGCATTTTTTTCTGTCTTAGGCTGCGGCAAAAGGCCTTAATGTCCCACGGCTTGGCCCAAAGGAATCTGAAGCAAGTGTTTGTTCATAGTCACTGATGAACACAGATAACTTTGACATTAAAACAACACTGTAATATGTGTAAGTTAACTTCTATTGCAGACCATCAAAATAGTATTGTAATAAGTTGGTGTAAACATATTTTTGTTGAACGTTTGCTCCCAGTCCATATAGATGTGGCTCTTATAAAGTGTTTCAATTTTTTTAGGTCTGCTGTTTTTAACTTCTATATACTGACCATTAAATTATATTGTGATAACACAGTGAAGGTAGTGTTGACATATCTTCATTGAAGGTTTGCTCTCAGTCCGTATCTAGATGTAGATCTTATGTGTTTCAATTTTTTAAGGCCACTGCCATCTTTCACAACTTCACAAACTGATGACATTTATCCAGTTTATTATATAAAGCGATGAAATACCCAGGTCAGCTTTCACATCTTGACCATGGTAATGTGTGATAACAAATAAAAATATTTCAAAGAAATAAAAACAAAATTTACCAAAGATAAAACTCAACCACCACACATAATTCACAGGGAGCCCAGCTTAATCCACTTTTAACCATTGTGTTGCAGATTATTATGAATTGACCCTTGCATTTTTTTCTGTCTTAGGCTGCGGCAAAAGGCCTTAATGTCCCACGGCTTGGCCCAAAGGAATCTGAAGCAAGTGTTTGTGAATTTACTGAGGAGCAGCTAAAGGAGGGGGAAAACATCATAGGGCTCCAGATGTGGAGTAACCAAGGAGCCTCACAGGCAGGAGAACATTTTGGACGCCCCCGGCAGATAGCTGGAGTTGATGCCTACAAATAAGCCCCCAGCTGTTGCTAATGTTGCTTATGAGTGATGAAGGGTCAATGCCAATGGAAGTTAACTGTTGAAGATGCATGTTTTCAAAGTGTGAGTTTAAAACGATCTATGGCTGTTTAACTTAAACATTAAATTAAAAGTAACCAAGGGGACAGTTTTGTCTTGAATATTAAATTGTACAGCCACTTTTGGATGAATAAACTGGACATATTTGAGCATCAATTGATGTCTTGTCTCGAGTTTCTGTACTACTGCTTTTAATATAATTATTCCTTTCTAACTGTATCAGGTATGTACAGCCATTGCCATTAAATTTCTATTTGATTCTTATCTTTTCTCCCATCAAGCCAATTGTTTCAAAAAGAGTATCTCTTTCTGAAAAAAAAAAACAATGGGAGAGACAATACCCCACCACTATTGTCTTCTTGTAGCGTCATCATTTTAAGAATGAGACAGATAACAATACACACTATTCACATGCAAATAGGTGGTGGGGTATTCAGCAGTTTAGCTGCTGACGAAAAATTTTATTTGGGATCGTGCACTAGCCTGGGTGTGGTGTGGTTTGGTAAACATGAACTCGGGGGTGGCTGTTAATTTTAGTATTTCTGTACGTGACTGCGGAACAAAGAGTGATGTGTTTGATTTCTTTGCTTGTGTATTAGTACTGAGGAGCACTTTGAGCGAAATGCGCGCGAATATTCGTTTCCTTAGGAGAAGCCATTGAGTGTTCTATGTGAGGAAAGAAAGAGGGTTTCCGCCAATGATTCCGGCGCGATACCGTCTCGGGAATACCGGCCCTTATCAAAATCCAGTCTAGTGTTATAAAAAAGATCCTGCTTTCAAGTCATGCAATGCACTTGTGACAATCATATTGGTCATTTGAGTGAAATTTCACTTGAGTCGAGGCAAAACAGCTTCAAAGGAGCTTAAAACTTCTATTAGCAATTTTGATTATTCTCTTCTCTTCGCGCAAACTAAGTAAAAAAAAGAAAGAAAAGGAAAGCACGGTTAAATTCCTTCGAAGGACTCCTCGGAAATTCATGGAATGCACAAAAAGATTTATTGAGGTGTGACTGCGTGACGTGAAAACGAACGTCACTCGGGAATCAATTTCCATTCCTCGCTCGCATAAAAGCCTGCGAAAATTTACTTGTTGGACATTTCTCCTTTCGCTTCGTTCTCCAACCTTTTCTCACGTATCGCCAGAACAAAGCTACAAAATGGCTTCTCGACCCAAAGGTTTTGGACTCACTGCTGAACTTCAGCGAAAGGTACAACAACAACGTAAAATATAATTGTTTTATTTCGAAGGCCCCAGACAACGTATTAATTGTTTATCTATCAGTATAAGAAATCCGTCATATTACCGAGAGAATTTCTTGCGCGGGATATGCTTTTGCATTTTTTACCTTACAATTTTGGTAATTTCATGTTATTTTTCCCTTGTTCGTTTCTGATGCTTATTTCAGTCTCGTTGGTTGTCTCGGAATCGATCGACTGAAGCACGTTGCTCGACTGAGTTTGAAGGGTGCGGTTTGAACGATGGTTACAGTATTCATAGCTGCATATTTAATTTGTTCCCTTGTTGATTCTAAGGGGAGAAAAGTAAGCTGAAAGTTATAAAGACCGAAATAAGAAACGTTTCAAAGAGTTGGCGAATATGCAGAGTTCCCATTGTTTAATATTAGATATTGACCGTACTGTTGTAGTGGATTAAGTCAAGACGCCACGGGACACCGTTTCGTTTTTGTTTTTTGTTTGGTCGACGCAAAAGGTATCAGTGTGAAGTTATAGTTCCTTAATTCGATTATAAATTCTTGGAAATTTCAATCGGAATGCGAAAATCTGCGTGACGTTTTTGGAAGTACGATTTTATCTTTGAGATTATATTAATTATGCGTCGTACGTCACCTGAATTATGCATTTTTTAAAAAATGGCGTTAACTAAATTTAGTTATTGAGTACTTCGCCACTCGGTGTTTTACGAAGGCACATATGGCATAACTCGATTACTAGGTTTTAAGCATTCTATTAATGTTTTAAGGCATTTCTGTCACTTAAATTGCGTTGGTGGAATCCGAAATAGACCAGTCGCTCTCGAACCAAATATGGTTTTATCATTGTTCGCGTTTATTGAATATGCCATTGATGTCACACCACCTCTGCAGATTTGTGAAATTTAAAATAATCTTTGACTAAGGTTCTAGTTAATCAAGCTTTCAAAAACCCTGTAAGGCAAGTTTAAAAATGTTGTGGTCATTTTGTTCATTATGCTTTGAAACGGCGAGTGCGAGCGCTTCAAAATACGAAATTTTTTGGAATGGACTGCATTTCCGGTGTCACGCATTCCCCAGCTTCTAGATTTTTCTAAACGACAATTTTTGGTTTCCATGGGTGTTCACATCCAAGAATTACCTTAAATGGCCTTGATAAAAGTAGCTTTTCTAGCTGGGAACATTTTTTGATAATGAAGACAAAATTTTAAAGGTTTTCCCTGTTCTTTTCTGATGCTTATTTCGGTCTCGATCTATCGACTGTCGCTTTTTGCTCGACTGAATTTGAAGAGTGCGGTTTGAACGATCGATGGTTACAGTATAGTATTCACTTCAGCATATTTAATTTGTTCCGCTGTAGATTATTAGGGGAGAAAAGTAAGCTCCAAAGTGTTGTCGAATTGCAGAATTTCCACTGTTACATTGACCGTACTGTTGTAGTGGGTTAACTCTGAAGTCAAGACGCCACGGGACACCGTTTCCTTTTTGTTTTGTTATTGGTCGACGCAAAAAGGATCACTGTGAGGTTATTCCGTCGTTCGACCATAAATTCTTGGAAATTTCAATCGAAATGCGAAAATTGGGAGTACGATTTTATCTTCGAGATTAATTATGCGTCGGTACATTGTACACTACCTCAGTTTTGCGTTTTAATCGCGTTAACTAAATTAGGTTATTGAGTACTTTGCTACTCAGTGTTATAAACGTATAGGTTTTAAGTGTCTTTTGGCGTTCTGTCACCAAAATTGCGTTGGTGGAAGCCAAAATAGACCAATCGCTCTCGAAACCAAATATGGTTTTAACATTGTTCCCATTTATTGGTGTCACACCACCTCTTCAGATTTGTGAAATTTAAAATAATGTTTGACTCAGGTTGTAGTTAATCCAGCTTTCTAAAGCCCTGTAAAGCAAGTATATAAATGTTGTGGTCATTTTGTTGATTATGCTTTCAAACGGCAAGTGCGAGCGCTTCAAAATACGAAATTATATATGGAATGGATTGCATTTCCGTTGTCACGCATCCCCCTTGCTTCTAGATTTTTCTAAACGACAATTTTTGGTTTCCATGTGTGTTCACATCCAAGAATCACCATAAATGGCCTTGATAAAAGTAGCTTGCCTAGCTGGGGATATTTTTTTGTGGTGAAGACGAAATTTTAATGCTTAAAAGGGGACAATATTGCGAAGACGTGCCCCAGATGGATTAACAATTCAACCCACCTGCTTCCCAGTCTTCTCTGAGCTCTGTTGTGGTAGGGGAGCAAGGACAATTTCCCAGCCTACGTAGCAAGCATTCCCATCCTAACAGATTCCAACGCATTCTGGTCGTGCAAAAATTGGGGAGAGAGAAATAATTAGGAGGAAGGGGGTGAGAGATTTTCATGCGGCCAGAATGCGGTAAAAAAAAAAAAAATCTGTTTGAGCAAAAAAGAAGCATCACAGTGCCTGTCTCTTCATTAGGGACCAATCGCTTATTACCGGTATGTCGCATGGGGAGGGGTACAATTTAAATAAATTCATTTATTGCATGGCAGGAGGAGGGGCTACAATTTAAAAAAAATCATTTACTACTTCGCACAGAGAGGGGTTGCAATTTAAAAAAAGATCATTTATTATGTCACCTGGGAGAGAAGGTGCAATTTAAAAAAAAAAATCATTTATTTGGTTGCAGGGCAGGGGGTACAATTTAAATAGAAATTCATTTATCATGTCACAGGGGGAGGGGGTGCAATTTAAAAAAAAAATCATTTATTATCTTGCAGGGGGAGGGGGTACAATTTTCAATTTGGGGCATATATTTTTTCTAAGGGTGTGACTTTCAACAGTTGAGTGACAGAATTTTCAACAAATTGAACAAAAAGAAAAAAAAAGAAAACAGGTTACAGTGTCTAGTCTAGGGCAGAGGGCTTGATTGGCCAGTGTTTCAGAACATCTCTCAGGTCTTCTGGGAAATTTCCAAGATGGTGGCTCTGTTTTCAATATCTTTTTTTTATCTTTGAAGGTAGTTTGTGTCACTTAACTAATATATTCGTGGAGTAGCACAGAAGTAAAAAAAAAACATTCTATATGTAGCAGGGTACAACTAATTCCAATCTCTATTGGAAGATTTGTTGGTTCATGAAATAGCGAACTGATTGCTTGACCGATTGACTTGTCGATGTTGAAGTGATGCTATTTTTTAATTGCTGATGCAAATACTGTCAAATGTTGGTGTAAGTGCTGTCACAAATGCTGGGGTGAACTGCAGATTATTTTTACAGGAACTACTTTACATGTGTTGGAGTTTCCTACATTGGTTCAGTTTTATCGCACGACAGCAAAGGTGCTGACATGGTTATTCTCAAAAACCCATTCCCTGAACTCCACCTTTGCTAACGAATTTCAGGTTTATAAAACAAAATAAAAAAGTATAATTTTGGTTGGGATAAGACAGATCGAAGGCACCTTACAATATATCACTTTCTGATGAAAAATTGAAATGGAGAGTGGTGGAAAGTTTGACATTCTGCCTTGTTATCCATACAGAAAGATGCCAAGTATGATCCTGAGTTGGAGGCACAAATAAGGGACTGGATAAATGCAGTCCTTGGTGGACAGGTTTTAAAACCCGAGCCAGATCAAAAAGACTTTTACGAAAGCTTGAAGAGTGGAGAAGTTCTTGTCGAGTAAGGCGGCAGGTTCTTTCCAGATCATGTTTAACACTCCGTTGTTTCTCTTTCTTTTTTTTTTCCCTTGTGTGTTGTCTTGTCAGTCGATAGAAAAAGATAATTCAAACAGTTACTGTCCCGTATGCGCACTTTTGTTCTCTGGCGCCTGTTAGTTTATAAAGTGTGCTACGATTAATTATCAGTTGAGTTTAGACTGAGGGACGTTTGGTGCCCAAGTTTTGCCATTAAAACCACGTTGTTGTCGAGGGGAACGCAATAGTATCCACTGGCAACTTTTCTTGGGCTGTGATGTTATCAGTTAACATGACAGCCCGAAACTTCCTCGGTCCAAACTCAACTGATAACCGTAGTAATTCTCAAGTGTCCTTGTCTGGTTCACTGTCTGCCGGTCTGTCTCTTTGGTTTATTGTCTATCTCTCGCTCCCTAGCCAGGCGTTCAGATGGTAAACGGGGCGCGATAGTAGCGGCAGAGCGAGGTGAAAAATGGAGGGGGCTTGGGACCCTCAATTTTTTTGCTCACTCAGTTTCGTTCGCCCGCCTTGGCCCGCCTCCACTATCTCAGAGCCTGGAACCCTAGCCCCCGCTCATTTTTTTTTTTTGCTCGCTCAGTCTCGTTCGCTCGCCTCCACTATCTCGGAGCCTGGAACAGGCTACTCGCTCCCTTCCTCTTTCGTTTGTTCCGTCCGACTGTCTCTTTCTCTTTCGTTGTTGTGTCTGTCTGTCTTCATTTCGTTTGCTGACCATCATATATATGACTAATCATGTATTCGTTTTAATGTAGTTTGGCAAACACGCTCGGTGGAAAGTACAAGAAGAACTCTAGCAAGATGGCTTTTAAGATGGTGAGTGAGCCGTGTGCAATGTTTCTGACCCTCGACTTGCCAATAGGGAGTTTAGCAAAGAGGACGGCAACGGCAACGAGAGCGCCACAAAAAAATAGGCTTAGTGAGCAAAAATAATCGCTCTGCACGTGCGTTTACATTTTGGTACATTTCTTTGCCGACCTCTGCAAAACAACTACGTGAAATGACCAAATTTTAGGTTTTCTCGAGAACGTAAGCGTATTACCACAAAATCTTCTTTCTTTTTCTTTGCTTTTACACCGCTCACAGTAACTTAGACCCTGGAAAGCGCGCCAGCATTTTGCATGTCAAACAAACTGGAATAATCACGAAAAAGTTATGAAAACGAGAAGTTATATTTTGAAATGACGTTCTCGTTGCCGTCGCCGTCGTCGTTGTTTAAGCTCCCTAATATCAAGTTCCATACAACCTGCCCCTCAAAACATACTGCTCGACGACCATCTGAGAAGCAGTCATCAGATCGCACAGTTAAAAATCAGAGCTCGTGATGGGTTGATAAACCTGTTTGATCGATTGGATAAGGCTGAATGGCTTCGCATCCGTTGCTGTGGACTTGCAACGACTGTTGTCTGCACTTAATTAACAAGGATATAAATTTTGTTCGACTGTGAACGGTCGCCTTACGCGCGTCTACAGAGAGCAAATTCACTTTTGATCGGTGAAATTCAGTTATGTTACTCAAAGGGAATGTATCACGCTATTTTTAGTAAAACATTAAAAATAAAAAATTCGTTTTTCGGTTGATGCCAAAGGTAAAGCAATAGTTAAAATTCCTATAAAGGTTTACTGTAATGCAAAAAAATTACACCCATACGATTTCGGAGGCAAGCTACCGAGACAGGGATCAGTTCAAACTTGACTCGTCGGCCCAACGTTTTCAAGTTTGAACCTGAATTTTCGTGTTTGCAATTCTCCAAAAATGGACTTAAACCTGGTTTATCTCGGTTCGTCCTTTCATTCCAAATTCACTTTATTTCTTGGAATTAGCGATGTAGAAAGATTCGAATATTAACAAAGTGTTTGAAGCTAGAATTTAGTGAATTTTCAGCAAAAATCACGGAAACCTCCGCGATACTGTCCCTTTAACCACTCAGATAGATAGATAGATAGATAGTTTATTTAAAAATCACATTGCAGCCGCAAAAGCTGAATTAAGTAATTTTTTACAATTCTTAAAAAACCAAAACAAATTAGAAAAGTTAAAACCTATTTACATGAATTTTGTATAATATAATAATGTAACCTAAATCTAAAATATGTAATTGTCATATTAAAGCCTAGATGAATCTTAAATATATATAGAAGTAAAATAGATATTGATATTTGTAGAAAAAAAACTGAATTCATTGATGGCAGTAGTCATAAAAATATCGTTTGAGACCAAAACTAATTATTACATTTGCGAGCCATGGCAAAGATGAACGTGTTTTTGGTTCGATTTGTTTTCAAATGTGGGATGGCAAAAGGGCGATGGTTTCTCAGATTACATTTGGGTTCGTTCCTAGGAGGCATGAGTATTGGAATTGCTATTGGTCTGTAATCTCCTGATTTATATTCGTTCTTTTGTCTTTTTTTGTATTTGTTTTTCTTCAAACCTTTCAGATGGAGAATATTGGGTTTTTCCTAGAGTTCTGTGACACTCTTGGAGTCCCGAAGACCGACTTGTTCCAGACAGTTGACTTGTACGAAAATCAGAACATACCGGGGGTAAGAGTTGCTCCTAAAATGCGGGGTGCAGAAAGACTGGGATACGTGGAAATACAGTATGAAAAATAAAAGGAAATTGTTTTGTATTTATCACAACAATACAATGGAGGCGCAGGCTTGGCGCCGTGGTAAAACCACTCGCCTTTCACCACATCTCACCGATGTGGCCCGGGATCGATTCCCGGACTCGACGTCATATATGGGTTGAGTCTGTTGTTGGTTCTCTTCTCTGCTCCGAGAGGTTTTCTCTGGGTACTCCGGTTTTCCCCCCTCCTCAAATACCAACATTTCCAAATTCCAATTCGATCCAGATACAGGATCTCCCTGAAAATCACTTCGATGAGTGGAGCTTCCTGGGTAATTATCATGATTTTTTTTACATTTTTTTTTACATGTGTTTGTCTTTTCAGGTTATTTCTGGGTTACATGCTTTTGCCAGAAAGGTAGGCTCTTTCCTCTCGTTTATTATCACCATTATTTAGCGATTATTTATTTATTATTTATTTAAGAAAGGATTATCTTGATCTTTGAACACAAGCGAAACAAAACGTGAACGATCCCGATTGGAAAGGGGGGATTGCTGGTCACGTGTTTTTATATATTCACTGTAAGATTTATTGTACGAAACGACTTAAACAAGGATAAACCCATTGAACGACACAACGAACAGGGAACAAAGTGACCAACGCAATAAATACAGTTCCGAACAGGCATTGCTCTTTGGGTAACCAGGATATTGCGGCAGAGTCGGCGTTAATTAAGTTTTGAGTTTTCCGGTGGCGGCGGTAGCCGTGCAAGGGGCAAAGATACAAGATCCAACGACATAGAAGAAGATGAAGGAAGAAACAAGAGAATTCTAATTCTGAAGTGAGAATAGAACTCCTCTTGCGTGACCCTGTAGCATTTTTGCGAAAATAAGTGTTTTTGTTTTGTTTTGTTTTGTTTTTTGTCAACCCTGTAGGCACACAACGTTGGCAAACCGGTACCCCAGCTGGGTCCAAAAGAGGCCACAGAGAACAAACGTGAATTCACCGAGGAGCAGCTGAAAGAAGGAAAGAATATCATAGGGCTCCAAATGGGAAGCAACAAAGGAGCCTCACAGGCAGGAGACCATTTTGGACGCCCCCGACAGGTGGCTGGATCTGATGCCTACAAATAAGCTTTAGATCTCAAGTTCCATTTTCAACTAAGAGAAGTGATTCGTTTTGTCAAATCTCTCATGGATATAACTGAAGTTTAGACAGTGGCGGGGCTAGTAGCGTAGCGATGACCCATAAGTGTAATTTGAGTGTCTTAACGGGATAACGAATTTGTAGATTTATACTAATAAACTCTTAGTCTTTTATCAAGAACAGATCGTCTGTTGAAAATTGTCGCCTCCGTAGTCCAGCTGTTATGGACCGATGGCTCAAACGAGAATTTGTAACTGAAACAAACGCACTGGCGTAGATTGAAAATGAATATCGGTGAACAGTCACTAATAAACCAAAGCATAATTTGGAATTTGGACTGAAACACTGGGTAACAATTCCATCACTGATTAAGACGCTTCCATGTGTTGTGGCTCTGAAGAGAGACACGCCTACCAACTCGCGCCGGAGGCGCTGGAGCGGGCCTCCGATGGCGGTCCGACACTATAACTGCGCACTATAACTGCGGTTTATGTTGCGGGAGCTCAGTATTTTCCTCCTTTTAATTTGTTTTGTCAGTTTTTTGGCTGTGTTTGGGTACACATGTAAATACAACTGAAAAGGCTTTATTGAGTCATTTCCTCCCGATTTATACCTAAATTCATCGGTAGATTTTATCATATATTTGACGGTTATTCAAACAAAAACTTACACTTTCCACGTATCAACATTGCCCAAATCCATTTCTGACAAAACAGTGGCGAAAAAGCGTTGATCTCTGTCCAAAATCGTTGATTTGGACGTCGAAACAAGTTTTCACCATACATTTTCTTGTAGCGACTGGCAATGTTTGCCCCCTGGCGATCCCAGAATCCTATGCGCATAAGACAGGGATCCGATTACTGGCAACTCATTCATTGCTTTTGATAGTGCTTATCTGCAGGATAGTGATTTATCCGGTGGATAGCACTGGGGTCAATTAAAGTACCCTCACGTGTTATACCTTTCCACTAAGCCATTTTACCAATTCAGATCACGACTTCTTCTCCAACACTCTTTGGCTACTTTTTCAGATCAATCAAAATTCCTTTCAGATCAATGACCAAGGAATTTGAATCCAGAGCTACACAGTGAGGGCTGAACATTTGTATATGCTAAAGACGTCCATGAATTGAGGCCAGGAGTGAAGCTATGACTCAAGATATAAACTCCTATGCGCTTTCGAATTTCTCAATTAATATTGATCTTACATCTCGGTATCAAATTTGAATATAAGAAATCGAGAGATAGGCTGTTTACTTCATTTTCCTTAACTCAAACGTAACCGTCGTAAGAAACAAGAAGCTGTTTCCTAGCAGCCGCCCCTGTTGTTTTCTAAGAAAAAGCCCTGGGAACGAGGTTCAATGTCCTTCCCAGTGGATATTTCTCGGGAAAAAAAAGGAATACCTTCAGAGGTATTCCTCCTTTCTCATTTTTACCGAAAATACCGGCATATCACTGAACCATTTGCTTCATCACACTAGAACCATGCTCCTTCACAAAAATGGGTTGTTAGTAAATGGTGTAACGGGTAACGGCGTAACGGCGCAACCAGCATCGGCGTAACGAGTTTTTTGAATAGATTTTATCTGAAAAGAAGATCCCCTTTTCTATACTTAAACTTTTTGCTTTTCAGTTTAGCCACTAGAAAAAGAGTATTGCTGATACGAAAATTTTAAGCCGGCCGGGCGACTTTCTCTTTTTTTTTTCTCGTTGTTATACTGGTAACTTACCACTACAACGAGGGTTTTTTTAATTCCGTCATTTTTCCATTTGTTGCAACTCAGAGAAGGCGTACGCAAATTTTAACGGGTGATTGAGGATTTGGTTGACCGTTACTGATACCGGACCGTGAACTCCACTGATACATAGCGATACTGAAACGGCGCGCTCTAGACGTTTGGAGAAATGGGATCTTTTCGAGAGTGTTTGCCCTTACCTCTAATAAACATATCCACACATGCTTGTTTTTTGCAGAGCGCGAAAAATATCTAGCATAAGAGATTAAGGTATCACTATCATTTCCCTCTGCCTTAATCCGAGTTGGGGGATCTTCATGAAAATCCCTGATTCGATCACTGGCAAACCAACCTGTCTTGGGTGTGCTGGTTTTTTAAATCTGAGGATCGATCTACAGAAGAAATACATAATATAATATCTCGGCGGTTTCGATTTCCCGAAGTCTGAATCAGTAAATGATTTATCAGTAAAAAGGCTTAACGAATGTCAACCGAGTACTGCCGGGTCATATTTTTTCGTCGCCCTGAGCTCTTTTAGGCGTCATTTCACGAGATCATTTCTTAACCATGATACATCAAAGGTGATGATACATGAAAGGGATAACTTTCACGAAACCAAACTTTAGTTTTACGTTTTTTTTAAGACATGTAAGACGAAGGAATATGAACCAGCACACTTTCTCAACGGGATGCTTGTTTCAAAACGAACCGGTACACCTTTTACAACAATTTCGACCACGACGGTGTAAACGAAAACAGTTTCTGGAGGTATATGAGATAAAAAAGCTTATGAAATGAGTAAGAAAAACCGGTAAAAGATATCTTACGAAAAATAATGTTTGCGCTAGTTGAGCAAGTAATTTATCGCCAACGGTTAGACCCGAACGTTTTTTACCGAAAGAACACGAAAAACGAAAAGACAGATACAATATTTCCATAATACTCTGACTCTCTCTTTCTAGTGACTAAAGAAAAGCAAAAGTTCAAATGCAAAAAAGGGAATTTTTTGTCACCAAATCTATTTAAAAACTTGTTACGCCGATTCTGTTTACGCAGTTACGCCGTTACGCGTTTTGCTAACAACCACAAAAAATGTGTGGTTTTTGTTGCTCTAAACCCGGAGAAATCTGTACTGTTCCATTTATCGGATAATTCTCACCAGTTCAGTTCCATTCAAGTGGCATGGAATGCGATCAAGTGATTGGACTGCAAAAATCCGAGTTGTGAATTTAGGCGGTAGATACAACTCGGATTTCTACTGCAGAAATCTTAACTTGTATCTACCGCCTAAATTCACAACTCGGGTTTTTGCAGTAGAAATCCGAGTTGTGAATTATGGAGATTAAACAACACGTATATTTTTGCATAAAAATCCGAGCTCTTTAATTGAAAATTAACAACTCGAATTTTTGCAGTAAAAATTAAATCCGCTCTCTATTGAAAAGATTTAACAACTCAGATGTTTTAACAAGCATTTGAGATGAAAATTTCAATCGAAAAAGTAAATTTTGATATCCTATATGGGCCACGATACATTTTATCTGTGTTACTGATCAAGGTTGAAGCTCCTTCAGCCTTTTGTCACATTTCCATATAAGGATGTAAACAGTCATGGCCGCCAACAAGTTTCTTCGGTCAAACCATGAAGTTATTTTGCCACAACCGTTGCACAATAAGTAGATATTACCAACAACAACTATCAGAGGTTTTGTAATATGGACTCAAGTGGCGATTACCAGCCAAATGAATGGCTGGTGGAATGTTAAGACCGATCTGTATGAAACAGACTTTTACTCCGCGGCTAAATGTTACTCACCGAGGCGTCACAAATGAGAGGCCTATCACGATAAAGGTCCTGGCACAACTCCCCATTCTTAGCATAACATTTTCTTCTTTCTATTGCTCGGGTGTGAAGTGCTTATCTAGTCGCACTCGTATCTTTACAGACTGAGAGCAACGCTCGGAGTTAACTCTCGAAAACGTCTCAGAAATGGCTGCGGAAAACAAAGGAAGGGCATATGGAATGTCTGCAGACGTGCAGCGAAAGGTACACTTCTCTGATCAACTGTTTTGTAGTTCTGTCCACTGTAATATTTTCATTGCGAAATTGATTCGCACGGTTCAGGATTTACTGTTGGACGCCACTACTTTTCTCTCATATGTTCCTCCGCGTTCAAAAGTGTTTTGGTGATACCGGTATGTTTTTGGAATTTTTCGTGGCTTTTTGAAGGGATAATAGTGTGCGCAATTCCGAAGACGTGATGACTCCACAATAAAAAATTCCGTGAATATTTTTTAGTTTTAGTTTACAAAATGGGTTGGCTGATAACATGGAGATAATGCCAGTATCATAATTTTATTCCAAGTCTTTGCTTTTTGTTTGTTAATTAGTACGAACGATTTACCCTGAAACTCACTGTAAGTTTCTCCCTCTGCATTATCGACTGTGTACCTTCACACGCAAAATCGTTGAGATTAATTATCGAAGTCTGTGTTGTATTTTCAGCATGAGACAAAATTATTTCTCAGCGTGGGAGTGCTAGGGGTTTGTGTGTTCAAGTCTGTTTAGACCTGACTCTATATGACAGCGATTCCTTGGAATTTTGTGAAGCTCTCTGTGTTGTCAGTTCTGTCTTCCAAATAATAGAGAAGAGAGAAAAGTTGAGAATTAACCGAATGAGCGAAAATAGATCGAGTCTGGCAAACTGATGCTGTAGTGTAACTATCTGATAACGTTGCTAGTTAGGTGCTATACCTGTTCGACGATTTATTTGTGCATACACGGATTCCATTGTGAAAGACTGTGACATCAATTTGGTGGAAGATCGAGGTCGGTAAAATCGAGCGTGATTTAAGTTCGAAGTAGTCCAAAGCCCTTATCGGTCTCATCTGGGATCGCCAGCTGTTGCCTTGATCTTGGTGTTTGACCTGTTTCATTTGACTAAAAAAGCACGAAACTTCTCTTCTCTCATAAGGGACTTCTGTACATACAATAAAATGCATGTTTTTTCCGTTTTAAATCGAAGTGGAATCATTCGCCATGTCAGTTGAAATAAAGATCCTTTGCAGCTGATTAATCACAGGCTCAACAATTGTGCATTGTTTAATATAATCCGCAAGGAAGGAAATTATGTCGCAAATGTCTCATCAAGGTAATTAAAATGCGGTTAAAATATGACTAAATCATTATATTTGATCGGCCCAGATCAGAGTAAATTAATTATTGAAAAGAATTTTTTTTATTTCAACCACTACTAATTATTTAGCAATTATTAAATCAATTTAGTTGTTTTAATAGTTTGCAGTTATACATATCTTAAATCCTTTGAAGATTGTTTCGGGACTGGAGGTCAACAAAGGTCTTGACTAATAAAAGTAGCAATCACTGAAGATGAAATGTTTTAATTTTGCCATTTAAAAACCAAAATATTTACTGATATTGAGCGTAAAACTGCAATTACGGACGCGCACGGCAAGGCGGGAAAAAGTGGCTCAAGATCTGGGCATCTGAAACGTTTTTCTACTCAGTTTCGCCAGTTTATGTGGAACGTATTTCCAAGTAAAGACAATTGAAGGGGGTTCTGTTATGAGAGTTCTGCTGTTTTCCGGCGAAAACTACACAGAAATGCTGGCGTAATGTCATTTGCTCATGCCGAAATATTCCTTGAAATGTAGGAGAAAGATCTCAATCATATCTATTTTTTGCAGAAAACATGAGTCATCCATAGTACAATTTTTGCCACGACTTCAAGTTGACGTGCGAGAATTTGAAATATTTTGTCTAACTTTTTCAAAATGCAATCCATTTCCATCTTTGCCATTCGTAACAGAAGAAGACAATATTTAGTCTCAGTGCAGTAACACAGTCTTGAGCAAATAAACTGCTTCATCATTTTCAGGTTTTCCCTGATTTAACGACATTTTTAGCATTTTACAGTAGATCGAAATAGCATGGCATAGCTCCTTTAAGTTGGAATACAACTGACGCGATCTTGTCATGCGCAGCCCGGGAGAAGAAGGAGACCTTGAAAATTGAGTTCACGAAAACGGGGGTAGTGGGGGGGGGGGGGGGGGTTAAGGCGGTGCGTGCAAAGGTGGAGGAGGCTGTTTTTCTTCTCCTTGTGCGTCTCCAACCTCGCATGCACCATTCCCAGGTTACACACATTACAGGGTCTGTAATATGACGGGAAACAGAAAAGTACGTTTATGTCCGGACCCTATGCATACGCATCATGTTCTGGGACACGACCATACTTATCTAATCATCTAAA
Organism: Galaxea fascicularis; assembly: GCA_948470475.1. Classification (NCBI taxonomy): domain Eukaryota; kingdom Metazoa; phylum Cnidaria; class Anthozoa; order Scleractinia; family Euphylliidae; genus Galaxea; species Galaxea fascicularis. Next base: position 7,458,945 of record OX419338.1, on the reverse strand, counting down.
ACAAGACATCTAAAGTTATCGCGCGCAGACTAAACGATGATCATTTTACGGTTATTGAACTCCTACAAAGATGAACACCTCTGCAAAGCGCACAGCTGTTGCTGGTTCAAACGGTGACCCCGTGTCCATCTTGAAAGATTCAAATACGTGTACACCCCAGCTAAGTTTCAGATTCCTCTTCTAAGCCACGACTTTTCAATCTTGCCCTGTGTTTCTTCTCAAATGGTGATTTTCTCCGTCCTCAGTTAAATGCCAAATATGACAAAGATGTGGAGATGGATGCGAAGCGCTGGATCGAGGAAGTGCTCGGTGAACCTGTGGAGTGTTCCCCTGATGAGGAGACCCCCGGAAGTGGTTTTGCAGATGCCTTGAAGAACGGTGAAATTCTGTGCAAGTACGGTGTGAGCTTGTAAAACCATGGGTCCTTACCATTTAAACGGAAAACCCGGAAATTCTAGTTGGAAATTCAAATTCAAATACCATTCCATTTGGAACGTTTTAGAAATTATGAGCCATCGACTTAATCAATGCATTTTTTTTCTGCTGTTTTTGAGCTTCCCAATTGATACTAGTCATTTTGTGATTTATCCATTTTGCGTTTGGGCAAGCTGCAGTATTAAATATTTTCACCTAAAATTTCCACCGGGATGGATCGTGTAAATGGTAAGCGCCTCATATATATTTCAGAGAGAGGAAGAGATATGTAGGGACCGCGCTGGGGGAGGGACCAGGAGGGCCAAGCCTCTTTTTGACACGAGTGAGAGATCGGGACCTCTAGCCAATTCCTATTGGCTGCTAAACACAATGACATTCAAACCGGATGTCAAAATGAACCAGCGAAAGAACCGAATAACCGAAATAACTGAATCGCAGAGTAGGGACTCGGGTGATTGTTGAACCATGATTTGATCAAAATAATATTGTAAAAAATCACCCACTGGATTTGTTTGGCCCAAAGGCATTACTAGAAAACATTTCTTCGGTTCTTGAGAGGTCTTTTAATTTCAAATTGCCAGACATCATAGCCTCTCTTCCTATATCTGTCGATGCTCTTACCACAAAGTTATAAGGTTTCAAAAGTCAGCTTTTTTACAAAACAGGTTCAGTGGTACCAGTCAAAAGAGGAAATAATTAATGGCAGATCTAAAGTCCATCAGCAAGTTTCCTATACACGAGACGTGATCTCAAGAAAGGAAAAACAGGCGAAGGAAGCGTCCTAATGGCCATCTCCTCGCTCGATCGCTCCTCCGACTCCTCTTGTTTCAGTTGCCCTGAGACGACGCTTCGCAGCCTTCAACCAGAAGACCTAGAATCCCGGACTTCCTAATCCTGTGTCTCCAGAACCCTTCGTTTCTTGTGCCAAGGCCCCGCCGGTTAAGAGAAGCGAAAAGGGCTGTGGGTACTAGAATGGGTGCTGGCCAAAAGTAAAGTGGCCTCTGGGGACAGGATTGCGCCCCTTCCCCCCGCCCTTACTTTTTGTGGAAAAAATAATAAATTTAGTAAAATTCATTTCCAAAAATGAAAAGTACTTTCACGAGATAATAGTGGCGGACCTCTGCGTGACGGAATAAGTCTTATGAATTAAATCGAGTTAGATGCGTTTTGAACATTTTGAGAGTCGGCCCCTCCCCTCAATTGAAGAGTTGAGAGCGGCTCCTACACTTCAAAAATTGCTCCGGGGGCCCTAATATGCCTCTAGCTTTACGTTACTTCCCTCAATACGAGGACCGTTCATTTCTGGTCGGTGACTCAGCGTGGCATATGCCAAAAGACACTTCTTTTGATCTTGAATAATTTTAGCCAGATGATGACCGTAGTTTTCTGCCTTGATATTTGCAGACTGGCCAACAAACTGCAGCCTGGAGCCGTCAAAATGAACGACACCAAGAAAGTCTCCAATCCTGCTATGAGAGCTAACAAAGAGGTCAGCCGTTGTTTTTCTTTCCAAATCAACTGCAAGTCTTAAAAGTAAAGATTGCATCGAACGTAAACCTCTTTGGTTTATGAGGGTGGTGGGATATAAGCTCGTTTTCCTTCCCACCACCACCACCACAACTAGTACCTCTAGTAGTAGTAGTAGTACTAGTACTAGTACTAGTACTACTACTACTACTACTACTACTACTACTACGACGACGACGACGACGACGACGACGACGACGACGACGACGACGACGACGACGACGACGACGACGACGACGACGACAACGACAACAGCGACGGCGACACGACGACGACAACGACGACGAATAACTCATCTTGCCTTTGACGGTATCAACAGGGCGATGATTGAGCATTCCTTTTTTTCTTAATATAGAAAGAGAACATTGAGATGTTTATCAAGTTCTGCGAGGACTATGGCGTAAGGGACCGATTCTCTACTCCATATCTTTACCAGAAGCAGAATATTATGGCGGTGAGTGCTCATTTTGAGGGCCATTATGTAAACTACCGGGTTACCGGTAATAATGTATTTCACCCGCGGTAACTAAAGTATTTGTTGTTGTTGTTGCTCATCGACCTTTAAAGTTACTATAGTGGTCGTAACAAAAACTAGAACAGTTCTCAAGAAAAGATAAGCCCTTTGTGTTTTCTGTGCCACTGGGCTAGCTAATCAGAAATAGGAGTATTTTAAACCAGTTAAATTCAAATGTTTCTATTGTTTGGTAGTTCATCTGCGTAGCCATGGAAGCAACAACTGGAGACCACTTATTATTCTGCTTGTACGAGAAAAGTTTACTTGAAGACTTCACCGTTTTTGTTCCATTAATTTCAGGTTGTGAACACCATTTGCCAGTTGGGAAGCACGGTGAGCAGTACTTTTTATGTTAGATGGTTTGTTAGATATCTAGATCACTGTGCGACGAAATTAATTTTGTGCCTAGATCTATCGCGGTTAAAGGGAATAACAATAACAGAGATTTGGGTACAAGATTGTTTCTTGTTTGGTTCAGCATTTAGTTTTCCACGATGTTGAACCCCCGGGGTTGAACCGTGTGCCATCACCTGTGTCACTAGCTTTACACTGTATAAGTGCGGGCTGTTAGTTGTTCAAGTTAGTCAACTATGATTAATGCAAGTTCTTTTGAGTTAGTGTTGTTGAAACCGTCGTTAAAGTGCACCTAACCCCAAAATATTGTTTTCGCTTAAATATATCTTTGTACCTGTTGGAAACACCTTAAGCCTTTTGCGCCTTTTATAAACAAAATCTTGACTATTTATAGGCTATGAAAGTTAGGGGGCATCTTGTCCCACGACCGAGCTAGTAAGGGGCATGGGTCTATTCCTTACATGACGTCACAAACTCCTTTGCATGCAAGACATCAGTTTGTGGTTTGCAGTAAGGAATAGACCCCTGCCCTTTCAAGCTCGGTCGTGGGACAGATAATGGTTAGATTTCTTAACTTTAACAGCCTATAAAAATTCAATATTTGGTCGAAATAGGCGCAAAACGGCGCAATATGTTTCTGACAGCTGCAAAGATTTATTTAAATATTGTGGGGTTAGATGTACTTTAATTTCTCAGTTTCACTATGGGTCTAGTTTTTTAGCATACTTTACCGCTGTCTTCTAGGCCCAAAGCAAGGGTTTTTCCGGACCCATTTTGGGACCCAAGATCGCTGAGAAAAATGAAAGGGGTTTCACAGAGGAACAAGTGAAGGCTGGCCGTGAAGGACACATCGGCATGCAAGCTGGTACCAACAAACTGGCATCACAGAGTGGCCAGAACTTTGGCCTTGGGCGACAAATCGCTGGAGTTGGTTCCGAGGGAGAGTACAAATAATTTTTGACGCAGTGGTTTTGTTTCTGGGTAGAGATGAAGAAGGCAGGAGCTCTTATCATGGTTTATACTCTGGCGTACTTGACAAGTGATAGATACCTAGTTGATTTATAAACAGATTTGTATGGCTTAGTAGCAATAAAGAATACATCATTAAGAAACTGGATGTCAGTCTTTTCTTTCACTTTTTTAAAATTGGAACTTGATCAAAAGCGGTCTTCGTCCCGGTTCAGACGCCTCTTCACCACCTATGTGGCGAACTTCATTGAATTAGGTTCGACTTTGGAGCGACAGATGATTCAGACGGAATACCGCGTAGCCTCCTACGCAGACATTCTTTTGGCTCGTCACGCAATCTTTCGTTGGGGAGGAAAGATTGCGTGACGAGTCAAAAGAATGTCTGCGTAGGAGGCTAAATACCGCGGTGTGAAGAACCGAATATGTATTTTGTTTTCGTAGAAAGCGACTGGACTGGGTCTTCTACCAAAAGGTTGTATGAGCCAATCATGGGACGAATTTACATTATCATAATTAATATATTTGGTCCGGCACACGAGAAGAGCGCCGTATGAATCAATTGCTGCTCCAATGTCAAATAATGCGACACACCCTGTTGAACTTAACGACGTTTGCCCGCACCGAATTAAAACTGTCGTACCGAACTGATTCAGACGCCGCTCTTTTGCCGGACGTAATTCATCAGCTAAGTTCAGTACATAAGTGGAGCGGCGTCTGAACCGGGTCTTATGCACCTATCAGTGTCAAGCCCGAGGGGGGGGGGGTCGGGCAACCCATGAGAATTTGACTGTCATGTATATCCCCAGGTAGGGATTTTGATCGAACATCACGTTCCCAGGGTGGGGAATTTTATTGCTTTCCTCTTGTGTGCAATAAGGACTGAAGGGTATATGACCGCCTAGGGTGGGGGATTTTGATACTTTTGACAATTATTTTTTGCCCGGGGGTGGGGATTTTGATGATTTTTTTTCAGAAAATGCCAAAAGCCCCACTACAAGAACAATACACAACATTTCAGGTAAAAAAGACGCTAATTTTGATCTTATATTGAGATCTTATATGTAGATGTTAACCGAAGCATATTGAGCCCACTGTACTTGGTACGGCTACACGTAAGCTACTGAATACGATTGAAAGACAAAGGTAGACATGTCAGACATCGGTGGAGGACGAAAATATTTTTCTACTTAAGAGGACGGAGTTTCAGTGCAAACGTTTTTGTTGGTAAACCTGTCTTTTCAAACAGATTTAGTGTATTGAGTTCGACCCTTGACATAATTAATTTAAAATCTTAAAGATATTAACGCCCGAACAAAAGCTTGTTTTTATTCACGGAGCGTGCAGGCGTGACGTACGCGTGACACATACCATTCGTGAGCCCGTCGTGAGATTCGGTTGAAGTCTATCTTGTTCAGTCATATCATACAACTGTCTGTCGCTGAAATCCTTACCAAAAATGGCCTATCGACCATTCCACCCTTCCTCACCCGGTGGTGAAAGCAAGGTACTTTTGTATTTCTAATTTTATTTCTTTTCATGCGTAGGAGTCTGATAAAAATCAATTCCTTTGGCGAAGACGCCTTTGTTAATGATGATCAAGTAGTTTAATCCGATTTCACTTGTTCAGCTGTTTGTGATTCTCGCTTATTTCTTTCAGTTGTCCTTCATTTTTTGTTTGGAAATGAAAGTACAAATACTGTGTGAATGTAGGTCTCTGCATGTATGCGCCAAATGCTATACTGTTTATTCATCAGCTGTGAAAAGCGCCTTTTGTTTGTGAAAGAAGAGTCGCGGTAATTCTCTCCTTGTCTAAGTATAGTGAGCCCCAGCGATGTTATCTGTCAGGAAAGATCAGGGAGCCAAATATAGTTATGTGGAAATACAGTCGAACGATAAAATTATGAATACTCTGCTACATCTGGCGCCAAAGACCAGATGTAGCAGGGTAGATGTGCATTATTTACATTTCAATAAAATTATTTGTAGAAAATGGTTCTCGTATTTGAACTGAAAAGACCTGAAAAGTTGGACTGGCCAGCGAGGAATTTTATTAAGGATGCTCTTAATTCTTATTTTGTTATGGGATTTACTCTATCCCTAAATTTGTTTGGGCACACAAATGCGGAAAGCGTGTTTACATTTGGTTCTTTGATCTCACTATTGAGATTGGCGTTTTTTCCTTTGACACGAATGTTAAAAACCTAAGATACAACACATTGGTTTGTCTCCCGAATTTCCATTTTAATATGATATGTTGTTTTAGCCGTCTGTTATAACTTGACTTTGGGTTTTGCTTAAAAATAAGCGAAAGAGAAGTAAATTGGAAACCTAGACAAAACGCACTCACATGGTACACATGTCAAACAGCAATACTAAAATTGAATTGTTTACTGAGATGCTAGACAGAGATTAAAACTTGATCATTGAATGGTAGGCTTTATTATTTTGAATAGCTTGGCGAAACGGTCGAGCGTAATGCCAGCATTTTAGCAAGATTTTTGTATCACTAGATAGGAAAATTTTGTCTAAGGTGATGAAATTCACCGAGAAAACTGGCAAACATATATTTCAGAGGTTTTCTGCAAAACTAGAGAGAGCCTGGGTCTAGTCAATGAGTGGTCAGCGATTCAGCGTCTGCAGCTGACATTTTGACTGTTGTTGCACTGTTGGTGCCCAGTCCAAATGTTATTTTCAGGTTTCCATTGAATTACATTCTAGTAACTGAAAGTTTTTGTGTCTATTATTGTGTATGTATTGATAGAACTTTCGAGCACTTGAGCAAGGCCATAAGAGCATAATAGTAAAAATTTTGAGCATAATAGCAAAAAGTGTAAGAATAATGTGCTAAAGCCTATTGACTGGGAAAAGCTTTTACTCAATGCCAGTACTTGGTTTTTCTTTTTCTGTAATATTAGTGTTTTTCAATGGAGTGTCACAAAACCAAAACCAAAGCAATGACTCTGACCGATGACAAGAAACACAGACAGCTCAGTAATTACATGCAACCGGGAAAATGCCCGCCTACAGCTCGCGATTGGTTTTTGTTTTGTTCTTATTGGCTGAGAAAGTGGTGCGAGTTTTGTTAACCAGTCACAGAGTGAAGTAAAGCAAAGCCAAATAACTGTTAAATAATTCAACAACTGCTCTAACCAATTGAGCGACAAGTTAAGGAGCCCACCTGCACTGACATTCTGTGAATGAGATTTAGATAGAGTGCACTCCATGTCACTGAATGGCAATGATTTGCTTGGAATTCTGACACAAATAATACATGTTTCAATTTTACCTGTAACCATGCCCTCCCCCTCTCCCTGGGCATTCCCCGGGACAAGTCCTGTCTCTCTGGTTGGGGGCTGGGGGGGAGCTGAAGAAGTTTAGTCCCCAGGGGTAGGTGAAAGGGCAAATTGAAAACAAGTAGTTGTTCTTGTGAAGTATGCCACTTCTCTGTGAAACAATTCGCCCTTGTCACACGGCGGCCTATTTTCGTCAGGCCTCTGGTGTTAAAAAACATTGGCAGTGAAAGCCAGAAAGTATAATATATTTAACTCAGAAACACTTTACAAAGTAATACAAATACTCTTAACGTGTTTTTGAGCGTTAATGCGGTACATGTATCAATCCTCTGTCCGCTAGTACAGTGCAGTTACATTTTTTTCATTAGTGTACAGAACTCAATATTGTGACCTAAGTTTGTACATAAAAAAGCATGCTTGGATCGATGAGGAGTGCCTGGGATGGTGAGTTGTCTCTTTGCGCATGCCCGGGGGTGGGGAGTAGACCACCAATAAATAACAAAATTGCAAATCCCGGGGGGTATGCTCGGGGGGCGGGGGTGGGGGGAAGGAAGGGGCGGTAGTAACATGTAGGATTCAACGATGCACAACTGGGTTCTTTCGATTGGGAATTGGGATTTAGATCTCAAAATCCAGATCTTCGGATTTCCAATCAAACACAAGATCTAAAAACGGAGATTCGGCGCAGATTTTGTCAATTGAAATCTTTCCCCGACATTGATTTTAATGGACAAAATCCATTTTCAGATCTCAGTCGAAAGCACCCAAAGTTTTATGGCTTTTATGAATTGGATCTTTCTGCTCTAAAACTAGACTTGCTGTCAAGTTAAGCCTTTTGTTTACCGCAACGAAAAATGAAAAACAAAAACAGACTTTGAGAAAGTCTACACAAAGACTTCTAACCTGGTGCAAAGCGACCACATGTGCAGGGGACTACCACTTGGGATTTTTGGAGTAGGTGTTATGTATGGCTCTCAACTCAGACCAAAACTGGAGATTTTCCAACATCTCACTTGGGGCCATTGACACTGCTGATTATATACTCGGATCTCAGTCCACATGATATCGAGTGAGATCTTGGGCATTTACCAATTACACGATCATCCAGGTGGAAATTATAGATGTAAATATTCAGTGCTGCAACTTGTCCAAATGCAAAATGGATAAATCTCAAAATGTATTGGTATCAATTGGAAAGTTAAAAAAGAAAAGAAAAAGTGCATTGATTTTGCCGATGGCCCATAATTTCTGAAACGTTTCAAATAGAATGGTATGTACCATTTTATTTTCCAACCAGAATTTCCGGGTTTTCCGTGTAAGGACCCCGTGGCTTGAAATTTTCCAAAAGCTTATATCCACCTTCAGGGTTAACCTTTCAACCGCCCACGTTTTAAAAGTCTTGCACCGTTCCTTCAGTTACGCATCAGTGCGAATCCTACTCCTGGTGGCATTTCAGCCAGGTGTACTGTGATATTTGCTGTTTTCGATTTCTCCCTTTCTAAACAGATTTTAGTACGTCAAACGCATCACACTTACCAAAACAAAAACAAACTTCCTCATATCTATCTATCATTTTTGATCCCGCGTCCCGCCCACAGGATTAATGTTATCCTGCATCCTGCAGCGCGGATGCAACTACCACATAATTAAGCAAAAACTTTAGGTTGACTCTTGTTCTAACCTTCGCTGCTTGATGCCATGCCAAACTGAGCGCGAATAAAGGGCCACTCCTTGTTCCCCTGCATGTTGCTGTCTTAAGGTAACCAGGTGTTAAAGTTGTGAAACGAAAAACTATCGCCAAAGGTGATTTTGAAATCGAAGAAGTAAGAAGTAAACAGACAAACTGACAGCTATAACAGATTGTCATTTTTAATTCACTTTTGATGAACTGTTTCCGCTTAAATCCTTCAAAACTATGCGCTTTATTTCCAAAGTACATCTTAGTATTCAGCTTGGTATCACATTCATTCGTTTCATGTAAACTACAGAACTGATTTTTATTTTTATTATTTTGATGGAAATACGATGAGCAAAAAATCTATTTCACGGGCGTGGCATCAGTAACGAACTATTTGCTTAAATATTCTCCAGGTTTTGATGAACTTACAAGCTCCATTGTTAATATCTGGTTGTACTTGTCTCTGATTGGATAACCACGGTTAAACGTCTTTAACTGTTTCCACAACATGCAGATTCATGTATCTTTTTCAATTCTAAATAATTTATTTTCAGCTGATTTCGACTTTGTACGACACAATAATATATATATTTAGGCAAGCCTAAAAGCGGAGCTCCATAGTTATTTCCTTAATATTAGCATTTACAGATAAACTAATGTGGCAATGCCACAGGACTCGAGCCATGGCTTCAGTAAGGACTTCTCTATATTGTGATTACATATATATATACTTTTTACTGTTTTGCTGCAGAGCCAGAGCCATCATTCAATCAAGTGCAAACGTAGATTTTCGAATTATCATCGGCCTTTGTGGTAGTGGTGGGCCGATGAACGACTGTAATCGAAAGAGTTGATCGAAAAGTTCAAGCGAAGCGAGAATCGATTATGCTTTTTTCATAATCGATTGTTGCGGAAAAATTAAAAATTTATTGGGGACACAAAAATATTAAAATCAAGAAAAATGTCCGTTTAATATCTTGGTGTGAGTTTGGTGTGGTTTTTCGTGGACTCCTAACTTCTAAGTCATAACAGCAGATAATCTAAGAATGTGTTTACCTGTGCGTACCCGCTCTCACTTTGACTTCTATGTAGGTGAAAAATACATGAAATGCTTATTGGCAGATTTCTTCGATTATAATCGATGATCGATCGGTTGTGAAATCTCAACCGATTCCCACCACTACTTTGTGGCACAGGAACTATATGATTATGATGAGCAAAAACGATTAACAAACTTTTCTTCATCACAGTTTAATTACATCTGATTACATTTCGATACAAGTGGTAAAAATCACTTAACTAGGTTAACAGTTCTAGTGTCCCACTATTAAACCAACTTCACAATCGACATGTATCGGTGACATTTTAATCTATCAAAAAATATTTTACAGCGAAAGTGCGATAAAACCTCAAAGTGAGCTCTCTTCGACACCGCCCATAAAAGAACAAAAGTACTTGGCTCGCCTTGTTTTGAACATTTTATTGTGTTATTCTTGTGATCTATTACATGCAGTAAAGACGATAGAAAATGCCGTAGATGTCCTTTTTACAATAACATAGAAAAACGTTGAGCGAAATCGACTTTACTTTTCATTGAGAAAAGTGACTGCGACAGACTGATCGAGCATACTATTTTAGCCATGAATCAACTCAGGTGATCAACTGCAATTATCTAGTGATGTTGAGAATCGTTTTTTTCTTGACTTCGATCACTTACAAATATTGCAAACAGCAAACCTTGACTACAAGTCGTGGGTGGTATTATTTTTGACATCACTGTTAATGATAACATCTGACTCAGGATTTCTGAAAAACATTTTTCAGCCGTAAACATTGAACAAAGGACGAAGTTTTTACTGCAATAGCCTTAAAAATCTGGGATTTTTTAACTAACAACGAGAATTGCTTTTGATGGACAACAAATTGCTGGCATTTCCAATGCTGCAGCTGTTAAAAATCGTGTTTATATTTGGCAATGAGTTGTTGATTACTCTTTTGCGAGTTTCCAATAATGTCAACAAAGCGAAGCCGAGGATATAAACCGTCCGGACTTCGCTTGGCTTTTCTTCAACCAATTATTTGCCCAAAAAAATGAGCGACAGCAGGGAAAACGAAGAGTTTTAGGCTCCAAAATGAAATATTGGAGCGAAAATATGCATTTGGAAAAAAGACGAGCGTTTTTAGTCCATCCAAACAACATGAAAACAACAAAAGGTAAGAAAACAAAGAACGATGCCAGCGAATGTTTCTTCGGCGTTCCTTGTAGAAATTGGAAAACTAAGACAAGTAACAAACATAACTCGTAGTCACAGAGACAAATCACCATATGTGATAAAAAAGACACAACAGGAATACTAACCTGCGGACAGTTTAAGTCAGTCAACAATCACTCCGAACGCAGAGCTAAAGCAGAAGCCGTCAGTTCACACAAAAGTATACGTATTCATTTGCTAAGCAGATACAAATCCTTATCGGGCCTTGAAGTTTTTCACCGTCACTTTGTTTTACTTCCCATGTCTACCAAGGAAGCTTCTTCAATTAAGGATTTTTAGCGGCAAAACTATCCAGTTTAATCCACAGCAAAAGCGAGCAATAGAAGACAGCGCCTGCACGATTAAAACCCTGCCAAACCACACGATCTTTTCTCTCGCAGATCCGTAAACTATAAAATAGCAAAGCCAGGCAATCCAATTTGCTGCTCTTAACATCCAAAGGTTGATTCTCATCGGTTTAAACAAAAAGAAGAAGTAGTCAAGGTAGGCGGCAAATTGTTTACAGGACGGAGATCTGTTGATCCTCGCGAAAACTTACGCCTCGTTTTGGCTTGGCTTAAGCCTGCGATCGAATTGAAAACGAGTACCTGGTCAGCGGTCAACTTCAAAAAAACAGCTGACCTCGACAGCTCATAACTTGAGCCCGCAATATGGTCACGTGATACTGGTCAGCGGATACGTTGTTTTGACAGGTGTCAATTGACGTTGACATGGATGTCTAATATCAAAGATGTCCGCAGTAAACTAGATGGTCAGCTGGAGTATGGGCGCCATTTTGGATTATTATTATTATTATTATTAGGGTATTATTAATTATTGTGCGACGTCGTCGGTCGCGCCCACGAGCAATACCGCTAGCCAAGATTACCATGAGAAAAGCAGTTGACGGGTTTCTATAGGTATGGGGCTCCGCTTTGCGGCCCTTCGGGCCGCTGGAGCTCCGCTACAAACTTGCTTGGCGTAACGAGCTACACATGTAAGTGAAGCGCAGTCCAGCTTTTTCATTGTTTATATGCAGATTCGTGTATCTTTTCCAGTTCTAAATAATTTATTTGCAGTTGATTTCGACTTCGTACGACACAATACAAACTTATTTGGCGTAACGAGCTAAGTGAAGCGTAGTCCACTTTATTCGTTCGCCGCTAAAGTTATCACCTGGAACAATCCTGTTGAAAACAAAGTTAGACTTGGACAAGGTAAAGATATAAAACTCTGTCGTTTAATGCGTAATGCCGCGGGCAAGTCTTGCACGCCGCTCATCGGCTACCTCAGTTAAGATTTTAACTTTTCTTACGCCTAGCTAACCACACTTCATGCTTACGTTTCCATAGACGCAAAGTTATTTCATTGACACGAGGCTCCTTCAGCCTCTCAACAGAACGAATTACGCTTCGGAAATAATGGCATATTTTACAATTATCATTATAGTAGATGCTTTAAAAACCGTGCCTAACTCAGTAGCTTATCGTAGCTTTATGACAAGAAGTTGAAACTGCGGAGGAATCAGTGTTGAAAATCGTTGAAAATCATTGATTGGATGGTCCGGTGCACTTAACTACGGGGCTATCTGCGTCACCTAGGAATTTTTTAAATACGTCCTTTCCCTGCAAGTGTAAGACAAAACCCGAACAACGCCTTGCATTATGAAAAGAAGTCCAATAAAAGACCGTAAGGTCTTATTAATCAACAAGTCGAATTCCGCCCAACCCCAGCCCGAACTCGAACTTGACGTCTCCATTTGATCCGTTTGATTAGAAGTCATATTGGCCTTCACTCGACCTTCCAAGTGGCAAATGGATGTTTCGGAAATTGCAATTTGCTCCAAGTACAGTTTCACTGATTCACATACACGGTTGTAATTGTAATACACAAACTTTGCATAACGAGATACTGAAATTGCATTGTATATTTTATTTTCACAACGACATCATGTTGATCATGTCGAAGAAATTCAGTGCATTGATTCCAACTTTTTAGTACACCGTAAACTGATTTGGAAACTCGCAGATTGACGAAAAATTTATCATCAGCTCTCAAAGAAGAAACATTCGTCTTCATAGGACTCTTCTCTGACATGGTTTGATGCTACTCTGGTTTAAACGTTTCAACAATCTTCCCTAGAATCGAAACGTTGGGTCGTAAATTGTGACTTGTTTAAGTTGCATTCATTAACCTTCAAACCAGAGTAGCATCAAACCATGTCTGATTGTCCACCTGGTTGCAGTGTGAACCTGAACTCACCTGACTTTGAATGTTTGACCCGCTGTTGATGCTGCGGCTTTAGTATTTCTGCAATTCATGAATTTGCGCAGTTTGAGACAAGACGGGAATATGAGGAAAAAATTGAGTTGAAACAGCTAAGGGCTGATTGATTGAAAGTTCGATCTTTTTTTTTTTGTTACTTTCAGATGTCATCAAAGTGGGATAAGGATGTTGCAAAGGATATATGTTCTTGGATTCAGCGGGCAACTGATGTCGCCGTACCGTCGGATGACCCAAATGATTTTGCCGAGGAGTTAAAAAGCGGCCAAATACTTTGCAAGTATGTTATTGTATTCCGTGTTTCTAGAGATTTTGTCGCAATTGCCCTCGTAGTGGGCGTAAATAGGAACAGGTGGTATGATAGCCCTAAGCACAGCTTGGGACTTGTGCAGTCCGTTAAATTTAGAGAACACTGACATGCGCTTGCGTGTCTCTTAGTGGCTCGTATACTGGTGAGAAAGAGATAATGGAGCAGGAGACTGAGACTGTAACAGAATAAGGAACAACACAGTAAGCGGGAAAAACAGGGTTTTGAATAATTTCTAAAAAGTCTGAAATAGTAAGTTTATCGACCCTGGTGGTATTATCCTTGTCACTAAATTCGCCAGTCCTAACATTAGGGATCTTACGCAACGACGACGACAACGGCAACGAGAACACCACACAACAATTGGCTTGATGAGCAAAAACAATCGCTCTACACGTGCGTTTTACATTTTGGTACATTTCTTTACCGTTCTCTGCAAAATCATCAATAGGAAATGACCAAATTTTAGGTTTTCTCGAGAACGTGAGCGTATGACGGCAAAATCTCCTTTCTTTTTCCTTACTTTGCATGGTTCGCACGGGCCTGGAAAACTCCTTGAAAAACTGCTTGGTCCTTGAAAACTCCTTGAAAATGATTTTGTCCTTGAAAACTCCTTGAATTTGTAGGTGCAGTGCTTGAATGTTATGAAGAAGTCCTTGAAACCTTGAGACTAAAGCAAAATAAGTTCGTTTTCACATCAAAAAATGAAAAAGATTGTATTACATCACCCGAGAAACGCTTTTGAAGTCTCAAAAAAGACAAAGTTTTTATATCAGGACAATTCAGTGTTTCTTATTCAAAAGATCAAGGTAACCGCGCCTTCCAATAGGGTTTCCCAAGTGTAATTGTTAAGCCCCCTTCCAAGCAAACAAAACCACAAGGAAAACGTAGCTTGACGCGTCGCTCGAAGCGTGAAATTCATTCAACTTTGGCGCTCTTCATTTTGTTATCAAATTAATTCTAAAGGTCAAAAAAGAAACTGCATATATTTAATGGGCACTGGGAACGTAATTCCCTCTACAAAGGTTGGGTGACTACGTTCAAAGGTGACAGGAAAAAGGCCTTATGCAAATGCTGTGATCGGATGGCCTCCTTGAATTTTGTGATAAAGTCCTGGAAAAGTCCTGGAAAAGTCCTGGAAAAGTCCTTGAATAAAAGCTCTTTTCACCTGTATGAACCATGCTTTGACGTCGTTCATAGTAACTTCGTTCCTGGAGAGTTCGCCAGCGTTTTCCAAGTTAAGCAAATTGGAATGATAACGAAAGAGTCGTAGTTGATTAACCTCGTGGAACCTGGAGAGAGGCAAGGGATCTAATTTTCCGTGCTAATCTTGCAAATCGGGGGAACGTGTGTTTATCTCCACACAAAGGGTACCACGTTCGGCTAAACATTCACTCTCACGGCGTTTTTGAGCGGGTTCCATGTCCTCATCCCCAGACCTCTGCATGTTTTCGGCGCCCGGAGAAGCTCAGAGAAGGAAACGAGGCATTTCGCCTCAGTAAAAATTAATGTACTTTTTAACTTTCTTGTTATTATTGCAAGTCTGGCGAACAAGATTCAACCAGGGTCAATAAAGAAGATTAATAAAATGAAGACCCCGTTTATGATGGTAGGTTCCCATGTATGTCTCTTTGTTTTACTTACTCTTATCTCACACTCACTCTCACCCATAATTATCCCCACTCCACCCCCACCCCCCTCCCCCATCGAAACATTAGGCTGCAACTATCTTCTGGCGCGTGTCATTGGTATCTGCACCCTTCCCTGTTTCTCCGTATGTAAGAGCAGTCACTCCGATCTCAGTTTCTACCGCTCTCTGTGATTTTTGGTCTTTGCCCGCTAGTGTATTGTTGTTCCGTTGGCTTTTTGCGCGTTAAAACTTATTATCCTTTGTTTACTTAGAGAGCAAAATGAGCGTCGTTGGTTAAACGCACTGGTTCTAGGTTAAACGGTTAAACGGCGTTTTATTGAGTATCAGTAGTGTACCCTGTATTTTCACTTCGCTTACTAATTCAGAGGTAGGATCGTTGAAATTGAACTCCACGTATTTGTGCGTTGTTGTCTAAAAGTGTCGTGCTGTTGGAAAAGTGACTGTTGCAAAACACGTGAAGAAGACTCATTTCTCGGCCTCTTTTCTACTCGGTAATTTTCAGCCTTTTGGTTGAACGCTCTAGTTTATTGTCACTCGTCTGCTATTGTAATACGTTGTTGAATCCCCAGCTTATCTTGAACATTTCCAAATCGCTCTATGAAAGAACAGTTCCAAGATTTACATGTTTCATTCGTGTCTCATGTGTTTGTTTCAGTATCATCCATCTATAACAGGCTTTCTCTCTCAACAGCTGAGACCCTTTTCTAGGTAAGGGAGCCGTCTCGCTTGCGTTGCACTCAAATATGTCTTTTACCGATTCTAATTGCAGATGGAAAATATTGGCTGGTTCAGTGATTTCGTAACCTCGTATGGCGTTCAGCAGGAATATGGATTTGTTACTGTAGATTTGTATGAAAAACAGAATGTTCCCCAGGTGAGTATTACGGAACTGGCTTCATCTTCTATCTACTGACTCCAGAAACCAGAAAGATGAGGGAAACGGTCGCATAAGCGACTCGTGGTGGACTTTCTGATCTTCGTAGCTTTTCACAAGAGGGTTGTGCGACAAAACATTTTTATTTTCCACGTGCCCAGTTTCTTTCAGAAGGAAGAAATGAGTGACAAGGTTTTCCCGTCAATGCATCATCCCTTATCTCAAACGCTTGGGCCGAAAAGAAAAGCAATAAACTAGCAGTTTAATTGTTGGTTAATGAAAATGGTAGTGCAGTTCCTGTTTGTGATTTGATACCTTCTTTCTTAAAAGAGCTATTGACGAGGAACACTGGCTGCGTCGAAGGTGGAAAAATTTCAAATGTCGTGACATCATTGTTGAACAAATTTTACGCCATTTTATTATAAAGTGATTTGTTTCTTGATTGCCTGCAGGTCCTTATAGCTTTGAAATGGCTTAAGATAGAGGTAAGTTCATAGTACATCGGGTACCCTAAAAACAAAGGGGCTATGGTTTGAGAAAGTTTAGGAAGCAGGGTTGGCGCAGTGGTCCGGGTTCGATTCCCGGCGCCATAAGTGGGCTGAGTTTGTTGGTTCTCCACTCTGCTCCGAGAGGTTTTTCTCCGGGTACTCCGGTTTACCTCTCTCCTAAAAAACCAACGTTTGATTTGAGTTGTGTTGATTTAGAGATTTGAGACTTAAATAAAGTGATTGTTATTATGAGTATAGTAGCAGGACACAGGCCTTTGTCATTGGTAACTGAAAAATGAAAACTCAAATGAGTTGTTAGGGTACGTTGTCCTCCATAGTGAGATTAAAGAGCTATTTCTCGAGAGTGACGTCTAGAATGAGCAATCCCATTGATGGGGCAGGTAGAAGTCAAAGATCTTCAGAAATGCTGGGAAAAATGAGACTATATAAAATCAAGCAAACGCCCAACAGGAGGCGTTAGGAGTAAGTTCATTAAACAAGCCAGGGTCAACTGAGATGTTATTTTCGTGACACGTTGGGTCCTAACATAAACTATTTTCTGCGACTTTTCTCTCTTGAGGCTGAAAAAAAAGGCCGGAAGATTTAACAGTCAGTGGCGACAGGACAAACACTGCGACGTCTTTGGGAGCACTTCATGTTCAGTTATTTATAGGCCTCGGAAGGATATGGTCTACATCTTGATGTTTAATTGCACTTGTATTTCAAGTCTTCCTCGAAGATTGGTTTCAACATGCAGCACTCTAGACATTAGTATTTAATGTTATTTGCCAAACCTGATTTGCTGCACAAACTGTGTTTGCCTTTTGACTTTGTCCCGGATTTCGAACTCAAAACACTCGGCCAGTGTTGTTAGCTTGGATTTGAGTCATATAAGCATATTGTGTTACAATAAAAAGCCGAATAAAGTTGTTCTTTCTAAAAATACTGACCGAGCGGTTTCAGGGCACAGGCTGTGTAATGTGAAGAAATTGTAAAGATAAAACAGAAAATAAAAGGCTGCGCGAATTTGTGTGCGGTCTGTTGGTCACAAACGGTGTTAGTTTTATGAATAATATTTGTTTAATGAAGAACAAAGCGTCAGGATTGCAATTTGAGGCAAGTTCTCATTCCTTGTGTTTTATTAAAACTTTTAAAGTTCTTATTTACAGTGCCAAAGGGAAAATTTGTTTGGTGTCATATTATTACCGGGTTAGCAAAAAGCTTGAAGGTTGACTGGCAGTTAAGACAAAGAAAACAAGAGCCCAAGTGTTTTACTTCATGTTAACTTGAAATAATAATTGGTGAAAAACAATTCAAAATTCAGTTAAGAAAACTCTTAAATAGGATAAAATTGTGATTAAAACTGATAAAAAAATTGGCAAGGGTGAATCATTCGTAACTTTTTAAACTGCAGCTGAAGCTAGTAATACTATTCAAAAACGCTTTACAAAAGGATATACATCAGTGTGAGCTCTATTTTCCTTGTTGTCAATGGGGGGGAGTTTCTTTGGCTTCTTGATACACTTCAAGTCTGCCGGCATGTCACCAAAACCTGGCATGCTGTCCAAGCTTTTCCTTGCCGGAATCGGATCCATGCCTCTGTAGGGCGAATCAAGCCGAAAACCAATTCCATTTCGAGACTGGGGTCCTTCCAAGTACGCAGGGTAGAAAGGGTGGGTGTGGCTCTCTTCAACTTTAATTCCCTTTTTCTTCTTCCTGGATCGCTTTTTGTGGCAACATGGTTCTGTGACTGGTTTTGGTACGGGAAGTCTAGATCTTGCACTATAAGCTGCGGCCTCTCGATTATGACACTTAATAACGTAAACCTCTTCACCCTCGCTGTATTCTACCGACTCATAACCGCTATGCGACAATACTGCCGGTTCAGGCGAGTAGCATTTTCTACTTTTGTGTCTTGAGGTAGGGCTGGCCTTTGAGCGTTCTACGATTACTGGAAATGTTGCCTGGTGATGCTGTTCCTTGCGGCTTGACTTTGACGCCTTCTCTCTACGGCGCTGTTTTTTTGCGCGCTTTCTTTCTTTTCTTTGTTCCTCTTCGAAAGATCTAGGAAGATGATCTCTCGCAGGATCCCATGATGGGCTCCTGTCTCTCCGCATTGTTGATGCTTGCTGTTTCCTAAAAAGGTTGTTGAGAACGGAGATCTGTGACTTTTAAACGGGTCAATGCGGCAAATCAGAACAGACAACTGTTTGTGACGAAACGCCTTGCGCGCGCATTCACAACAGCACTAACCTGTTTAACTTGAGCGAACCCTTCCGCTAACGAGTTTAATGATTTCATTCGAACTGAATCTTTCAAGAAAAATCAAAAGCCGAGTTCCCAATGAAAGCCGTTCGTAACGGCACGGAAGAGTAATTTCCTCAACCGAAGGGCTACCGCTTGGCAAGCAAGCTTTTAATTTATGACAGGTGGTTAGTTTCCCTTACCAACTCACAGTTAATAAAGCCCAGTAATTTTTATTTTATTTCATTTATTTATCTATTTAGTCACTCATAAAACCTTATACAACATCAATAAAAGTTGTTAATTAAATTATAAAATTAATGTGACAAGGAAGCCTAACGAAGCTTGAACCTTATATTAATAGGCTTCCTTCAACCACCTCGTGAACTAAATTCATGGCTGAGTGCAGAGTGAACAAGATTAGAAAATTAAGCAACAGATCGGCTGTCAGTGAGATAATTCTTTAAATTTTTTTTAAAAACAAATATAGAAGGAGAGCTAATTAGTGAAACAGGCAACGAATTCCAGATTTTAGGTCCTCGATAAAGGATACTGAATTGCTTTATATTTGTTCTACAAAAATGAGGTCTATACTGAGAGGCTAGTCGAGTTTCGCCTATTGATGGACTTGATTACTACTTAAGAACAAGTCATGAAAGCTACTGGGCAAAAGATTATGGTGATAAGAATACATAAAGGTAGCCACAGAAAATAGATTAATACTAAATATGTCAAGGACTTTAAGCTGGCTAAATAAAGGGGCGGTATTTGCTAGATAGTGAGCTTTTGTTATGAGCCGCACTAGACACTTTTGCAAAAGGTAAATACAGTTTAGTTTGGAACAGTAGGTGGAGGACCAGGCGACATTACAGTATGTTAAGAAAGGATATACAAGGGAGTAATACAAAGTCATCAAAGTTTGGGATGATAGGTAAAAGCGGGCTTTCGCAATAATTCCCACACTTTTCGAAATTTGCCCAACTTCCTTGGCAACCAGTAGCTTTCCCTTGCCAATTGCCAAAGTTAATAAAGGGGGTAGTTTCTAAAGAAACTATGGTGCTGCGTCGGTGAGGGAGTTGGAATACATTAATTGAATGAAAAGCGAAGGGTGCCGAGTTGGAAGATGACTTCTTGCGGCTTTCTGTGGCACCTGGATGTAGGGAAAGGCCGCAGATTGCCTTGCGTTGTTTGGGGTGGTTGTGGAGATCCAACTGACGAGCTCGAGCGACCGGCTTAGATGCGTCCTTGTCATTCTCCTCAACGTCGCGAATGTGTTCGCGGAATCGGTCGCCTAGTCGTCTTCCTGTCTCGCCAATGTATATCGCTAAGCTATACAGTAAATGAGATTTGCGGAGGTGCATGTAAAACGATCGATGATGTAACAGATCGCTTACAGGTAGCAGGTCGTTACCGCTGGCATGCCACTTCGCCGGCATGCCGGCGGTAAAGTCCTGCGATGCTTCATGATGTTCTCATATGTTTTTCCTCTCTCTTCGAGAGAGACACCTTGGTTGGACCTGACCATGTGACCAGTAAAAACAACAATACCGCAGGAAGGGTTGGTCATTGAAGCCGTTTAGTCAAAGGGAACAGTTTCTTGAATTTGCCACCCCTCTCTGCCATCATATTTTGTTACCACCCAGATGGTAAGGTCCAACAAGGGCCTCTCTCTCTCTCTTGACGACAACAGAGGAAACGAGAGAGAGCCTGGGTTCGAGGTTGGCATTGTCTGCCGACCGAGCCTCTAAAAATTGAATTAACCAATCAAAATGCAGCGAGCGGGAAAAACTGTGCTATCCTGACGTCACAGACTTTGCGCTTCCTGATTGATTAACTCCAAAAGCTTTTTCACTTTTTATTTGTAACCTTTGTATTATATAGCGCATTTAATTCTTAGGATCTTAATTTTTAGGGTTTTAGAGTATTGTTAAGTGTCATGGACAATTAATGGAAGATGGCGCTATAAAAATGTACATTATTTATTTATTTTTACAACTTATAAACTTGGACTGAGTTCCAAACTCGCTGGCATGGATCGTTCATTGCAAAATTTGCAAACCCGGAATTTCCGACCTGATTAATTAGGAAAGGACAAAAGAAACACGGCAATGTCGATATTTCATAAACCAAACAGGAAGATATTTTTGGGATATATGGGATATATGAAGAGTTCGTGACTTGCACGGTTTTAACCTGCGATCAGGCCCAATTGTACCATTGCTCTTATGTCTTCTTATGTCGGCGCTCGCTACTATTTTTCGTTTCGTCCTTCCCGCGAGAAAGGTCTACCAACGAAACGAAAAAAAAGAGCCTGATCGCAGGTTAGCACGGTTTTGACTGCCGCTCGTACTGCGGGCGCGACTACCTTCGGACCAACTGTCACATGAACATCAGCTGAGTGACGTAACTCAGACAAACTTCCAAGATGGCGGCCCATAAGAGGGGCTTTGAAGTAATACTATGGTTGCTTTTTACATTTGGGTGTACGTACGCAAGTCTTCCAGCGAAATGTCGAATATTAGTTGGAAAGTCTCAATACTCAATCACAAATTGGTAAGAAATTGCAATGAATGTGTTCTCTGTGGATTCACATAACCAAAACAAAAGATGTGGTTCGAAACTTCCTCCTCTGTACATGACTTTTTTGTGTGTGTGCTGAGCTGACAGAGTGGAAGTTTCCATCTCATTTGGTTTGGATGGTGGTGAACCGCCTTAAATTATTTTTTTCTTTCAGGAACTGGAAAGTTGTCGTGAACAAGACAGTTTACCACATCAACCTTTGCGTGAACGTCGCACATGATGGATGCCCCCAGGACTCATCTGTGTGCTCTACTTTGGTTGATGACTCTCCAAATTCTCGAGAGAGTCTTGGGTCGCGAAATAGAAGGACGTTCAACACCACAACTGGAGTGGCAGGTTTCAGAATAGAGTATACTGGTGAAAAATGCAATGGTCGAGGTGCTGGATCAAAAACTTGGAATACCACTATCGTAATGAGGTGTGGAAAGTTTCTGGTGAGTTTTGTTTGATTAGTGACGATTGGTCAGGCGGCTAGATGAAGCTCTCAGGTGGTTAATCTATATCGATTATTTTGCTTGCATGTTGAAACATCAAATCGTGAATCAATCCACCTTTAACTCTTGCAATACAGTCAAAACCAGCCTTGGCGACCAGTCACCAAACCACTTTTCCAAAATACCAAATTTTTCCAGTCAAATCATTGTTACATGTGTCTTGCATAAGCAACTAATCTCATAAACAACTGTGATGACTGTTTTTAAGCTCCTGTAATTGGCCACACTTGTCACTTAATCCCATCTGTCGCTTTCTTGGTGAAGCGGACATGACTTGTGGTGTTGTACACAGGATTTCACCAGGTCAACCAAAGTAAGGCCCAAAACTAGTCAGCAAGATTAAAGATGACTTTAATTTTTGATAGAAATAGCTGATTGTCTGTGTCACAATAGGAAATGAGATCATAATTCTAAAACAAACTTACAAGGTTGGAAATAAGAAAAACAATAAGAGAATACTTACAGTGTACATATCATCTTTGCTGTAGGTGCTAAGAAACACCTAAATTCTCCAAAGTACTAATTATTCATTGATAACTCCAGGCAATTTCTAGCAACAAGGCTGTGTTGTAAGAAAAGTAGTTGGGTGCCCAAACCTCTAAACCCTTGAAATCCCAGGTGCCCAGCATATGTTTGGTGCAAAAACTAACATTTCCTGGTCACCCAATGGCAAACGTACATGTAAGTCGCCAGGGGTGACTGGGCGCCGCTAGAGCACAGCCCTGAGCAACATGTGACCATGAAATCTAGAAAGAATGAGCTATTGGAAGACATACCTTATTGTGTGGTTCCAGAAAA
>OX419338.1:7418704-7431204 GCA_948470475.1 Galaxea fascicularis | reverse complement strand
AAGTGCTGCCAGAAAATAGTGCTTTAAAGGTGCTAACTCCCCTTGATATTTATGCTGTCAGTGTTTTTATTTTATATGTAGTGTATGCCACTGTGTTGACAGTGAATTAATCGACCAAAGGTTATGACTTTGTTATTTTGATGTCAACATCTTTACTCAAGCAATATCAGTTGTACATGTATGTGTATGATTCAAATTTAACATCCCAAGCCGATAAATTGTTGGGTGTAACCAGTTGCAAAATTGTTGAGGCATTCGCAATCAAAAACATCTTTTTTTTTCTCTAAAATGCCCCTGTAAGAAATCTGTGAGATACGATGCACACCCCCTCCCTCTCCCCCTTTCAATGTTGTTCCTCAAAGTTTCAAGCATGGTGTTGCACTGTTAGCAATTTTGATAAGACTGTACTGTTACATTGTGTGGTACTCTCACAACAGTTTAAAGGTTACATGTACATGTATATAATAATTTTATTATATTGTACTCTACATGTAATAACAATGAAGATGAGGATTTATATAGCGCTTTTATCTAAAGGGCTCAAAGCACTTTACAACACTTTTAAGGGGACTTTGCCAGACTGCTTTTTAGGTGCAAATTCCAGCCACGCAGTTTACAATCTTGTTTGAATGAATAGTAGGATCAACACAGGTGCCCCTAGAACAGAATAAGTTATAGACCATCACACCAGGGACTACATGTTACGTCCCCTACTCTTTCCGATCAGTGTGTGGGTTCTTTAACGTCCCACACTGGTACTGTGAGACGGGACCTCCGGTGTTATCGTCCTTATCCAAGAAGACTAGAAAGTCTAACCATTTGCAGATGTCATTACAAAGGTAGCATTTTCTCCTCAGTTATTTAAAGACCCTGAGTGTTGGTCCGGCCTGGGCTTGAACCCCTAACCTCCCACAGAGCAGTCCGGTGCTCTACCACTGAGCCAAACGGTCGGCAGCGGTACTCTAGGTACACTGTATACACTGCATTCTCGCCAGGATTGGCTGGTACAGTAGTGAACAGGGCTAATGTCTTACACTGAAATTTGATTTTTTATGACAGGTGGTCATGAGGTTGCCTCTTCAATACCTGGGTTTGACTTTCACATAAATGTGTGCCGAGGAATAACAGCTGAAACCAATGGCCACACTAAAAACTGTCGACAAAACAGTTCCATGTGTAGGGTCAATAGAAACCTTCAGAGTGCAGATGATATTGGAAATATTAACTCTGTGACTCAACTGCAGTTGTCATCAACTAATCCTGATTACATAATCCTTATTTATAACACCACGACGAAAGCACATGGCTGTTCAGATTATCCAGTGACCAACATAACTTTTCGGTGCACTAGGGAACTGGTAAGCTGTTGACTGAGATATGTAACTTAAAGTTAAATTTCTGTAGTGTTGAAAGCATGAGGTACCTCTGTTTTTTTTCAAGGTTATTTGGAGCATGTGCAAACAATATCAGATTTAGAGGTTTGTGAGAATTAGATGTGGTTTAGATGTACTAAAAATAATTGTTGGTTCACAATTTACAGCAATGCACTCACGTACATGTAATTTGGATTTTGAGGGGTACATTTTATTATAATCCTAAGTTAACCCATTTATTTTATATGGAAGCAAAAATTATTGATTTGACAGTATTTTTATTGTTGCAGTGCTGTGGTGTTTTTATGACAACAATATTTTGAAAGAGCAGTTTTTTCATTCTCTCCAAAGGAAAACAATTCAGACATTAATAAGGATTTGACTTACTCAATTAAAAAAGAAATCAATAAGACATTAATTTTTGTGCCTCATCTGTACATCATACAATCATTTGTACGTTGGTTGTTCCAACTACAGGGGTGTATGACTTCAGCCATAACACTAAAGAAAACGAGTTCCCATTTAGAATGCCTTTTCTAGTGGAAAATTGTATTAGGCATTCTTCTTAGAGTGCATCTGTACAAGAGCACAATAAGCCTTGTGGTATTAGATGATTTTTTCTTCTAATGAGGCTTAACTTCAACATTCTTTCAGGCTGGCAGAGGCCCAGTTTTGACTGCTGCACGTAACTGCAAATTTGAAGTCCTCTGGGAAACAGTTTTTGCATGTCCTCAGGAGAGTGTCTTTTCGACACACACATGTGTGTTGAAAAACAATTTTGTGCACTTCAATTTAACTAAACTCACCGCCTCCAAACTGGACAATTATCAGGTCCCTTACAACGTTACAGAGCGTTCTGGCAAAAAGTCTTCTTATATTTTCTATATGAACGTTTGTAAAACCCTTGGTTATTCGTGTGGAAAAAGAGGTTGGTAGTCTCATTTTTTGTTTAATTACTGTTCAGCCTTTATTAAGTAAGATAAGTTATGGTATGGTTGATACTTGTTTCCGATAATTTATAACATGTGCTCTGATTGGCTAAGTGCTAGAGCATCATTCTCCCGTAGTGCCCATGGGTTCATCACGAATGTTTACGGAAAAACGAAACAAAGGGCAATGCAAAGACCACATTGCTTTTTTTTCTGAAAATTTCGCAGCTTAAGTCAAAGAGTGCTGATGAAAACTCTGAGAGAATTCTACCGGAATCGCGAGGTCACGGGTTCAAGCCCCGTTGAAGTCCTGAATTTTTTTTTCAGGCTTCTTTACGCAATTGCAAAAATTGCGATCACAACTGCGACGGTCATTCTTCAATTGATTTCATATCCGCGGTTCACATATTATTTTTTTCATATGCATCATTCACTTACATATCTTTCACGAGAACATATGAACCCACAATTGACCTGCTCCCAACGTCAGTGGCTTCATAGCTCAGTTGGTAGAGCATCGCACCGGAATCGCGAGGTCACAGGTTCAAACCCCGTTGAAGTCCTGAATTTTTTTCAGGCTTCTTTACGCAATTGCAAAAATTGCGATCACAACTGCGACGATCATTCTTCATTTGAATTCTACATGTATTGCGTTGACGAGAGTAGTATAGTAGGAACGACTTTTTCTCTTTAAATTGCTGTGGAATAAATTTTATTAACACCGATGACGTCATGAATAAGTATCTCAGTAAGAGTCCCGAACAATAATCCCACGCGTGTTCCATCACAGACACAAAGAGGGTCGGATGATAACCCACGCGTGTACCATCACTTTAACTCCACGCGTGTAGCGTCATACAATGGAAGCAATATACCTTGCCTGTTGCTGTAACTCAATTGAAACCATTGAAATATAGGAAGTTATTTGCTGTGTCAGATTAAACCTTAATCAGAAGAACTTACACTGATCTGTCCTTTCAAAAAACCGCTTGGTTCTGACTGTTCTCTTGCAAAGTGCCAAGCTGTGGTTCCGTCCATACAACCAAAACAAACACACAAATTTGAACTGAAACTCTTTATTTCAATCCCTACTGGTCGTTACAAAACTGCGTTTTTCTTCTACTCTTCTATCTCAGTAAAATTTGTAAATCTCGATGTGACTCTGTGTGTGTCTGTGCAGTCACCATGACGGTGCACGCAGGGGGTGAAGATAATGGAACCCTCGCGGGATTATTGCTCGGGACTCTTACTGAGACAGTTATTCATGACGTTGTAGGTGTTAATATATTCTACAGCAATTTAATGAGAAACCACAGCAAAAAATGGAAACTGTGGTCCCTACTATACTACTGACAAGCGTGAATTTCAGGAGAACAGCGAAGGCAAAATTACCAAAGAGTTGGTATCGGACAGATGAAGGAAACAGCCAAGGTCACTGACTTTTATCAGAGCCGATTATAATAAACAACGTATTAACTTCGAAAGTTCGGTCTTTACAGGAAAACGTCCAACCTCATCCTTGTCTTATTGACCTTGTTACCGCTCGGTCAATACAGCAAGGCCCCACTCTTGGTTGATAAGTAGTTAAAATGAAATGGTTTTAATCCTTGCTTTCACTGCTAGGATCCAATTCTACAGTTTGCCAGGAAAAGCAGGATGCAGGAATGAGATGGTCTCTAGGGGATATATATAAACAAACATTGCGATACGCAGATGGAGAGCTTACATTAACCTATGAACATGGAGAACCATGCAGCTCAGGTCTGGGTAGGACAACTATCATCATGTTTAAATGCGACCCTCACGTGGATAAAGGGCAGCCAGTTTTTGACCACGAGGAATACTGTTTCTACTACTTTAATTGGAAGACGAAATATGCTTGTCCTCCTAGTCGCCGCACTGGGACAGAATGTCGAGTGGAGAGCTCTGCCGGTTTGCGCTATGATCTCTCGGAACTTGTGCGCATGAACGATCAACCTAACTGGCTTGCTCTGGATGGAGAGACGAGTAGCTCCGATAAAAAGATTTTAATCAACGTGTGTGGTCAACTAACAACTCAAAATGAAACTCAAGGCTGTGAAACAGGGGCTGCTATCTGTATGTTTGTCAAGAGTATAGGGAGGGTAGTAAGCCTTGGGCGTTACACGTCTCCTCCAACTTTGAGTCAGGATGGCTCTATGAAATTGCGTTACACAGATGGCTCTGAATGTAAGAAGGACAACCTGGGCAACAGTATTAAGACAAACTCAATTATTACCTTTGTGTGCCAACCTGGTGATTTGGAGAGTCCCCCAGTTCTTGTGACACATTCTCAAGACAACTGTCTTTATGAATTCATGTGGAAATCAGGTACTATTAACATTTAACACCAAGAGTGCTGCTGTACATAGAATTTTATTTTTGATTCTTTTTGGTTATCATATTCTTATGTTATAAAGGCTTCCTGCAAACCATCTTTACAGTATACATGTAGGTACAGGTACAGGCCTCTCCCTAAAAACATTGATAATGATGCTGATGACGGCTACTATTATCCTTCTTATATTATTCCTCGGCATTTTCTCTCCAGTTTCTGTGAACATGCGGAAATAATGCACTCCATTGTTTGGGCTAATGTAGAGATCATTGGATGAGTGAATCACTGAGACTACCTGTGTCACACAGAAGCCACACAGTCATAATTTGTCCATAACAATCACAGGATGTCTTAAACTGTTACCTAGGCTAGATACACATCCTCCTTTTCTCAGTTTTAAGAGCAAGTGTGTAACCTAATCTTCAAAAGTGAGCAGTGCATAAGTCATCACCTCATTTACAAACGGCTACCCAGCAGCAAGGAGTGGTGCTCGTGTTTAGCGCGGGTCTTGCTAAACTAACGAACGTTCGAAGGTGAGCGCTGGAATGAGAACTAGCGTATTTTGGAGAAAAAGAGGACTTGTAGAAGTCTAGAGGACAAGCTGAAAACGACGTGGCTCTCAGGTTACTCATTGTGTTACATCCTCGATGTGACCATCCATGTAAAGTTACATTGAACTATTGTCTGCAATCGTTTGTCAGTTTCCTCCAATTATTTGTTTCTAGCTGCAGCATGCTCACTTGGTGTAAATCGTGGAGATCATTGCAAGGTGGAAGATTCAGATGCTGGCTATGTGTTTGACTTAAGTCCTTTGGCTAAGCACACCTGGGACAATGGCAACGACTTTTACTCCCTGGTCAATCACTCACAGTATACGTTTGAGCTCAAGGTGGGGCTTTTTCTCAGGACTCTTACAACAAGTCAGCTTAATTAGTAGGCACATGCACCCATTGAAACATACCTTTTCAGTCTTCTCACGTCCAAAATAGCGTGTTCTTCTAGAAAGAAAGTCACATCCTTTAATCACTGATGTTAACATGTGCTGTAGACAGGACGTAACTGTTCTCCATGCATGCGTAATTATTTTTGTATAGTATTTTAAGTTTGTGAAAATAGAAAAAAAAAATTAGGGGAACGGCCTTTTATTTTACATTTTAATGTTATAAGTAAAAAACCTGACCACTAAAACAACAATTAATAGCATTGCATAAAGCTCTACAGTTTGTTTACCCCAAAAGAACAGATTGAAAGCAAAAATCTATGTTAGTGTTTTGCTTCCTCGCAAATAGCAACTTTCTATTTGTTTGAAGAGGGCTGTTTAAATTTGACCCTGCAAAAAGACTTAATCATGCGAGACATGTTTTGGAGCTTTCAGTAACGATTCCTTACAAAGCCGGCCTGTGCTGTACCGGTGCCCGGTTGCCCCTGGCGACTTACTTTTGCCATTGGGCGACCAGGAAATATGTGACTAATATCATTAGTTTTTGCACCAAACTTATATGCTGGGCGCCCTGGATTTCAAGGGTTCAGAGGTGCCCAACTACTTTTCTTAGAGCACAGCCTTGCAAAGGAATCAACCTTGGATTTCCTTGTATTTGGGACTGAACACTAGCTATCACACACGTGTAAGAAGGAACCCCCTTAATTCGGTTGGTGAAACGAAAAAAACTGATTCATCTACGAGATCATTTAAGAGATGTTAGATGATGTAAATTAGCTGTATCCAAAGTGGTTGTCATGCAGCACATGTTGGGCAAGTTACATTACATTAAGCCTTCAAACCCCATTATTAGGATGTATTTTCTCCAAAATGTTCCCCCATACATTTTCCATGTTAATGATGAGAAGAAGTTGTTAAACAATCAAGACCTTTGATTTCCTGACCTCACTCTCTTTTTTCTCACAACCTTTATGTTTGTTTGAGCAGTGTTACTGTAAGGCGAAATTAAGCATTGGTTTTCACTCTTGGTGTTTAAGGGTTAAAAATGTTTAGCAATGGTTTTACTGTTATGTTCCGACCAGGTGTGTGGTGGAACCAACAAAACAAGCTGTCACCCTTCTAATGTGGGCGCATGTCAGGTGAAAAGACGGGATCCAACACAGGTCTATGTTATGGGCCAAGCCAACACCATGCTGTACTACTATGACGGAATGTTGAATCTCACGTACGTAAATGGTACGAAATGTCACAATGGTGTCGCACGCACCACTCACATAACATTCCTCTGCAATGAAACAGCAGCTGATGATGGAGTAGGAGCACCTCAATATGAGAAGGAGAACCATTGTGTTTACAACTTCAGATGGTTCACAAAATACGCCTGTCCTGCAAAGGTTAGTTTTGAAAGAAGGTGTATGAATCGTGTATATGGAAGGCAACCCTGGAAACTTGAATATCCTCGACATTCACCAATGGATTCTAGATTTCTTATTTTTTTTCCCAGCAAAATCTCTAGCTTTCCCGGGGAAATTTCCCTTTTCACCTGTAATAGTCCTTTTTAGAGTTGTCAGAACCCTTATGTGTATGAGAAACTCAATGGACAAAGGCAGCGGACAGGCAAGACCGGCGGGGGGAATTCCAGTTTTGGCTCGTATTTGTAACTTCCACATGTACAGCTGTGACGTTTGAAGGGTATGTGGTAGGTAAAAGTTCCCACCCGCTCTCCCACAAAGAGAAGGGAATACAGTTCCAGTGTTGTGGATGGTCTTACCAAGCGTCAGGGTTATGTAAGAGGATTATCGACCCAGTCAATATTTTTTCAGAAATAAATTTAGATTGACTAATAAGGGATACACAGTTACAATAATTTACACGAATCAAACAAGCAGGGTCAGATTTGCAAAAGTTAGTGACTATCATATAATACAATCGTTCTGAATCACAATTATGACTTAGAACAGTTGTCAATTGACTGTAGAAAATAATTCTGTTTTCTCTGGTTCTACTTTAATTGATCCGTGATTGGTTGACAAAATCCGCGCCACTTTCTCCAAACCAAAAACCAAAAAAACCCAAAAAACCCAAACAAATCGCGAGTTGTACGGGTATTATTATTATTATTATTATTATTATTATTATTATTTTTATATTATATTATTATTTTCCCGTGCTTTGCGCCGATTGCATGTATTTACTTCAAATTTTCAAATTTTTTGTTTCATTAGACCACGCAGTGTTTTGCCAGATCTGGTTCTGATCAGTATGACTTGACAAGTTTGGTCAGGACAAAAGATAACTGGCAAGCTGATGGTGGTGGTGGAACGTTTTACATCAACGTTTGTCGGTCTTTGAATCTTGGTGCCTCCGTATCGGGCTGCCGCGGTACTGCTTCTGTTTGCTTGAGCAAAACAGACGGCACTTTTGTCAATCTAGGTAAGCGTAAAAATGGGTGGACTTTTAAACAATCAAATCTTACAGTGTATGCTGTAGTCCACATGGCTTTGCAATCATGCACATGTTTGGATGAAACAAGCGAGGACTGAAGGTTGAAACGGGCGAAGGTTGTCACCACAGGTGAGAAAATGGTCAGGGGAAAGACTGTTCCAAACAGTGGCGCCACTATAGTAGTCTCCTTCGTAGCCGTTATTAGGGTTGTCACGCAACGCTCCTTCCCACTAACGGCTGCACACTCGAGCTCCTGCATTCCTTTCGCTTTGTTACTGAGAACAGAGCTCGAGTGAGCAGCCGTCAGTGGGGAGGAGCGTTACGTGACGAGCCTAATAACTGCTGCGAAGGAGACTACCGCTATAGTTGAAACTATTTTTATAATAGTTTGTGCGCGGCAATGGAACATTAAGCTTATTATCAGAGTCTCTTAGGCTATACACAGTTTCTCGCCTTTCAAATTTAGAACATGAATAGTTTGGAGACTTTATATAGACTATATTTGCTGCTGAGAAGCTAGGTTTTTCCATCCCAGGAGCTCAAACAAGTGACCAGCATCAGCGTCATAATTTGAAGTCAAAACACGGGCTGCTCTGTTTTGTAGTTTTTGTACCTTGTTCTGCAAAGTTATCCCGCAGTTTCCCCAAACAATATTGCAATAGTCAAAATGTGCCTGAATAAGAGCTTGTTATATTAGATGCAAAGTCGCTTGAGGGACAAGGTGCCTTACTCGTTTTATATCTCCAATGCCAGATCTGTGTAGTCATAATGAGACAGTTTATTCGGAGGTTTCTCTGTACGCAACTCTTACGTTCAAATATGCAATAATTTTTATCTATCGCGCGAATCATCCATCCTTCCTACCTATACGCCTACAAACATTTCGAACGCACTACCTAGTACATAACGGTGAGTTGGTAATGTGTTGCCTTTTATATAAAAAACAAGAAGCTAACTCAGTCTTCGACTCATATTTCTCACAAGCTAAGTGCAACTCAGTGTTACAAAACTGCAGAGACTTTTTCTCTTAGCGAATCGAAGGCTACATCCAAAATCCAGGCGCTTTTTCATTTCAACCTGACCCCTCAAAATCAGTTATCATTGATAGTTATCGTAAAACGCTTCATTTTATTTTTTTGCCTGTAGGATCTGTAACCGATGCGCCACGTGTAGACGGCCAGGACATCACTTTAACTTACACCAATGGTGACAAATGTGTAGGCCAGACGGGAAAATCTTACCAGACAAAAATCACTTTTATCTGCAAAGACGGATCAACAGTAGGTTCTATATTTAATATAAAGCAGATTTTGCAAAGAGATCGAAACGTCGAATGAGAACGCGGAAGCGTACGGAAAGGATTGAACGCTACTTCCGATTCTCAGTTTTCCGGTCGGCCAATGGCCAAGACCGTGTTTAGATCCGGGCGAGCCGTCATCACTGTCGACACGTTGTCTTTTCTAAATCTGCCTATTGCTGGTTTAGTACAGCGACATAAGGAGCTATGACCTGTAACATTTGTTATGGCTGAATACCCTTAATGGTGCCGGTTGCGCGTAATTACTTCAAATTCTAACTTGTTCTCTGAGTTGTTTGTGTCTCCTGTCATTAGTCAGAGTAATTGCTTTGGTTTTACTTCGCTCTGTGATTGGTTGACGAAACTCGCGCCAATTTTTCATCCAATGAGACACAGAACCAAATTCGCGAGTTGAAGGCGCGCATTTTCCCGCGCTTTGCGCCGGTTGCACGTAATTACTTCAAATTCTGATTGGCTCATTGCGCTGCTTGCGTTCCCTGTGATTGGTTAGAGTAATTGCTATGGTTTTGGTTTTGCGATATTCAATTGAAAATCACTCTGATGAAGAGTGCAACATACGACATAAGATTTTTTTTCTCTCCCCACGCAGAGCTCCTCCCCACAATTCGATGGAACTGAAGATGGTGGCTGCACTTACAAATTTCGATGGGAAACAGCAGCAGCTTGTAAGATTGAAAATAACGTAGGTAATAACTGTGCAGTAGAGGATCGTAAATCCGGCACAACCTTCAATTTGCTTCCGCTTAAGAAAAGTCTCGAGAAAGGTGTCTACAAGGGAAATTTAACCGACAACGAGGGACAAGGGAAGTTTGAGCTTAACATCTGTGGAGAAGTTTCCGAGTGCCGCAAGGGAGTGAAGAGCACTGGGGCTTGTTTGACCAGGAGTGATGGTCAAAAGCTTGTTCTTGGAGCATTCAACAAGAAACTGGAATACAAGGGTGAAATTCTCACTCTCGTCTACAAGTAAGTTTGCAAAAAGGTCCAGGGTTTGATGGCAGTGGCAGCTTCAAGGAATTCGGCTTGGGTGTCTCAGGCATTCCCAGCTTGTGTTGGGTGGGTTTCGTAGGCTGATTGCTTATCATAATTTAAGTTGCACTGCTTCCTTGGAAACCCAGGAGCAGCTATGAGATAAAGCAGATTTGGGCGGTAAACGTTTTGGCGTGGAAGCACCAAGAAAGAAAAAAAAAACCCTAAGATTTTTAGCTCGACTAGACTGCTAGCCTCTTCTCTAAAATCCACCGAGTTCTCATCCCAGCGCACATGCGGTTTATATAAAAGGCTAGCTTTTTCTGGGTGAGCTTTAGAGAGATTATTTAACAATTAGACCCGTAGCCCTTGAGCGCGAAGGGTCTGATTGTTTTTTAATATCACCCAACTAGTTGAACAGAAAAGGCAATAATAAAGTTAGCAAATGCAAGTTGAAGAAAATATTTATTTGGGAAGAAAACGAAAGAAAGCGTCACGCTCGATTGCTACTCGAGGACTATCAAAATGCAAGATTTGCATTAGTCCACTAGTTGGGCGATACTAAAATATTATATTTCAAGAGAGAAGTTCGAGAGAGAAACCCACTGCTAGCTGTTTACAGCTGGATTGTCATTTCCAGACTCTCTCTCGCCCAGGCTAGCTGTCACCGCCTTCCATTTCTATCCACCTCCCCCTACATTTCCTAACCCTAGTATTTGGTACTAATTTCTCACCACCTTTCAGGGGAGGGGACAATTTTCCAGCCACTGGCCAGGAGCGAGAAGTTCACATTAAGTTCTACTGCAACCCACACAAGCCATTTGGAGAACCTGAGTTCACAGAGCAGGAAGGGAACAAGTATTTCTTCGACTTTCAAACTTCATTGGTTTGCTCGGCATCAGCTGTGCAGTGTTTGGTGTCAGGCGAGGGAAATAAGTTTTATGACTTAACTCCACTGGGACTTACATCTGGTACGCAAAATTAGTGAAGCTTGTTTTACTGTTTTTAAAAGGCCATGCCAAAGTAAAAAAAAAAAATACCTTCATAGAAATATATTTCTTTTCTGTTTCTTTTTTTTGTTTTATTATTTGCTTTACAATAGGTGTGTTTTTAAACGTGTCATCACTTTCTTTGTGTGACAATAGGCCATTTTCGTATTCTCGGTATTGAACTGGATCTAGCATGAAGTGGAGGCTCTTGCGGGGGAATCTTTTCATATGTAAATGTATTCCCCCGCAAGAGCCTCCACTTCATGCTAGATCCAGTTCAATACCGAGAATACGAATATGGCCTATTGTTTGCTACCTTGTTAGCACGTACTTTTAGCAGTAATGTGGATCTATCAGTAAATAGTACAAACTGAAAACTGGCTTCAAGTGTAGCATTAGCGAGGCGAGATGATTTCCAAACGATTTGAGCGAGATTGTTTGAAATAGAAATACAAATCATTGTTTTTCCTGGGTTCTACTATCAACTTGGAACGCTATTTCTAAGACAGTTTTGGTCACTTCTGTTCAAGGCAACTGGGAGGCTGTCGACACCAGACCCCAGGATAAACACCTTCACTACTTCATCAACATTTGTCGGTCCGTGAATCCCACGTCAGAGGTGATGAAGTGTCCTGGTGGAGCTATAGGGGCTTGTCAGATTGATCACAGTGCAGACAAAGGCTTCAACTTGGGCTACGTGCAAAGTAACCCCCAGATTGCTAAAAACGGAGATTTGACATTGCAGTATTCTGGAGGCAGTGAATGTCATCATCAGTTCAACAGGAGCATTAGAATTGTTTTTTCTTGCTCGCATGAAATGGTAAGCTCTTCACTGTAAAGCCCCGGCCAAACGATCGCAACATTCAGCGCAACATATCCCAACATTGTTGGCTGCAACATGTTGCGCGTGTTTGGCCACCCTGTTGTGACAGGTTGCGACATGTTGCGTGTTGTTAGCTCAAATTTGAAAATGGTCAAATTTTTCACCCAAACTGAGGCCTTGCCACATTGACTGAGCAATAACGAGTTCAATGCAGCTAGTCCTAAACAGAACTCTTGCAAGTCGTCGTCAGAGTCATAGTTGGACTATCGCATCATGCATTCAAATCAATATCGCCTTTCTCCTATTCAGGGATCGCCTATTTTCATGGCTGAATCTCCAGAATGTGAGTACCTGTTCACAT
>OX419338.1:7368704-7413704 GCA_948470475.1 Galaxea fascicularis | reverse complement strand
TGCGAGCGAAAATATTTGTCTCATTGTAAATAGACATTATTCACTGGGCCTGAGGCGATTAATTGTTTTATTATAATTTCGGAGATGAACAACAGAAAAATCGGTAATCATCACATTTTATTTCCGGTGTAAAGGGCACATGAGCGTGTGGGGACGCTGCCATTTGGTTTCAGTTTCAGTTTTCACCACTTACAAGGGACCGCTCAACTAATCAGATTGCTGGAACTCTTTGTTCAGCCCTGAAATTATACTAATATGTAATATTTCTTGTTTCGTATAATTCTCTTAACATACGTGAAGGAACCACAACCCAAATAATATTTAGAACCAGCATATTTTGAAGATACTCTTATAATTATCGGAATAAACTGAAGCCTTAACCAAACAGTGGCACGGTTTGGCATAGGGTTTTCCCATTGTGATGAAACTCAAATTTGAATATAAAGTGCGGCCCATCTCCACTTTTATTCCATTAAACACAAGTTGGTCTCAGAATTTTTTCCTTCAGATTTTTTCGTATTGAGGAAGACGGTCTTGAAATTTGCTTTTCTTAGTTGCTTCAAACTTTTGCCAGACCATTTGACCACCCAGCAGATGCAATTTGTGTAAGGGAACAGATTTCATTTGGCGTGGGATGTACATCACTGGGGGGCAAAAAGAAAATTTTTATTGCAAAACGAATGACTAAATGATGGAAGGAAACTTTACAGTACTTGCATCTTCATTTGGCATGAGCCGTAAGGGGGAAGTGTGCAAACTAATGAGCTCTCTTGTTTGAACTAAACTAAACTCGATGCACCTGCCTTGGCATTGGAATGGCCATAACATGCAATTCATTTCTCGTTTTGCAGGGAGAGCCGATATTCCTAAAATATACCCAAGACACTTGTCAGTATGAGTTTTTGTGGATCACAAGCACCGCATGCTCCGACAATACCAAGAAGGAGATTGTTTCTGACAACTGCACAGTCACGAATCCTCAGACAAATGTCCTGTTTGATATAACGAAACTGAGAAATAAAAGCGGTGACTACACCGTACGAGACAGCAAGAACCGCATTTATCAACTGAATGTTTGTGGTCCTCTTGTCAAACCTGCAAAAGGTAAGTCAACACAAATTCACGGATTAACCTTTTAACTCCCAAGATCCGATTAGCAATTCTCCCTTCATGCTGCCATACAATTCCCTGTACTTCGGTTAAGAGAATTAAGTGTTGTATTAAGATAACACCGTTCAACTGATAAATTTGTCTTTTCTAATCACTTATTTGCTGTATAATGTTTGAAATTTTGAAAAGAAGCTACATGTTAATCACCTTGAAGTTGAAGGGTTAAGGTTGACACCAGGGGCACTTGCCATTTACAGGATCCGTCCGGGTGGAAATTTTAGGTTTAAATATTCAATGCTGCAGCTTGTTCAAATACAAAATGGATAAGCCACAAAATGTACTAGTATCATTTGTGGAGCTAAGAAAGAACAGAAAAAGTACATTGATTAAGCTGATGGTCCATTATTTCTGAAACGTTCCAAATGGAATGGTATGTACCATTTGATTTTCCAACCAGAATTTCCGGGGTTTTCGTGTAAATGGAAAGCGCCCCAGCTCTTGTCATTGCACAGTAGTTCTGCCCATTACGCGATGATCTTCTAAGGGAACCCTAGCCTTCTAAAGATAACGTCTGATGTTAAAACTACCACGCACCTCTCAAGAGAGTGGACCAAACGAGGCAGTAGACTCAAATTCAATGAGAGACTCGACGGGACTCGCCACGAGAGTTTCAGGACAAGCAGAAGCGAGGATATGAATCTTCGAGAACTCTCATTCTCGTTTTCTCCGGGCGTTAGCCTTAAACCGCAAATGAAAGTCCAATTTTTTTCAATCAAACATTCACTAGTGTCGAATTCTTCTGTGATCTATTGCGGTCGTCTTAAATGCACGAAGTCTACTCTCCTTCCCTCAAATGGTAATTCATGTCGGCTGCGTTGAAGGCTAGTGTGCTTCGCCAATGGGTTCAGGGCTGTTTCTGTCCTCTTACCTCACTCCAACGTTTTCTCTCGCACTTCCAGCTTGCGATTCAAAATCTGGTGTTTGTCAAGTGGGGGTAAATACTTTCAGCGCTGGTATGGCCAACAGTCGCCTGCACTTTGCTGACGGGGTCCTGTATTTGAACTTGAGCGGTGGAGCTGATTGCCATCACGTACAAAAGAAACGAGAAACCATTATCTCCTTTGTATGCAGTTCAGGCTACAGCAACCAAGGTCATGGGAAGCCTGTGTTTGTATCTGAGAACGACTGTACATATTATATAACCTGGCATACTTCACTGGTGTGCGAAAGACAGGTAGGTGCACAGGTGACCCAGGTTTATATTGCGAATCGGGTATATATCAATTCGGGCCCCTCATGTGTGTGCCGTCAAAAAATTTTGCCAGCACATCACTCGATTTGAGACTGTTGTTTAAGTTACTTTGGTTTCAGTAGTTGTTATGAATTAGTTTGAATTATTTTCCAAGTTTTTTTTAAAATAAAAATCTGCGAAATTTCGGAACCTAAGCGTCACTATCTCTTATTTACTAGCGTCGTGATGCCTTCAACCCCACCTGGGGTTAAATTTGTTATCACATCGCCAGAAATTTAGGACACGAGACTCCACGCGCGGTTACGCGCGGCAATCTGAAGACTGATCGGGACGCCGAAGTGTATAGACATTTGTATGGACATTCGAGAAAAATAGCAAATATCTCTTTAAGACTCAAACAAAGTAAAAATGTGCAACTGAACCATAATAGGTTGTTTTATTATACTGCTAAATATGTAAAGATTACAACAAAGTAAACGACTGTCATGTATATTTTGATCGATTTTCTTCCAACGGTAGTCGCCAAAATTTTTGTAAGGAATCCTATGACATTTATCGAAATCGGGAAAACAGTTTGTTTATAAACCGCGATTACTGGCGAAATAAGCTTGCTGGTAAAAATTTGCAAGTGGATGTTGTGAAAACACATCTTCAACTTACTTGCCTTCTTTCATAGAGTCCTCGTAGATGTTGATTCTTCGATAAATTCCTTAAAATATGCCGAATTCAAAAGGCCATATCTCGGCGCAGCATGCACCAAATTCGCTTCCAGAGCCATCTTTGAAAATCATTTTGGTCAGTGGTTTTTTTATGGCACAAGCCGAGTCAATTTACCGCTGTTTCCTCGCTGTTTCGGCAAGTAGAATATGAGCCCGCCATGAGCCTGAAGCAAGGCAAAGCGGACAGCGGTTGATACCAAAACTGCGGGTTTTTTTAATCTCTTGTAGGTGAAAATATATATTTGTGTTGTACAACACTACAGAGGATAACATGTGTAAATTCCTATATTCCACCGCAGAATTCGCTCTCTTACGAGTCACTGCGCCATCTTGTTTTCGAAAGATATCCGCTGTACTTGCAGGCTCAAATGTATCGAATTTCTGGCAATGTCGATGATTTTGTTCCTCTCTTTAGTATGAATGTGCAGCTCTTCAGAAAGGAGAACATGGCAGCACAGTCAAGTACAGTCTTGGAAGACTCATGAGATCCGATACCAACTGGATGGTAAGTTCACGACAAATCTTTGATGCATAGGCACAGTTTAGCCTGTCAAAAGACATTTTATTATGGGTATTCGGCGCAATGGGTAAGAAAAGTGGAGCGAAGCATGGAGAGGGAGTGCTTTGCGTTTCTCCTTTTTAGGCCTCACTCGGCTTGCTAATGCTTCGCGCCATGCCCCTCACTAACCTACTTAGCAGCCTGTTCACAGGTTAGCGCAGCTCAAAGAGTCACCAATATCATGGATGCTGACAAGCCACTGCAAGAATTTACGACTTTTCTGTAGGCGTTAAACCGGTGACAACCCCACGAAATTGCATTTATTTCATAGGTACTGAGATTTATCCACGAAAATTATAGTGAATAAAATTTGTACTGATTCTACTCGTAGCCAATCAGGAGCACGAACCACAAAATTTCACCATGAAAAAATATCGTTCGTCCAATCAGCAACGCGAACGACGAAATATCCTTGATAATGAATGAACGTACTAAGGGAACGTCATCCGAGAGCCGTTACACAAAACACGCGCGCTTTGAAAAATGACCGAGGGAAGGTTTGCTTCCGTTTGCTTCCGTTTGCTTAGTTAAAACAAAAATACCGCTCAAAAAACTGAATGAGATGTAAGATTGCTTGAAAGATTTTTGAAAACGAAGGACGGAGACAGGGAAATTAAAGATATTCCAGCGGTTTAGTTGAATAAATACATTAGCGAATTTATTATCTCCGTCCGCACTAAAGATGGCAACCAGTACAAACCGACTTCGCTTGGATGGTTAATGGACAGCTTCGAACGACATCTGAAGACATCTTTTAAACACACCCAGGCTAAACAACACTCTTCACTTTGGATTCCGTGGGAACATCGTGATATCTGTTGCATTTGGGGAGATGTAAAGCTTCACAAAACGGCAAACGGAGTGGAGTACTTGGAGTTCAATGAAAGACAAACGAAAACTAGAACTGGGTCAGATTACAGCGATATCATAGCTGTACCGCCGAAAATGTTTGCGACCGACGAAACTGAAAGAGATCCTGACACGGTTTACAATTTTTTTTGCCAGTCCATGACACTGTTCAGCGGACGGCTGTTATTCAAGGTGGTAATTTTTTCATTCACAGTAAATCAGTGTCCGACGCTTACCACAGATCCGTCAAGTCCCGAAGCGGTGCGATAGAAACGTCTGAGGCCTTTAGAACTGGAAAGTGACTCTCATGATAATTAAATATTGACTTCTTTTCATGTCATTACGTAGTTTATTGGTATAGCTTCCTTTATACGCTTTTATTAACTTACTTATCGTTGGGAAATTTTTAACTACTTTTTACGCGTTCCATCGCCCCATTTAATTTGTGCAATTTGTTTACCAAATACTACACGAAAAAATCTCAGCACCTATGAAATTAACACATTACAGCATGGAAAATGCTTTGTACGATTTTTATTCACTCGTTTTCTTATACTACTCAACTCGTGAATAAAAATCATACGCGCGCATTTTCCATGAATTAATCTCTATTTATAGCCTGTCGATTATTGTTCGCGAAACTTGAAATGTCGAAGGGTGTTATGTTTAGGTGGTGGGTGCAAAAGTTGTTATTGTTAGCAAATGCCTCAATCGGCCACGAGATAATGTGTTGTCCGGTCCTTTTTTAAACAGGTGACCAATGAGGGTGGCACTGATGACTCTGCTAGCTATTACGTGAATCTTTGCCGTCCCTTAGTCCCAATGCCAGGCAAGAATTGTCCCCCTGGTTCATGGGCTTGTCGAATAGATGGTGATTTTATTCAGGTGAGTGGATTGAAGAGGGTGGCATAGTGTGGAAGATGAGGCGAGATTAGAAAGACGTGGAAATCTGCATCTCTCCTTCTTCCTCCTCCTCCTCCTCATCATCATCATCATCATAGTCGTCATCATCATCGTCAGTCATTGTCGTTAT
The DNA here is from genome assembly GCA_948470475.1 of Galaxea fascicularis. Taxonomy (NCBI): domain Eukaryota; kingdom Metazoa; phylum Cnidaria; class Anthozoa; order Scleractinia; family Euphylliidae; genus Galaxea; species Galaxea fascicularis. The sequence continues at coordinate 7,408,182 of OX419338.1, read as the reverse complement.
CATTATCATCATCGTCATCCTCCTCCTCCTCCTCCGCTTCATCATCATCGTCATCGTCGTCGTTGTCATCATCATCCTTTTCCTCTTTCTCCTCTTCCTCCTCCTCCTCATCATCGTCATTGTCGTCATCGTTTCGTCATCAGCTCGTCATCATCACGTTATTCTCACCATGATTCTGGTTATGGCTACATTCATGGTTATGGCTGTGGTCATCGTTATCGTTAGTTACATAGGTTTTGGTTCATTATGATTGTTGCTGGGTTAAAAAAAAGCGTGCGATAAACCCAGTATACAACCTACCCATTTCACGTTTTCAAGTCTAAGCGGTTTATATCATTGTTTTTAGGACTTGGGCCGTGCCACTGATCCTCCAGAGGTAGTCGGCAAAGGAGAAGTGCGGCTGGTGTACAAGAGCCAACTTGCATGCCCTGATAGCTCAAAACACATGGAAACACATTTCACTTTTGTTTGTGGTTTTGGATCCCTGGTAAGTACGGAACAGTAAATTTCTGTTTATTTTTCACAGCAGTGAACTACAGCTCGAATCGGATCGAATTGGAATTTGGAAATGCTGGTTTTTGAGGAGAGGGGAAGACCGGAGTACCCAGAGAAAACCTCTCATAGCAGAGAAGAGAACCTACAACAAACTCAACCCAAATATAACGTCGAGTCTGGGAATCGAACCCGGGCCATATTGGTGGGAGGCGAGTGGTTTCACCACTGCGCCAACCCTGCTCCCCCAAACAGTTTACATGCTAACTGAATAACCCGGTATGTTGTTTCATGTACTTTTCTTATTCCACAAACCTTCCTAACACACGTTTGTTCTGTTTTTCAGGGCCATCCCGTTTTAGAGCTCAAAGAAAAGTGCGCCTACCACATAAGGTGGCTAACTTCAGCAGCCTGCGGTGTTGAACAGAAAGTTAGCGACTGTAAAGTTTACGACAACGGCACCGGGGAGTATTATGATCTGAATCCACTGTCCAAACCAAGTAAAGACTATTCATATTACACAGTGGTACGTAGCTTACAATAACAGAGCCTTATTTGCGATATTCAATGAATATTCCTTGCGTTAAAATAGCATGGTTTGTCCTATATTTTTTTATGCAACAGAGAATGTAATTTTTTCATAAAAGAATTATAAAAGGAAGTGACATAAGTGAATTTATAACGTAGTTCTGGCCCCGTTTGGATCATTACCTTCTAGAAATGTTCATTTTGTGCGGCAACACTGGTATATACCGCCTGTCAACATTTAAATGGTAAATGGCTCAGCGTGCTGTGCACCATTGAGGTTGCTAAGCACGAGGAAAGCGTAAGCTTCTTGAGTGCTTAGCAAACTGCCAAGTGCACCATAACCCAATTGTGCACGCTGAGCCATTTGCCATTTGTTTTATAACACAATCGTTAACACAACTACTGCTTGTTATGCGTGTATGTATTTGTAGAAATCAAGCTTGGCCAATAGTTGATGGCAACACAACTTTGCTTTCTAAAGACAACTATGAATTAACAAAGACAAAATTATCAATGTTATTAGAATCAACAATAGGAGACAAAACATTTCGATTTTCTTGCGAGCGTTGATACAAAAATGCTGTCTTTGCACATGCTTTGCCCTTGTTGAAAATGAGAGAGCAATAAACCCATCGCAAACAGCGCGACTTTTCCAAAAAAGAGGCTTTACACTATTTCATCTCAAATGGACAATGAAATAAATCTCAAAAAGAAAATCTACTTTCAAAAACACCATTTACCGTCCTGTAGCATCTTCCTTAGTCACATAAAATCCATTTTCAATTCCGCGATTATTCAATATTTCAGCAGAGTTCAGTTTGTTTTTTGGAAATCAAAGCAGTACAAACACGAAACAATCTTTCGTCGCTTTAAGACCTCCAATCTCCCTTTTTCCACTGCTGATTAATCCTTAGGGCTATATCTTTCTATTTTGAGCTCTGCAGAGGGTTACCCCCCATTTTCTTCTTTCCATAATCTCAGGAAGTTAGATCGCACGTCTGCTGTCGTCAGCGGGCGTGCACCCATGAGCAAATAGTAAATGACCAATTGGCCAATCAGAACGCGCGCTTTATCCAAGTTATGTCATAAATGCAGATAGTGAATAAAAATTTTTAATTATTATAGTGGTAAATACAGTCGTTTTCAATTGAGTGTCGAAAGTAACTCGCGTTTGCTTTGTTTTTGCATTGCTTCGCTCTATGATTGGCTAGCAAAACTCGCGCCTCTTTTTCAACCAATGCGAACCAAACGAAAACCAATCGCGACTTGCACGCGCACATTTTTCCCGCCTTTACGCCGGTTACATATAATTACTTCGTATTCTGATGGGGTCATCGCACTCTTTTTGTCTGCAGTGATTGACTGAAGTAATTGCTTTTGGGTTTGGCTTTACGACACCCAATTGAAAACGTCTTTAAAGAACTTGTATCCTAGTGTAATGGCCTGAGCTCCCACGAGTCTTTCGTAGCCCAGTGGTAGAGCATCAGAAAAAGTAATAGAAAAGTCAAAAATTGGGCTGCAATTGGTAGAGCTCGGAATTCAGTTTTCCGAGTATCCATATATTATCATTTGCAGGAAAAAGATCATCTTTCACTACTAGAATATGTACAAATACCTCCTTTTTTCGTGTAAAAATGAGTAGAATTTAACCATCCCAAGTACAAGCATGATAAACTTAAACGGTGGTTTTATTGTTCTCATTTCAGGGCCAGCAAAGCGATCGACAGTATTTCTTACTGTCTGTCTGTCATGATTTGTCCTTGAACAATCCCGGCAATTGCAAAGGAGCTGCCGTGTGTATGGTGAACAAGAATGGAGATAAGCGGGAATACAAAGGATTGGGTCTTTATCAGTACAGGACCATGATCTACTACAAGGATGAGGGAATGTTGATTCTGACATACTGCAGTGATGATTGCCATAGCAACAGTAAGCTATGTCTTTTTCGTTCATGAAGTTAGCTAAAAATGTCTCCTTTCAACAACAGGTTATGTAATATATCAAACACTAGAGACAGTGTTTCATCGGGATATCCAAACACCGAGAAGACAGTAGGGGTCAGAAGGGTGTTATACAAATGATGCTATGCGATCTGTTGAAACACTTTGTTTACGACAACGAACGTCGCTTTAGTCGGAAACGCAGTGTACCTAAACAGAGGTAGAATTCTTAGAGAAAACTTGCTGATGTATGCGCAGTCTTGCATCTTAAAAAAGGTAAAATGTAAAGTTCTTACAGTGTGTTTTCAGATGATCTACATTTTATTTACAAGTTGTAAATTCCAATTGACTTTTGCCAGGTAAATTTCTAGTTTTTCCAATGAATTAAAACTTGATATACATGGAATAAATAATATCTCTCTTTCACGGGAGCATATGAACGCACAATTGACCTGCTCTCAACGTCAGTAGCTTCATAGAGCATCGCACCGGCATCGTGTGTTCAGGTTTCTTTACGCAATTGCGCGGATCATTCTTGATTTCATTCGAATTAAGATCCGCATTAGCATAATTTAAAGCAACATTCCTGACTTGTAACGGTGACTTTATTTATATTGCTTTACAGAAGCTGATATTATAAAATCGAAAATAGTCTTTGTGTGCGACAGGAATCAAACCTCTAATGGCAAGCCGCAATTATATTCTGCTGGGGTATGCTGCTTTTAACGTTAACGTTGAGCGATTTTCAGTTGAGAGTAGTAAAAGCAAAGTCAGTGCAGTTTACTCTGGTCAATCAGAAATCGAAGCAATTACATGTTACCGACGCCGAACACGGGAAAATGTGTGCGAGAAAGAATCGGTTGGATTTAGTTTTGCCCCTCACTGGTTTTAGTAAAATGTAGCGAAACCAATCACTGAAAGAAGTATAGCAAAACCTAAGCAAACGCTTAGTATTCGCTCTGACGAAGGGCTAACTCGAAACCTCGGCTTTTAGAATCCCTGTACGGTGACAATTTACATTATCAACTCCGGTGGTAAAACCAAATAAAAGCGCATTACTGTCGAAGCTCAACTGAAAATTACTCTAGCTTGTAAACTTCCAAATCAATTCTAATTCTCCCTTTTGTTGAGGTCTTCATATGTGAGCTCCTGTTATTGTTGTTTAAGCTCTTTGCTATCGACACAACCTCACTGTTAGCGTGGTGCCGTTAGCCTCACAACTTCCGCCCCTTCTAGATAACGGTTACAAATCGCAAAGTAAAGGTGAATATATCAACATGGCCATAACTGTTAGTTTTAGGAATCTTGTACCTATTATTTCCTGCTTTGTTATTTTGTTTTTTCGTCACTCTAAATCTGAGTAGTTTCCTTGAATGCATTCTGTTACGGTGTTCCTAGCTTACGATAGGATAGGCAAGTCGATCGCTCGCAAGAGTGCCAATTTAAACTCTTAAGTGGTCAAAATGTTGTGCTTTGTCCTTGCTAACTTGCGTTTGTCTTCTTTATCTCACAAAACGCCACATTGTGTTTCCTTGTTTTGTTTTCGTCTCTTCTCTGACAGAATAATAGTGCAGATTTCACATGGAGAACAAGTCTCGTTTGCCCTCCACCTGAGGAAGAATGTAGCTACAGTGATGGCAGCAAGACTTACGATCTACGACTACTGTCCAGTCGAACACGGAGTTGGCACTATGAACATCAAAAGGACAGGTGCGTGACTAAGTTGTGACTACAGTGCAACAGCGAGCAGTTACCCATAATACGCGATCCATCCTCTTTGAAGGACACGGCTACTGTTGTATTGGTGGACGGCATCAATAAAATAAAAGCCGTTGAAATTATTTAAACTTCTAACAGGATCGCAATGCAGTGCAGCAAAAAAATTAACGATGCACCCGATTGGAAGACAAAGTAGTGTTGTTTACAGGATTTGCTGCAAGTTTACCATAAAAATTGATGTTCTGTTAAATGACATGTCTTTTCTGTTTTAAACAGCCGTAGAATCAATTTTGGTAACGTTTTAACTTCTATTCTTGATAAAATTGTTAAGTTTCTGTTTCTGCGGCCAGATCTTGTCTGAATTCAAGCTATTTTCTGGCTCAAGTCTTCCCGCAGACGTCTCGGGTTTACTTCCCGGTAGTCCCATGTTGGAGTCGTTCCTTGCTCACGCTCTGTAAAAGGTGTTTCTTCTCCTTATTTGTAGCGTTAACATCTCAGAGAGTTACTGAATAATATGCAGGAATTATGCCGAGATCGCAGCTGTTGACTTATTTGAGATAAATCAGACCAGTTATCTTCTCCTTTAACCCTTTAATAATACACTTGAAAAAATTACTCGATTGTGATTGGCTGAGAGCAGTGCAGTTCAAGTGTAACAAAGTGCAGAAAGTGTAACACCAGTGTAAAAAAGTGTAACACGAGTGCAAATTACAACGAACATTTCCGAAGTTAAAACGAAGAGACTCGAAAACTTCCGAAGACCAACCGATGTAATTCGAAGACCGCCGCATATCGTGCGAAACCTTCCGAAGATTTCCGAAGACCACACGAAGATTTCCGAAGATCGCTGAACACTTCGAAATATCACCCCGAGGTTTTAACAAATTCTCCCTAGCATTACCGTAGAAAATGTATTGAGACCAGTATGGAGTATTAAGACGCTGATATTAGAGTTTAAAGGGTTAATGGCTTTGTCCTGTTAGGTGCGTACTTAAGTGGCGTTTTCTACCGACAACTCCGCCAGAATACACCAAATAGGCCATTTCCGAGTTCATGTCTGCCTCCTCTTCAAAGCGAGTCTGAGTGCGAAGTTTTTGTTATGAAAATTAGTTTTCATTCATATGTAAAATAGAACTAATTACCATCACAAAAACTTCGCACTTAGACTCGCTTTGAGGAGGAGGCAGACATGAACTCGGAAATGGCCTATTGCTAATGATCAAGGCAAATAAACGATGATGATGATCAGTTTCAAGTGAATTGTGGGTAAATCCAGTTCTTTGTGGGGGCAGACGGTCAAATTACGTCTTTGAAAGGCCGTTTGGCCCCACAAAGGACTAGATCTACCCACAATTCACTCGGAACTGATCATTAGCAAATTTGTGTATTTGGGTTACCTGTGGTCTAACCAATTTCAGTTTTATAAGACAACTGTGGAAATTACTGTGTTTTGTTTTGCTTTAGATTCTGGATCAACATCTGCAGAGGCATAAAAGATGGACCCAAAGGTAGCTTTTACTGTTAAAGCTGTTGTTTCCTTTGACAGAATATAACTGGGCAATAAAAAGGTTTCAAGGTTTATTCACTGAATCACCTTTTGGAAGTATTGTATTGAACCATCGTGGAATTATTTTTTCCAGGATGTCCAGAAACAGCCTCGGTTTGTATGATCCGGAGTGGTAGCAACAAAGTGAACGTAATTGGTCTTACTAGTACTCAGCGGATGACCGTGAATGGTGAGCATGTTGGGATATTTTCTGCTGGTCTAGCAAACAGCAGCACATAGCTGATGCCACACACACAATGATAGAACAATGCAGTGTATAGTGTTTCAAACAGTACCTCGGGAAGCTAACGCTCATTAGCCTTCGTTTGATTGACTACACTTTAGGATTTCCTAAAAGTAAACAAAAGAAAAACAGGAAGCAAAACAAAGCAAAGCAAAGTGATATAGCTTACATTGAATAGACCTATTCTCGGTTTCAAACGCCATCTTGGTTAGGGAGTAAAACATAGCTAGAATTAAAGGAGATGTAGAAGTAGGTAAGTAGTGTTTAAGTTCCTAGACAATTAATACCTCTTACTAACCTCGTTTTCTCGGTCCATACTGTAAGTTACGCACCGACTTTTTTCCCGTTCGGACTGAGAATACGAGGTTAGTAAGATATTTATTATATCTCTGAGATTAATCGGACGCGCGGGAAAGGAAACTTTCAAAATTTAGCGGGCTGTACAGTAGACGTTTTTGAGGGGTGTTATGTGACTAAAACTTTTAAGCTGGGGGTCATACAATTTGCAATTGATACTCCCCCTTGCTTCCTAACCAAGATGGCATCACAACCGTGGCCGTGGCCGTAAGCGTCCTTTAATCAATCTCATTCACCTTTGCAGATGGCGAGCTTCAGTTGACATATTCTGGGCTACCTCCAGTTGAAGGTTGCCGCGAAGAGTTGAATTCCAAAGTAGTGTTTGATTTTAAATGCGGGAAACATGTTGGAGAACCGCAATTTGTGAGGTTTGTTGTCCAACAACCGTATTTTTTTTATTCTTTTGTTTCATTAATTTGAGAAAATAACTTTCATTTATGCACAAGACTCAGAAGCAAAGGTAAACGGTCGGGAAATGGAATTTAGGACGATCTCTGGCTTCGTGGTACTCCTCAGAACCAATTTATGGTGAAAATAATTTTGTGGGATTTACAACTCTTATGAATTAAAATAAATAATAGAACTCCATGCACGCCGGTCGCGTCTCCTCGCGGGAAGCTAGTTACATGCGTGTGTGCGCGTGTTTCGCCCGCCTCTCCATACCTGCGCAGGAGATAGACGAACAAGGACAGCAGTTGGAGATGCCTTCTCTGTACTAAAAACTTTGACTATCATGTGGTGCTCCCGCTTGCTTATTTATTTATTTTTGCGATTTAAATCGATTTCTTTTTTGTTGTTAGGGAAGATTGGTCGTCTTGTTCATTTGTCATGAAATGGAAAAGTTCAGTGGCTTGCCAGATAGAAAGGTAAGGCTGTGTAAACTATTATTGGGTAGGGATTTCCCAGCAAGTTAGGTTAAAGGCCAACGAGGCTCGAAGTTCGACTATTGTTGGAGAACTCGGATTTTTTTCAAAATATTCTTGTGTCAGTATAGAAAAACAATTTCAACTTTCATTCATTTACCTAGCATAAAATATAAGACAGTGAGCAATTACTGAAATCATACCGTTATACTTTCTGACTTTGTTTTGTGCATACCCTCTTACGAGCCATAACATAATAATAAATACTGTGTTGATAGTGGAAGTGCACTTAGCTATCCAAGCTAGTTTACAGGCACCCCACTTAAATCCAAAGAAACAAATAAATTCAAATAAACATAACATGATAAGAATCCCAACTGGCGGGAGGCAGACCTGTTGGCCATTTACATGGATGTGGTGAAACAGAGAATTAACTCTGCAGTGTAAATTAAAGTGCTAGAGAAACCCATGAAAAACCCACTGGGCGTTAGCCCTAGTAAAGGGTATCAGGGAACCACACGAGGCAAAGAAAAAATTCTTATGACCTCGGTGGGAATCGAACCCACGACCTTCGGATTAGATCGACCGTTTACATGGATGACCGAGGAGTTGAACCAGGCACTAACCCGGAACAACATCAGCTAGTGGCCAGAGCGTGATTTGATTTCACCGCATTGAAATCCGGCGCCCTAACCACTCGGCCATCCTGTCTACCCCTCAGCCATCCTGCTCTTTTGCCGTGAACGATTGAAACTCAGGTTGATTAACAAGCCAGTCTAAGGTCCTCTTTGTCCTTCTTTTCTAACCTAGGGAAAAACTGGAAGAGAAAAACTGTATTGTGAAGCATCCTTTCACCGGCAGGCCAATTGATTTTAGTAGATTCGTTGGTGATACTGGAAGGTGAGTTTTTCAATGTTTTATTTGTGGAAGAGTTTATTTCCGTTCAATGTAGTTATCTGCCCTCCCCCACCCCCACCCCCCCCAAAAAAAAATAATGGAGCGCTTTTTTGCCGTTGTGTTATATATTTTTTGGTACTGATTTGATGTAATAGACCCATTCGGCTAACTCAATGTTGTACCCAATTCAAATCTCCTGGACGTAAGATTCTTTGTGTATTGTATTTGCATTGTAATGTAGCATTCATAATTAAATGATATGGAAAAACATGGAACAAAAAGTTTTATTCTCAAAGGGTTTGAATTGGGTACAACATTGAGTAAGCCGAATGGGTCTATTTATCGAAAAAATGGAAAAAAAAAATAATCGGTACTTTGTGGATTTCTTGCCTCTTAAAGACCCATGCCGGACCAATATGCTTTGCGCGCGTCAAGTCAAGTCGCCATATTTTTTGTGAGTCGAAAAGTCAAGTGAAGACCGTTGAATCCACAGCAATCCGCTTCCATCCGGCGTTTATGGAGCTTGATTTTACGTTTCGTTGCCCAAAGGATTTCACTATTTCACTTGTGTGTTGATTTTGATGATTTTTTTTGGAATTGCAATATCTGTAGAGTGAATATGATGAACTCCTAGAAAGCTCTGATCGTTTGGCATTTTGATGGCCGTATCTTCGCGTAAGTGGAGGCCACGTTTATCTGGTTGTGCCCGTTATATCATGGAAAATTACTCTTGGGTTCTCGGAAGCAACGAACTGCCTTTGCTGAGTATCTACTGCATCAAACAGACCACAGAGCATCAAGTTTAGGACCTAGAATTCGATGGTTTGTTTATTTCTTATAGCTTTGTTACAATGCTTATGTATCACAGCTTTGTTCATTTTAACAGCCCGTGTGAACGAGATGGAAGGCAGGGAACATTTGGAGTTGCCGAAAATTTTTCTCAAACCTCTTCAATCTCGACGGCTTCGTCTTCCTCCTTCTCGTTATCCGCTACTATTGAGCCATCTTTCGCCTAAATTTCTCTCCTCCAGAGAGTTTTCCAATAAAGACAATGATGAACTCATATTGTGCTCTGATCAACCGACAAGCACGCGAAATATTCAAACTTCGCCGGCGACCGCATCACACAATGGCGCCTCCTCCTTGTGTTTGTCAAAACAATAATAGACGCGCGCAAAGCATATTGGTCCGGCATGGGTCTTTAAGGATTAACGTATTTTCACGATATCTTTTTTTAGCTCTTGGAGTATCACTGGCGTTGATGAGAGTAACAAGAATGTGTCGTACGTCATCGGCGTTTGCAATAAACTCGGTACCAGTGCACCGTCGGATTGCCAAGGAAAGGATGCGGTCTGTTGCAATGGCCAAGAACTCGGGGTTACAAGCCGGACTTTTTACTATGAAGGTGAACACAGAGTAAACATATGTTAGGTAGATTAGAGGAGCAATATTGTGGGGAATGATAACAATGGTTCTGGGCGAAAGTTTGCTAAAAATGTGCGAATACATGAATCCTATTGCGTGTTCAGTATGGTGAAATCAAGTAAATTTTTAAACAATGAGAAAAGAAGGGAGGTTTTGAAAAAGTCTGTAAGCATTCGCCGACGCCTATTTCCCTTTCGTAAACGGTCGTTACCAAGCCTTAAGTAGGGTAGGTGTAATTTTATGAGCCATGGATTGAGTTATAATAAGGCAATTTGTAACTTTTCGAATCGTCTTAGAAAGGGCGACGTTTAGGCCCTAGCTAAATTGCGTTAATATTTCGGGCTAGGGCTCGGGTGACCTGTTATAGATGTATGAGTTATGAAAGCCAGTTACCTATAATATATACTTTAAATATTTGGGGTCTTTGGCCGATCACCGGGGTAGCGTAGTGGTTAGGGAAAGAACGTAGCAAGCAAAGGGTTCAGGTTCAATTCTGGGTTGGAAATTTCGATTATTTAATAAGGAAGATTTTCTCTATCAGTTGAAAATTTTTTCTAAGTGTCTTAAAAAATGGCAACGACCATTTACTAAACGGAAAGTACTTTATTCAGTGAGGATTTAATTTCATGATTATTTTTTACTTTAATTTTTTCAGCTGCAATGTTTTCGCTTGAGATGAGTACATCGAAAACCTGTGAAAATAAAAAGCTTCCAGCTGGCTCGAAACAAGTAGTCGTCATTAACTTCCAGTGTTCAGTGGGCGAGGGAGTGGTAAGATTAATTACTCTTCTTTCTGATTATTTTGTAGCAATTTCTTTTTAAATAATGAACGTACTCAAACAGGGTTGTCACTGGCAGGAGGAAGTCAAAGAAAGAAAACAAAGCACTTTACTACACCGTGCAAAATTCAGGTTACTTACCATGTCATTTGCGGAACAATTTGTAATTTCCTAACCCAATTAGTAGAACTACAGGAAATTTGACTTCCTTATGCTACGATAGTTGAAAAGAACACTGCAATTTTGTTTTAAAATGCTAGTTATCAACATGTTTGTATAGCGCGTTTCATGGATTCCTGGAACTCTTAAGTTCAGATTTTAAAGAATCTCTGTTTATGTTGACAGGCCACACTAAAAGATGTCATTGTTGAGCTGTTTTACGTTGTAAATTCAAAAAGGCAGGGAGAAGGGGGACGGGGGGCGGGGGGTGGGGGACGGAGGACGGGGGACGGGGGGAGGGTGGTTGTATGTTTACAGATGACTCAGACCCTTCGGTGACGTACAGATGGTTTACTTTGCGCTTTTTCGAAGTCAAATACCTCCAAAGTCAGCACAATTCTCTTGTTAGCTGGGTCAAAGATCTTAACTAAAGATTTCACATTCAATAAAATAAATAAATCTTTTGAAACCTTTTTTGTTATATTTTTTTTCTTAGGGTAGTCCAAAATTTGATTATGTGTCCAGTAATTGCCACCACTTCTTTACATGGCCCACATCTTTAGTGTGTCCTACTGATCTGTAAGTTGAGTCTTCCTGATGCTGCCTTTAACACGAATGCGTTTTTTGTCGTCGTTCCGGTTTCGAGTTTTGTCTGCTAGAACGCTTATATGTCCAAACCACCCTTTTTGGAAATGGTACCCAAATAAGAATGTACTAAAAATGGGGGTTTTCCAAACTTATTGTCATGTGATTCTCAGGTCTACAAGTTATGGTGTTTGTGCGGAAAGGTAAACGGTCGTCTGTATGTAAATCTTTCTCGATGAAATCGCACGTGCATCTTAGGGGCATGGGCTCTGTTTGGACTTCAAAAACAGTTTTTTAGCTCTAAAGGTTAGCGGAAGAGAGAAAAGAGGAGAAATGCCGGTTACTTTAAGGCATGGATAATTACGGTTATTCAGTCCCTGCAGTGTTCGTAGGCCATAGCGGTATTATCCGTCAAAATTTTACAGATTCTATTCTTTCCCATTTTACTGGTTATAGTGGCTACAAGTTTCCAGAACGCGCAAACGTGGCACTTCTTTCTAGCCATATCCCACAGTTTTCTAATGCGGGACATATTAGGTCAGTGTTTGAGGTCTAACAAGGCCGATAGAGCGCACACTTTGCAAGTTATAATTGTTATATCGGCAATTCAAGGGGTTACGCCAGCTGCCAGCGTGGCCTCAGCGCCTACAATTGACGTGAGCACGCAGGTGGGGTAGCTGTTGAGGTTTTTACTTAACGAAAACTTGAGAGTTGCACACGCAGTGGGGTGATCTCATGCAAGATTATGGAGCTTGGATATAATTTTAACAGTTTAAAAGTTTATGCTCTCGAGTTTATCAATCAGTGATTGATTTTGGTTTGTTTGTATCCCCTTCCTCCTTCAGGAGCCATGAAGTGACTGATATTCCTGTTGCACACAAATCACTCAAGTCTGATGCCAATAGAGGTGTTGGAATTGCATTCGGAGTCGTGTTTGGAGTTATCTTGCTTATAGCGATTGCCTTTTTTCTGTACAAACCATCTAGAAGGTAAGTGGTTACCAAATGACCTAACAGTTATTTACCAACGTGGGAGTGGAAAGTGGTACATGGTAACTGAATTTTGGAGTGTGTATCTTACACTCTTCCCTTCTTCTATGGTGAAGAACGTTTTCAAGTTAGCGAGCCAGTGGATAGCCAGCCTCAATTAGACACTTTATTATGACATACTGGCAAAAAAACAAGCAAACAAACAAACAAACAAACGCGCACTAAAACAAGGACAATGCCAGGAGGGGAATACCATACTAGACTCGCCAATCGGAGCGTACCAAAGACATCATCCACAGGCTGGTATGTACTAGAGCGATTTTCAATTGTAACGAAAGTTATTCATGTCTGCATTGAATTTGTTTCACTTCGCATTGCGATTGATTGAAAAAACGCGCGCCATTTTCTCAAACAATCGGAGGCAAACCCAATCAATAGTGACCTGCTTTTCCCGCGTATTTTCCCGCGCTAGGCGCCCCTTGAGGCAATTGCATCGAATTTTGATTGGCCATTAGCTGTTTATGCATGCTATGATTGGTCAGGATAATTGCTAGTTTTACGACAGTGCCGCACAGTCCTGCCTGCTTTCCATTTGATAGGATTTTGTGTGTTAAAATTATTCTTGTGAGTTAGTTTAATTTGATTTCTCTGTATTTTAGGCACTCTCTAGTTTCCTGTTTACGTTGGAACTTCAAGAGACACATTCTTCGGAAAGAAATCAAGTTCCCTGTGTACAGATATCAAAAGGTGATCTCTTGAGACAACCAGTGACTAAACGATTTAAGGATAACTTTTTGAGTGACTATTACACAGTTTTACATTGGTGATTGTCGCTTTGAGGTAAACCTGTGTTTCGTCCTCCTTAAGGCAAATGACCATTTACGACCAAGTGTTACGTTATCGTACGAAGAGGTGGCAATTCATTTACATGTATTAGGAGCCCCATAAATGGGCTCCTGCATGTATGTAATACAATTGCAATACTCTATGTCATTTTCATACCGGTAGAGATCGTGGTGTGAATGTCATTGTTGCATTATTCCAATAGGGTGTTGATATTGTGTCTCTCGATCTCTCCTTCCTCTTCCCATTCGAAGTGATCCTTGGTGTGACTTACACCTTGAAGGCCTAATAAACGAAATATCTTTTTTTTCAGCTTGGTGCCACCGATGACGACGAAGCAGATTCACTCATTAAAGAAGCGGAAGGTAGTGACGAAGACGAAGATGAAGAAAATGACGACGATGACCTCTTGCCTTTTTGATCAAGAGAGACTGAGAATCAGAGGTTACCGAGAATTATCAAGATGCGCATCTCACCTCTTTCATGATTTTATAAGAGGGAGGCTGGGGCATAGTTCCTACTGCCAGTTGCGTCTTGGAAATCTCTAGAAAGCATCATTGTACGGGAATAAAGAAGAAACCTAGAATGCTGTTCACCGTCTCTTGGAAAACGCCTGGATGGCGATCAGAATACACCTTTCTGTGTCATACTCATGGCTTTCTCGCGTCTTTAGTGGTGAGCCAGGCAGCGCTTGGTTTTGCGGGCTGTCGTAAGCAGTAGAAGAAGAACGGAAGCATGATGATTGTAGCTCACAGTAAAACGAGCAAGCTCTTACCTTCATGATCAACATGCGTAGGCACAATTAGGGATAATATCATACTGGATCATTTTACCTTTGGAGGTCATTGTAGATTTTTCTGACGATCTGTGATGCTAAAGAGAGAATTTTGATCCATGATAATTTGATAATTGGACATTTTCACTATGATGGCATGTGACACGAACTACCATTTGGCGCGAAAATATACTCGGTGGATATTTGTCCGCGGACATCATCTGTTCCGAGAAGCGAACAGTTTTCCGAGAGCGAAGCTCGAGGAAAACTTTGAGCTCCGAAGAACTGATAATGTGGAAGGACAAATATCCGAACTTATTTTTAAAGCCAAATAGAGGCTATTGCGTTAATTATCCTTCAAATATTTTCCTCGGTTTTAGCTGGGGCATATTCAGTCACGTGATGCGTTTAGAGCAATCACGTGCGAGCGAAAATATTTAATGGATTATAATGACAGTGGCAACTCATTGGGATAAAGGAAATTCCAAGGAAAAAATGATTTCTGGTAGTTGTAGTCAAATGTAACTAATATGGGCCATTGCTGGTAACAGGTAGACAAAAGTAGATTCAAACTCTGTTGTGGAAATTTTGTGTTCTCTCCTTCCAGATGTTTCCTAAACAGTTTCTAAATAATAGGCTTTTCGTACAAACATGTTATTCGCTTTAAAACAAGGATTCATCCAAGGAGACTTCGCGAAAGATATAGTAAAATGTGGAGCAAAATTTAGGCCACATGGTACTTATTTTCAGAGATAGGTGTTTTGAGGTCTTCCATCACCGAAGACTAAAATATAGTCATTTGTAGATCAAGTGAAACGTTTTTACGAATAGAATTAAATAAAATTTTGCGCTGTTTTCAAAATGGCGGAAATGGCTTTTGTAAAGCACATCCCACAAGCTTCACACTACATAAATGGACGGTTCCATGGTTGGGTGCATGCGCAAGATGTGCCGTAAACACAGTTAATTCCACTGAAGTAATCCTCGGGATCAAAGAGTATATTCGATGTTCAATAGATTCGAGTTTTTTTCCTTTGAGAAATCTCATCTGCCGCTACTTTTTCGCAACTGGATGGGAAATTTTTAAATGCAAATTTCGCTAAGTGTTAAACAGTTGTCTTCTGTGATCACCATCAGCGATGCTAATGCCATTGTTTGCGCATGCACCGAACCCTGAAACCAACCCTTCAAGAGGAAGAAACGGTTAAGTGTATTTGAAAGTTCGATAGTGTAGTTTTTACAAAAGAAAAACCTTGAATAGTCTGAAAAAAGTTCGCAGTTTCTTCCGTGAAAAACTTAAAAGGTGAATTTATTAATTAAACTCATTTAATTAATTAATTAATTAATTAATCACGGTGGCGCCTGGGGCGAGCCTGGATTCAGTTGTTGAAGGCTGAACTAGTTGTGAGGTTACCGAACCTCATTTACTGGCTTGTCGGCACTGACCTGGCGTTTGAATTACCGAAATCTATCTTAGATACGTCGTTCAGCTTGTCAGCCTCTTTTGCCTTGACTTCCTCTCGAGGGTCCTTTTGCAAAACGTCTGAAGAGTATTTGGGCTTGATAACATTTTGACTGTCTAATCCGTTTCATCTGCTGCTGGTAGAGTTTCGTGCAAAGTAGACCATTGCTTTTTTTCTTTATCTTGTCAAGGTTTAAACCCTTCAAATTTATTACAAAATCGAATTAATGTAAATTGTGCATGTGAAATACAGTAAACACCCGCATGTAAGAACAAATGGATTAAGAACACCAGGCTGACATTTGGCCAATAAAGCCCCATTTTTATAAGAACAAGATCAGCCTGAAAATTGTAACATGTACTTATAAAGAGAGAAAGCCAGACGGGCTGGGGCATATGGGATTACCCTATAGAACTGCATGTATTTCATGTTAGATGTACTTGTTCATGTTCACCACTGATTGTTAAATTACTATTTATTCATCTAGGCTGATTTCATTGATTGTTCATTTGTTAATATAATCAAATTACAGAATGATTACATGTATTTATTTTATTTTCCTAAAATACGCTAATTATACGTCTAGCAACATGTTTTGGATTTATCATTAAGCACCCGATAAATAAGAACTCAATCAGCCTGACCTCCGAAATCGTGTTTTCTTATATGCGGGTGTTTACTGTAGATATTCGCCCATATCAGGTCATATTAAAAAACTTAAAAAGCGAAAAAAAGATTTTCAATGAGATCTTGATATTTAATGTAGTTAGCCGTTCACTGCGAGTAAAAAGTTAAATTGTGTTTTTTGAAAGGCTGTTTCGTTTTTGTCTGGTTAATAGCCATTCAAAGCACCTTCAAGTATGATGGGACAAGTTTGCCGCGTTTCCCGTCTCCCCTAGGACTAAGCAGCACTTGCATACTCCTCATCATGTGGAGGCTTAACTGTCGGGATCCTCCTGTCTTTTCCAATTGCTCCTAGGTAAGCCTACCCTGGGTTCCAGAGGATATTTTTTTCTTATCGATACTGATGGTTCGCGGCCAAGCCGCGTTAACGAGGCGCTAAGCGCCGAGGAGAAAAAAAAAACCCTCTGGTCACAGGAGTACGCAACCTCATTTCCATGTGACAAGTTAGTTCAGAATTTGATCTAGTTCGATGATTGGTTCTTCAAAGGAAACAACCAATTGTGATTGGCTTACGAAAAGAGTGGTTTCCCAGCCGACATGAAACAAGAGCTACGATTGGCTTAGTAAAAGCGTGGTTTCCCAGGCGATAGCACAGCAAGGAAATGAGGTTCATTATTCGTGTGACCAGAGGTTATTTTTTTTCCTTTCGGCGCTTCGCGCCGCGTAATTTCCCGCAACCAAACGAAAAAAATAACCTCTGGCACCCAGGGTAAGGTAAGCCGAGACATACCACACAGGGAGGGAGGAAGGCAATGAGATAATGTTGTTCCGAACGATATTTCTTGGGGGCATTTTTAATTGGGTCAGACGGTCATTGATCGAACGATTCACGCTGTCAAATATAGACAAATGTAACGCTGGGGCTGGCCGCAATAACTTGGCTTGGATGTAACTCTTAAATCCGAGGCCGATGAGCCCTGAATTTCTTTTGATGAACCATTTCCTTGCTTCTTCCCTCTGTTTTTACAAAAGACAGAAATATATTTTTGATTGTAGGCCGAAATTTAATAATGCTAGTTTGTTTGTAGGTTCCATATATTATTAAAAGCACAAGTTTAGCTATAAATTAACGGGAAAATTCCCCGTTTGTGACATACAAGGGCCCTGATTTGTTCGTAAATTAATGACAACAGTTTTTGTTTGTAATTTACGTGGACCACAATTTAGCCATTTTCACGTTCCCGCCAATGTTTCGTATGGCGCGCTGTGATTAGACGGCAGTTAACAATGAACGCGGGCATGTCACACATAATTGGAATGGAGCGTTTCAAATGCAGGCGTTTTTTTCCTCGCTCCTCTTGGCCCCTCCCCTTGTAGTGACCACTTCCGGTTGTTGTTTTCACTCACTCACTCACTCACTCACACACTCAGTTGAACAAATAATCCGCTTTATGAAACATCATCCCAGTGTGCAGTTAATACACTGCACCCATCACCTTCTCTTTTGAACTCCAACCAGATTTCAGGAGGCCACTTTATCTAAACCCGCTTTGCAGGTTATTTTCGACATTGTCTGGTATTCCTCTAAACGTCATCTTCAAAAATATTGTGAATCACGGTAACGATCGATCGTCTTGAAGTCATGGATAAGTGGCCAAATCCATGCGTCCAGTCGTGAGATGGGGAGAATCGGAGGCTCATCGAGACATCGTGGCGAGAGAGCGAGACTAGTTTGTTTGTTTACTGGAGCGTTATGATAACAGTTACCACGTTCTAAAAGGATATTTTATAGCTTGTTTCGTTTGGTGAACGTTTGTGGCCTGCCAAGATGCGGCGTGGCGCCGAGGTTAGATCTCTATGCCTACTGGACGAAGGTCTTAAACCAGGCATCACGTGCAAGCCACTTGTTGGGCGCATAATTTTTTCATGGTCATTTGGGGGTCGGGGGAAGGGGCTGTCAGAATTAAGCTAAACCAATACTTTTGCGATTGCAGAAAGTCTGAACAGCAAGTTCCTAAAAACCACAGAAAGCGAATTCAACTAGATTTTGTTACTATATCTTTTCCCATTTATTTCTCAAGGCGAAGGAACGATATCTATTTCCTCGCTTACATCTTGTACTGGACTGAACTGTTGACGTTTTCAAGAGCTCGGCCATTCATTGCTTGCTCCCTGCTGGTCAAGAAATTAAAACAAGATTAGTAATTATGAAATTATGAATTGTATCAGAGGGATTGCAGCCAATTTGGAGATTTTCTAGTTTATCCCTTGCTCAGGTCCGATCAAAATTCAGCAAGATAAGCGCAGTTGTATTTTTTTGTATGTGTTATCCATTCCCTCAATTTTGTCAAGCTGATCTGTTGTATGTGTTTCATTTGGTCCCTTGGTATCTGCGTTATCTCCATCTGACTAGCTTGCCATGAGGCTACAGATCGTTTTTCATGACGTCACGGCGGCCATATTGGTGTACAAGGATAACCCGTGGGAATTGAACTCTATTTTTTTACGCAAATACTTTCTTTTGTTTCATTGAACCAGTACGGTCGCTGGTCACGTGAGTGAAAACAATCTATTGCAGCTAGTTTGACAAAGTTTCTAACTAAATTACAGTCTGGCCTTCGTTGTTGCAATTCTTGGTTTTCAGTCACATGACCAGCGGCCATATTGGTTCAATGAAACAAAGGAAAGTATTTGCATAAAAATAGAGTTCAATTCCCAGAGGGTTAGCCTTCTGCACCAACATGGCCGCCATTCCTTTGTTTTTGGGCACCAACATGGCCGCCGTGACGTCACATGCAAACCAGCAATTGGTCGCCGGTCGATCACGCTACCTGTTTTTTCATTGGTTCGCTGTCAGGCTACTGTTGTTTGCCCATATAAGTCCAATGTCACCTACGCAGGCTATTTTTGTTGTTTTGATTAGTGAAATTACGCAGCAAAGCCGCGACCACGAGGCTCGAGACGCCCAGAGGAAAAAAAAAAACCTGTGGTTGCACAAATAATTAGCTTTATTTCCGTGTGGTGCTGTAGGCTGGGAAAGCACGCTTCTCCTAAGCCAATCAAGGTTGTTCTTACATGTTGGCTGGGAAACCACGCTACCCTTAAGCCAATCAAAGTTGATTTACATGTTGGCTGGGAAACCACGCTTTTCCTAAACCAGTGAGAATTATGATTCATTTGAAGAACCTATCAGCGACCAGGACAAATTCTGTCCCTATATGATGACATGGAAATGAATTTCTCGGCTCCTGCGAACAAGAGATCATCTCTTGCCTTCTAGTTTGGGTTTTCAGGGATATTAATTTTTTTCAACGGGCATCTGGAGCCGGGGAAGATGCCACCTCAATGGATCTATACCTGACATGGATCACAAACTGGCAACTCACTCTTCAACTCGCTCGTGTAGTCGCTCACAAACTCACCTATGAATTCACCCACGAATGCCTCCACAAATCCATCCATGTACTCAGTCGACTCACCCATGAACTCACTCACGCACTCACTCACCCATGAACTCACCCACGTACTCACTCACAAGGCTTACCCGCGAGTTCACCCACGAACTCACCCATGAACTCACTCACGCACTCACTCACGGGCTTACCCACGAGTTCACTCACAAACTCATCCATGAATTCACCCATGAATGCAACCATGTAGCAATCCGTGAACCCACCCATAAAGTCACCCATTAGCCTAACCAAGTTTTCCTTTACCCACACCAAATCTGAAATTTAAAATTATTTTCACGTAGCCGTTACTTTAAGGGGATCGTTTGCAAACGCCCATCTAGTTATTGGACTCTTATTGAGAAACTGCTGCAAAAGTAAATTAAAAACTAAAAAAGATAAGAAAACAACTACTTTTATTTTTTGTGATATGCATTGATTTGGGCGCCAAAACAGAATATGAAAATTCAGAACTTACGCGGAAGACAGTTTTCCCATTCATGGTCTTTGTCAAAGTTTGAGGTTGTAGCACACCAAGGCATCCACACCCAGTCTATGATACATTTGTAATATTTCTTTCCTTTATACGTGAATGGGAACACACAGCATTTGTCGTTCTTGGTCTTCCACGGACAGGCTGCAAAATTCAAATTGAAAACATCTTAATACGAATGCAATAAGTTTAAAGGGAGGTAATTTTATCTGAGGTCTGAAATAATGCCCCCTTTTAGCACAGTCATCCGCCAGTACTTCATGTCAAGGAAGATCAAGGTATTCGTTTGAAGTACTGAGTAAACAACAACCTTTTTCGTTTCTTACATAAAATCAATGGCCACACAAGACAAATTCCATCGTTGCCCACAAACCAGAGACTAAGAGGGGTGGGGTAGGGTGGAAGGAGTTAAGTTCATCTCTTACCGATCGCACTGCCGTAAACTTCAACCCTCATGCATGGTTTGTAGTTCCATTCCACCGGTACGAAGCGGATAAAATGTGCGGTAATCGGGCGGTTCAGGTCATGCTTTACCATCTCATTGGCGTTTGTATTTCCTGTGAACTCCTGAATGCACAAGAATAGTCAAAACTTGCTCAACATAAATAACTACTTATTAACAAAGAAAAATCGGCCTTGCCATATTGACCGAGCGATAGAGAGGTCAATGTAGTAAGACCGAAGTTTGAGATTTTTCGAACGTTCCAAGTCAATAAGTTGGTTTTTAATATGGCTTTTAAAAACAGGTCAAAACAGCTAAAAGCAGTTTGGTTCTGTTTTTTGCATAATTCGGAATCAACCCTTGGGCATCACGGGCCGGAATAATGCCCTTGCACTTAGTCATTCAGAGCGCGCTTTATATAGACTACACGCACCATTCACTTGTTCATAAAGAGCTCTGATGCACACTGTATTTCAAATAACGACGTCAGTCTTTCCTGTTAACTAATCTGGCTTTCCTCTAGTTTTTTCTATTTTTGTGTTTCTAGTGTTTTGAGCAACAAAGTTTGATAGCTAGATTCCTGCATTGATCCCCCAGATCTTGTTTGCTCGCGGGGCTGTGTATCATACCTTTGCTATTCCATTCTCTGTGTAAGGTGTAAAGTCCTGGCCGTCCATGGAGAACTCAATCTGATATTTCTTGACCCAGTCGGTGTCATACAGTGGAGAGCCCTGGGTTGCTACAGCACAAATATTATATCTGGCTGGAAACTCGATTTCAAGGTAATATTTTTTGTCCACTCCTCCTAGGGTATTGGGACACCACACCCCATCTTCGTTGTTAAGGCGACCGGACTCTGGTCGGAAGGCATGGAAGGGTTCTTGCCATGAAGACGCGACGATGCTGTCATCCGAGATCTTTCCATTCTCCATGCCGATTGGATAACCGCGACAAGCGGTGTCTGAGTAGAATCAGATCAGATTTGTTGTTCATGATTTGGTAACAATATGTAGAAGTCGTAGAAAGCTCTTGTATTGAAACAAGGGAGCCACGCGAGTGCATGACTTTCAAAGGGTAGAATAAACCATCAAACAATGGTTAAAAAAATTGTCGACAGGACCTCTCAGTCAAAACGATGACCTCTTTTTATATTCGTACTTCTCTCACAGTTTCGTTGCATGACAACGATGTTGCTAAAAGTGACAGGTTAAACCGAGTGCACAAGCAAGCAGGGCAAGCATAGTAACACTAAAAATACATTTTACTTAATATTATGGCTCAAACGTGTATGAATGCGGAGGTTCTTGTCACCTTTACAGCGATGATTCGATGTGTTACATCGATAGCTGTTCCAGTATTCATACTAAAAGAAAAAGAGTAGGAATATATGAATACTGCAGTAAGATGTGAATGATAAAATATAAAATAATTATAGGAATATCGTGAAGGCATATTCTGCTTTGCACGAAATTGCAGAATGCAGTATAATTAATATAACAGGACGGTTTGTATCAAACATGTTTTGTTAGAAATACGATTTGGAAATGGCTGATCGAATGGAAATGCTTGAAATTGCACACCAAGTCAGTATTACTACACCTTTTTGCAAAGAGGAGGGGCAAAGATTTGTGCTAAGCCAATCCTATGCATGCAGTGCAACTACTTTGCTTTGTGACAGAAGGAATATCCTATTTCAATTAAATGTTACTTTGACACCTTTAACAGTTACGTCATTCTCTCAGGTTGGAGTAATATAATATTTTGGTTTCATGGAAATTAGTTTGATTAAACAGTTGTCACCTGGAACCGTAAAATATCTAATTAGAAAGGCGCTCATAATGGCGATTGTTTTGCTGTACTGTATTTGAAAACTTTAACAAAAACGAGTAGGAAAAAGTATATATTTAGAGTTTTAACCATCAAACGTTTCTTTTTCAGGGAAAAAGGTGCGTTATCCAGGTTTTAATATTCAACTCATTATGTGGTGCTAAGAAGAAGTCAAATCGCGCCATTACTGAATACAAACCGACTGCTCCGAGTGACCAAACTTCTCAACCACTTCTTCAAAATCACAAGACTCCTCTCCGTAGCACTCTTCATTGATGTTGTCGTCAATGAAACGCTTGTAAAACGACGAAGCTTCGTTCTTGCGTAAAACGACATCTTGGGCATGACGAGAGAGACCTGTATTTTCGCAAAACCTTTCAGAACCCAGAATAGAAAACTAAACTCTCAAATGTCTGTACAGATCCCGTAAATAACTCACTCAAAGATGTCTGAAAAATGAATGGCAGGAGTATTGCGATCCAAATGGGCGTCATTTTGATATTTGCGCGTAAGCTCTTGGCCGTTTGTAAAGTTTTGGGGCCTATTCTGGCCGTTGGCATAACATGTGACCGATATTGTTCATGGTAAATTGTGCAACTGTAAATTTATGCCAATCAAGTTGAGACATTTCCCATCAGAGGTAGCATTCAAACACAGCTAGATTAACAAAACAATAATTTTCTTAAGATGAAAGATGTACAAAGGAGCAAAAATCAATATTTACTTCAAAGCATTCAACGAAAGTCCGAAAGCCAAATTGATTATTCACAAAAACTAAGAAACGAGCCATGTTCTTTGTTGTTATTTAGGCTATAGTGAACTGAAAGGAAAGTTCACTTTTTGCCAGTTGCTTCTCACGGAGTTCTAACCCGCTGATTTTGAATTGGTTCTAAGGGGTTCTTAAAAGTTACTGATTTGAAATAATTTTAATAATTAATGGTAATTATTTTCTGTGATTAGGCTTCAGGTCTTTCTGTATATTATTTCAGGTAGTCTTTTATATCAAATGAATTTTCAATTGGGCAACGAGAGACAAAAAAACCTCTTTGAGAGTACATCAAGCCAGTTAGCTAATAGGAAAAAAGAATACGAAGTAAACAATCAATCGGAAGGCAGAATTACATAATGGCGCCATTTTCAACAAAATCGTTTGCTTGGCTAAGCAGATACAAAACCGCAAAATGTTTTTCCAGTTTTACTGTTACTTCCCATGTCCGCCGAGGAAGCCTCTTTGATTCAAACTCCACCCCTTACAGTTTTTGTTGCGTACTGTCTTTGGACGTCAGTTAATGTAACGAGGAGTGAGCTTGCTTATTTGGCAACTTTCTGCCAGATTTTGAGACCAATTAACTCAAAGTGCAGATTTGTCCCAAGAATTTTATCCATGATTGTATTTCTCATGAAACTGTATAGCTTTAATCTCTCTTTGCATTCGCTCCTGGCACTGTAGCTCATTACCAAAGAGCTGAGTGACGCCGATCGTTTGCTGAAATGTATCGTACTCTGTGGTCAGTCCCCACGTGATCAATTGATGTCCTTATTTTTCAAATGTCTATTTTGTGTTTTATAACTATTTCATTTGCCTACAAGGATCGAAACTACTGAAGGAACCCACACATCATTATCTCATAAGCGTATACCAAAATCATCCAAACCCGGAATTTTTTCATTAAATATTTCAGACGTAAATTGCAAAAGATAACCGCAATCTCGCCAACACCTCTTTGTTCCCAGGTCGTTGCCGCTAAATAATTATCAAAACTCTGG
Source organism: Galaxea fascicularis (assembly GCA_948470475.1). Classification (NCBI taxonomy): domain Eukaryota; kingdom Metazoa; phylum Cnidaria; class Anthozoa; order Scleractinia; family Euphylliidae; genus Galaxea; species Galaxea fascicularis. The sequence continues at coordinate 7,383,976 of OX419338.1, read as the reverse complement.
CGTATAACTTCGTTTATTATGTGCCTTTGTCTGCAAAAAGAGACTCTTAACAAGTGAAGTACATGGGTGCGACTGTAAGCAAGAAAAAATTTCCATTCCTCCAGCTAAAAGAGTGCTAATATTTCCAGCTACTGATCGAAAGGCTGGTTTTGATCGCTCCCTGGGTCCTGCTTTACTTCGAGTCTTCTTCTGCAAAACGAAAGTCAACAAACTGGGATTAATTGAGCAGTTGAGACGCCGCCGCCTCTGAACGCAGACCCTTATAATTACTCTCGGTTGCAGCCGGGGATGGAGGAAGGGGGGGGGGGGGGGAGATGCTTTCTTGTTTTCTTGAAGAATTGAGAAGACCCGAAAGCAGAATCAATGAGATCACGGTTACTGAGTTTGTTGGGTAATATGACGTTGTAGTTCGTGCCCAGGCTACTGATTTGAATTGAATAACATCCAGGAACTCCATACAACCAGACAATTAGATGCAAACCAAACCTGCAAACCAAAACCTTTTTAACCAATCGCAACAACGCAAACAATACTATGAACTAATCCCTTTTGCTTGGTTCATGCTTCCGAAACTCAGAAGTGTATAACTTTGGAAATAGGCCGCCAAAGCTTTTCGGGTGGCTTAAACTACCTTACACAGTAATTTAAGCACTTGGTGACCAGCATCTAATTTCTCCGTTCAATTTTACTTCCTGGTCAATTATGAAGTCCATAGAAGAGTAGGAATTAAAAGAGAAACAGCCGGTGGAATTTGCATGCTATTACTGAAAGCTAAAAAAATTGAAGGCTGTTGTGCCAAAGCATAAAGGAAAAAGCGAATGATTTACTATGGTCGAAGTGGATTTTACAGAGCCGTGAAATAAATACTCACGGCCACTCAATGACACTGAGGTAAAAAAACAGATTGAGATTCAATGAAACACTTTTGAATTTTGACAAAAAAATCCTCCTGTAAGGTAAATACCAATTAAAAGAGAGCGCGAGAATCACTATCTGTTGTTTGGTATACACTTAACAAACCTAAGCAGTCTCCCCATTCTTTGTCTTTATCATAGTTGTAAGTCGTTGCACACCACTTCCCGCCCAAAAAGGAAGACGCGCAGGTGAAATATCGCTTTCCTTCGTATATGAATGGAAAGACGCAGCATTTGTTGTCTTTTGTCCTTACTGTGCAATCTGAAAATTAAGAAGAACAGCAACCCCGAGTTGCTATCAGCTTACTATTACGTTAAGTAGAAGCGACATGTTCTCTGCAATTGGCACTGAGTTTTGTTCAGGCAGAGAATCTGCAGGTTCTCTGCCTGATATATGAGTGAAAGGGATATCCTGAACGGAGACCTTATAAAGTGCTGAAGATAATCTTACAATAATTCAATGTAGCACTTCTCATTCATGCAAGGTGTCTTCAAGTATTTACAAGCTGTGTAAGACGTAACCTGGTAACTCTTTTTGGAGTCCTTGCCTTTAGCTCTTTTCTATCTGGTTAAAAAAATGACAAATTTGACAGTATTACATGTTTAATTTTTTTCTCAGCAGGTATTTACAGCAATGTGGAATAAAATATCTCATTTGAAAGTGTATAAAATGGGCTTTTTGGAAAAAAATATATCTTATCATGAAAGCCCAGAATATTTCAGAAAAAAATTCTGAAAGAGACAAATTAGCATAATTTATGCATCACTTTTGAGAAAAAATGAATATTTCTCCAAAGGGTTGTAATATGGTCCTAAGGTGTCGAAAGATGAAATGAAGCTTATTCTGTAAGCAAAATGACCTGAAAATTTGGCCGAAAAAGTTCAAAACCGGAATTATTTTGAAATTTTTTTTGACCCCCCTCTGACTCCTCTCTGTCCCCATAGCAACATAATCACAATCTGTCAACACCTCTATTGAATTACGAGTCTGTAATTAAATAACGCGTTGTTTGACCTAAAATCACTCCGAAACAACCTTTGAGCTCTCAAATGTGAATTTACGGATACAATTCATGAAATTGGCGAGGATTCAAACGTATAAAAGCAACGCGAAGAGTATTTCCTCGCATTACAAGACGATATTTCGTAGCGCTTGAAACCACGCGGTCGAAACTAAATCGCATCGCATACCTTGAATTTCGCTCTCGCATTCCACTTCTTGGTCTGGTTCGCTTTCCTTATCCTTCTACATCCCCAAGCGATCTTTTCCCTTCCAAGTATCATTTCTAAAACCATTTTAGTCGACAAATTCACCGTTCGAACTCTCTTCGCCAACGAAGCCAAATTCTCCCAGGGTGAAAGGCAAAAACGCAGAAGATTCGTTATGTAAGCTGATTTGACGTATCCTACGCAAATTCGCACAGGGACTGGGTAAATCTCTCTACTTCCTGTGTGCCAAATTTGGCGAAAATCGGAAATAACACGATTTTTCGCGGAATTTTTTTTTTATGGGTCTCTCACGACCCATAAAGAGAGGATCTGTCGGGAACGGGTCAACACAAAAAAAATCGTTATTTTTTAGCTGATTTGACGTATCCTACGCAAATTCGCACAGAAAGTGCGTAAATCTCTCAACTTTGTGTGTACCAAATTTGGCGAAAATCGGAAATAACACGTTTTTTTGCGGATTTTTTTTTTCTTATGGGTCGTAAACGACCCATAAAAAGAGGATCTGTCGGGAATGGGCCAACACAAAAAAATCGTCTTATAACCTGACTTGACGTATCCTACGCAAATTTGCACAGGAGCTGGGTAAATTTATCAACTTGGTGTGTTCCAAATTTGGAGAAAATCGAAAATAACACGATTTTTTGCGGATTTTTTTTCTTTCGGGTCCTGGAGGACCCGAGGTAATATGATCTGAGGGTAAAGAGTTAGAGGGTTGGAAACATATGGGGTCCAATAACAGCTACATTTAGGACCTTTTGAGAATACGAGGAGAAGAGGGCAAATAACCTGGTACGTTTTAGTGGCGATCTTTCAAGTTTTAAAGTTTAGCAGAGATCAGAAAACTGACGTGGAATAACATTTTTTTTCTTCTTTTAACTTCGTCATGGGACTTCTTCGCCTCTAGAGACCACTGGTCACTGTAAGGCGAGGATCAGTCTCGTCAATTAACTTGATGGGATCTCTCTGTACTTACTAGCAGGTTTTCCATAAACCTCAACACGCATGCATGGCCAGTTCTCCCATTCTTTGGGTACAACTCGCACAAACAGCGCCAAGACAGGTTCTTTCAAGTTTTGTTTTATCATATCTTTCGCATTACTATTGCCAGGAAACACCTTTTGAGAAAAAAAATAAACTAGGCAACAAAATAATATTCCAAACAGATGAGAAATACGATAGTTTGGAAAGAACCCCAAAATTAAATTTTTGAATGTCACGATTTAATGTGACTGTTGACTTGAATTGAATAGCCATTCTGCAATTATACAATTTCAACAACCGTATTTTTTGGCATTTATATCGTTAACGTAGTAGAACTAATAATAATAGTAATCACAATACCATCAAAGGCATGTATTCGTCTGATTTACCTTGTCGGTGCCATTTTCTTTGTATGTGATCCAGTTCTTTCTGTCCAGTGAAGTTTGAATCTCGAATTCTGTGACGTAATCTGTATTATACAAAGCAGATCCTTGAGTGGCTACTGCGCACACTCCGAAGCGCTGAGGAAGCTCAATCTGGTGAGAATACAAACAACTACAATTAAATTTTTAAGAAAATACTGATAAATAATGTTATTTTTTATTTAAATCATGCTCTGAATCACATTTAGGCTCTCTTCAAGCAGTAAAAGGCTATAATAAGGCCACTACCTCGATGAAGTTGAAGAAGCTATAAAACTGTGTTATAGTTTCCTCGGCCGGATTAAATTTACCATGGAATATTTTCCCTAGCCATATTTTTTCGAAAGAAACAAAACATACGCATTTGTGACCAACAATTGCAAGATCCCCATGTTGGCTATATTATCATGATGTTAAAGCGATTTATCGTAAGCTCTTCACGGCTTAGAAATGATCAGGAAAGGTAAGCTAAGAAAGATTTGAATGAGTGAATGAACGAACGAACAAACGAATAAATGAATGGATTGAATGAATGAATGCATCAAACATTAGTAGAAAAAAATGCAGCCACAAGAAAAAAAAAAACAGATTAACACAACCCTCTCACGACCCTCTATGTCAAATTTAACCTGAAGATATGGCTCCTTGTCTTCATCTTCAGGTTTAGGGCACCAAGATCCTTTTTTGTTATTCAGTCGCCCTTGAGAAGGAAGAAAGTCAACATGTGGGGAATACCAGGAAGAGGCGAGAATATCGCCTCCTGAGATTTTATCGCTTTCCATTCCGATTGCATTGCCGCGGCAGGAAACATCTACAACAAAAGGAAACCAGTATCACTATATTTAATTTAAGATTGGGTCAAAACACACACTAATGTAAATGAAACGTATAAGTTGAAATGAAAAAGTTTACACTACTGAATTATCGGTGAAAAACGAGGGCGATCTTAGCTTGGTAGACAACTTGAAGCGCATTTCTAAAATTATGTCGAGCGCGGTAAAGTACATTGATTTCTTTCTAGTGATTAGCGCAAGAATAATAAAAAAATAGAATGCTTAGGCTGTCATATTCTTGGTACCTGACGAAAGATCAAGACCTTATTTTCCTACTACACCTTTTGTCGACTTGCCATTACAATTCGGCAATCATCATGGCCATGGCAAGTTCCACTTTCGAGAATCGTCTAGAGTTACTGAACTACTTTCAAATTAAAATCTATTAGATCTGCAGATATAAATACCATCACAGTCCTTTTTGAATTGTTTGCATTGATACACGTTCCAGTATTCATACTATAATAGAACAAAAAAAGAAAGAAAAATAACAGTTGTTAACTAGAAACAAACAAAACGTTGGTTCTTCAATTGGCGTAATGTGAATGTAAGCCTTTCGTAACCTGTTTTTATAAGAACGTCAAGCACCATAACTATGCTGTTAACAATATCTTTTGGGCCGCTGAGCTGTAACAAGGAAAAAATTATGAGCGTAGTTTGTTATGGCATGAGATCGAGATATTCTTTAAGAGTGTCTGTTTCGGACGAAACAGAACAAGTGAGTATGCTATTTTGCTCGGACAGTCTGTGAAAGGCTGAACAACTACTGATCAAATGAATTTCTTCCTGCCTTAACCCAATGCCCGCCGGACAAAATTCTTTATCCATAAATATCACTGATAGTTCCATAGTTTGAAAAGCGAAAACCAGTCTTAAAAGTGGAAAAAACTGTAGCTACGTCAGTAAAACAGCACTCGACAGCTTCTACTGAAAAGTTGAAAGTAAAAACCACTGAAGACATGGAAAAAAAAAAAAAAAACTACTGCCAACAGAGAACCGCATTACGGGTGTCGGATTAGGAAGAATTATTAGACCGGTTGCTTTAATTATCTACCGAAGTATAACATGTATAAATTGGAATGAAGACACCAAACCCTACCGACTTCTCCGAGTGCCCATAGTGGTTCACAACCTCGGCAAAACTACATCCCTCTTCATAGCATTCATGGTTAATATTATCCTTGAATATGCCAAAGAAGTTGAACGCATCCTTCTTGTCCAAAACGACTTTCTCGCGTGGAAGCAGTCCACCTACAAAAATAAGAATATCATTTTTGCTCTAGATTGCAAAAAGACGGAAGATTTGCAATATGTTGGAAACAGCATGGCGGTCCATGGGTTTACGGGACGGATTCCCAGCATGGAGACGTTTGGTGCATGTTTCCCTTTTCAGTCCGCAGTGATTCTAGTGTTAGCAACCCAGAACTGCTTAACACAATTCAGTCTCGAAGAAGGCGTACGCGTGGTATTGCGTTGATGGGAGTGAAACAAATGTTTGGTTTTAATAGTAACATCGCCGGATAGAGCTAACGAGGCAAACCTCCCTCTATAACGAACTAACGTTTCAAACACTAAACGGCCTTGAACTCCTTGAGTGGATACTCACTTTGACCAGAAAGGCCAACGCTCAGAACTTCAGCTCTTGCATCCTTTAAAGGTGAGTAATTTGCCAAAAATTCATTTGAATTGTTTACAAAGACAACTGATCATATTCCCACACCATCATAAGTTTAGTAATGCCGCAAACTCAAGGCTGACGTTCGTTGCTCTCATTTCATCACTTGTGGAGAAGATGCAATGGCTGGTGATACGAAATTGTTTAGCCTTCTATGCTAACGATACATGCATACACCTTTCACTTGTTTCGGTTTAAGAAGACAAGAGGAGGAGGCCAGGGGTTGATGGTAAGCGTCGGGTGGTGCAGGTAGTTTTCTGGACATGATATGGGTATAGGGGTTCGGATCAGGGGCCACTTCTCTGTGTCAGTGATTGATTTGGCTGTGAGGTGACAGAGAAACGAACGAATGATTGTTTTTTTTATATGCTATTAAAATGTTTCTGTGCCGTGCCAGAGCCATTGGCGCCTTATGACTTTTACACGCTTTATTGGCGCAAAACAAAGAATTAAACCTACCATGACTCCAGTCAGAAATGGTTATAAAAACGACGATTGACAGCAGTCGCATCATTATGCTAATGTAACTCTGAAAATAAATTATGCGATACATGATTATTTTAGGCGCCAAACAACTTTTCTGAATTTAAAGAACAATTTTCCTTTTACTAGCTAATTTTTACTTAATCAATCCTGAATCGACCAAGCCGCACTTACGTAGCACCATTCTTTTTAAAAATATATTGACATTCGAGGTGGCTTCTCTTATAAGCCCGATGGTTTATTTCCTGAAGTCTCCTCGCCATTAACTCAAAAGTGAAACATGTAAACATTGCAAGAAGGCAAATAAATGTTAAACGTTACTTATTCTATCGACAACGATATCCCTAACGTCTGGCTCTCTGTCTTTGGCCAGAGTGATATCTTACTGAAATTTGTGTGTCGTCGCTTAAACGAAACTTGACGTTGGGAATCTTTGGGAAATGTTAAATTACTGTATTCTACATTCTAGATTTACATTCCGGGCATGACAAATTAGGATCAAAGGCGTAGTTTGGATCAACAAAGCTGCTTTTGTTTCTTCAATAGTTTTTTTCTTATCAACTTTGACTTTTCAACAATAAGGATGAGCTGCAGTGCCAATATCAGCTTTTGTTTTAAATGGCAGACGATTTGTTTAGAAAGGCGCAAAATGAAATTGGCGCGCGATAATGCCCGAATATTCAGTTGAACATAAAAGCGAAAGAAGACAGCATTCTTCCAGAAAAAATAGCTGACGAATAATTGAAATTCAATATTGAATATTATTTAGTTTTGTTTTGGTGACTAGACTCAACGTTATAATTAAAACTTAGATAGAAATACTACTGGAATTATATAAATTTTGTTAGGGAAAGTAATACTCTAAGATGGAAACAACTTAAAATTCTTGATGAGACAAACTCTTTTAAGAATGAAAAGTTTAAAGCCAGCACAAAAGAGCAAAAATGTTATAATGAAATAGAATTAAAATGTAAAAACGTTCTGAGGCCTGTTACCTGTGCAATACTGTTCTTAATCGATGGCTCCAGGACAACTGATCACACGAACAGTGATTCGTACTTGTGTTGATTGTTTACTCAGCTTGTCCTTAAGTGAATCGGAGAGTGACTAGCGCTTTTTACCCTTTCAGTACAGATTATGTGTATTTGCATTATAATGTCGGCCTCTTATAGAAAAATGTTTTGTGGGCTAAGCATCAAGGGATATTCATTACGATCTTGCAGCATAATTATATACCACCTATTAACCGAGAGTGAGGTCATTACAGGGATATCTCAGACCGAGGCCTTGATGTATTGACTGAGCGATAGCGAGGTTTGACATTTCCCTGTAATGACCGAACAGACGAGGTTAATAAGTTAGTTATTATATGGCCTTTTTAGCGATAATAAAACTCGCTCTCGCTGTGGCTCTCTTCGTCGCTCATACTAAAGAAGTGTCTGTATGCTAGTTTTTCATTCAGTTATTGAAAATATAGTTGTACTTTGTCCATATTTTTTGTTGTTTTCGCCCACACTCTCGTAGCTTTTACTCACAACTCAAAAGAGTCGTCGAACCGAGAAAAATTTTCGTAAGGCCCGGTCATTACAAGAAAATCTTGCCCGCTCAGCAGCCAACCAGAGCGCGCGTACTATTGTAGCCATATAATAATTAGTAATAGTAACAATATGCTTACTATATTTACCGTTTTCAGGAGAAAATAACGAGATTTGCCATTATGTATTTAAAAGAGCTAAGTCCCTACTTTGATTCTGCTTTAGCATTTATTATTTAGCATGTCTTTCCCGCGCAAACTGGCTTCGAGAACCGTGATTGGCTCATTGTTCCTATTGTGATTGTTTTTGTCCACGTCAGGTTTAAGGAGGCTCCCTAGAGTTTTTAGACCGAAGCTGGGCACTAATATGGCGCGAGATTTTAAATCCACGCGACGTTCACGCAAAAAATATAAACAAACATGGCTTCCCTGTTTTGTAACATAAAATTGTTGAAAGTTCCAAATGCAAGTTGTTTCGTTAGCATAGGCCGCTGTTTTGGTAAAAGAGAAAATGCAACACGAGTTGCCAGTTTATATTCGACAGAAAGTATATATCGTCCAAAGCGTGAATCTTATAAACATCACAGAAAGTTTCCGTACTTGTATTCAGTGTTTGGATTAGTGAACTTGGCTGCGGCTAACTCGAACGATAAAGAAGCAGGAATTCACCGTCTTCATCACTTGTCAGTCAGAGCCTTTCTCCGTCTCCTTCTCACCACGTAAAGGCAAAACTGTTCCCAAACTAACAGCACGAAAAGAAGCAAGAGAAGGGAAAACGTACGAAACAGGAATTGGATTGAACCTTGATCTAAACAAAACAACAACCACTTCAAGTACACTGAAAGAAATCGAAAGCATCGTTCCTGAATATACTACACGACCTCTGGCAAAGCAATTCAAATATGAAGATAACAAAGTTTACAAGATCCTAATTTTTGACACCGAATAATAATAATAATAATAATAATAATAATAATAATAATAATAATAATAGTAATAATAATAACTCTATTTAAGTCTCAAATCGTTCCAGCTGAACACGAGTGCTCTACTAATTGGAGAGAATGTAAATCAAATAAACACTAAATTAAATCAAATGTTGGTGTTTGAGCTTGTAACCAGCTTGTAAACCGGTGCTTCAAATGCGACGGGATCAAGCCGGTCAGCAGCACTTAAAATGAGTCCACCCGAAAATCTCCTCCACGGCTACATTCTTTAGGAGGAAGGGTATAACGCCTTCTCGGTGGTATTGCGTGACGATTTCTGTACACTTTTAGTGAGAACTCCTCGTGTTAGAAACCGTTCGGCAACGCTAGTGTTTTGTGGCTTCACCCGAAGCCTTTTCTTTTGCCTTGTATTTGTGGCCTCACCCGAAGCCTCAATTTTCGCTGTTTTTACCGCTGTTTATACTGGAGAAATTTTACGGGATTGTAGTTCTCCGCACACCGGTGATGGATCAAACAGAGTTGGATTGTCAGACTGCGGATGAGTTGTAGTTTTAAGTTCTCGTGCCTCCTTTCGCCAGGAAAGGCGGTCGCTACATGGGTCTGGCAAACTAGTTACCAATTTCATTTCTTTCAGGCCGGTCTTGAACATTTTACGTCACGCCTCCAATCTGATTTCCAAGGCTCAAAACTCAAAAGAGCTTAGATGAGCGTTAACAAGTACTAAAACGCATGAAAATTAAAATTGCTAACCCCGGTACTTATTGACCTGTCGGCATCAAGAACGCCGAAACAGATACCCGTGCTACACATTTTCTGATTTAGTTTCATCGGCGAAGCGTACTTAGTCCTATCTGAAATTACATTCACAACCTAAGTGTTCTTTTGAACGGGTTAAAAATTCAAGGTTAAGTTATCGCTTTTTACTTTAAACTCGTTTAATGAACCGACATAACACCAAACTGGGTTCGCGAAAACAAAACATGGCCGATCAGACAACCTCCAATCTCGTCCCCAGAGCCCGCTTTACTTTTGGTCAGCACCCAGAACGCAACCTCTGGCCTCTGGTTTAACCTCTGGCCAGGTCGGATTCTAGGACTTTCGGTAACACTGCGCAAAATCAGAGGGGAGAACAAGATTCGGACAAACCAGTTCTGGATTTGTTGCATTTCGCCGTGAAATACGGTTTTGGAAAGATTGGGGAAACAGACATCCTGATCAGAAAGAAATAGATTGAAATTCTAAATGCTGCAAAGCGTCGTCTGGGGGCAACTGAAACAACCGGAATCGAAGGAGCGATCGAGCGAAGAGACGATTTGCGGTGTTTCTTCGCCTGTTTTTCCTTTCTTGAGATCACGTCTTGCTGATGGACTATAGATCTGCCATTTTCTTCCTCTTTTGACAGTTAACACTGACTTTCAGTATTTTTTTGTAAAACAAGCTGACTTTTGAAACCTTATTATTTTGTGGTAAGCGTCTAGCAATTTTTAGCTCAAAACCCTCTCAAGAACCGAAGGACTGTTTTCTGGTAATGCCTTTGGGCCAAACAAATCTAATGGGTGATTCCTTGCAGTAATATTTTCATCAAATGTTCAAGAATTACCCGAGTCGCTGCTCTGAAATTCAGTTATTTCGGTTATTATTCGCGGGTCCACTTTGACTTCCGATTTTAGTGTCATTGTGTTTAGCAGCCAGTAGGAATTGGATCTGAAATCTAATTGGCCAGAGGTCCCGATCCCTCACGCACGTCTGCGAAAAGGATCGCGACCTCTGGGGACGAGATTGAACAACCTCGTGCTCGATCTCGTCGTATACTGCGCATGTCCGTTAGGTAACTAGTTCCTAGTCCTTCTGAACACTAAGAATTACAACAAGCTTTTCAGACCAAACCACGTTTTATTGAAACAAAACAACCTCTACAAGATAGTGTTTTGGTGAACAATCTGCTAGTGCTCCAGATTGGCAACCTTTACTTAGTCAGTCTGTGACCCATCTATGATCCAAATATGACCTGGAAAGCCGTGAAAATGGTTTGATCTTATAAATCATTGCTGTTACTGTGGGTCCTTCATCGACTTCTGCCAAACAGGATTTTCATATCCTTGGTTCTTTTGTCCCCATCCCTTCAAAAAAGAAAACAATCCCGGAAAGATTTTGTCCCCTCCCCAAATAAATGGCTTGTGATCATCACTTCTACTGCCTTCTTGCCTTGACTTCTGTCATCTAGTATGTCTATAGCCCTGGTACTTATTACCCCCGCCTCCAAAACGCACCCACGAAAATAACAAAAAAGAAAAAAATCCTTTAACATCTGTAAACGTGAAACTTTCTTTGTAAATATGGTTGATGATATACTCCACTAATCCTTTCACAACCGCCTTGTCATCCCTTCTCTTCACCGGTGTGTTAAAAACCTCGTTTTATTGCCCCCATCCCCTTCAAAGCCCTGGAATGAAATATAAATTATTTGATTTAGTACCCTTTGCAAAGCACGCGTATTTAATGGATAAGGGGGTCAGTTTAAGAGAAGCTATGACTCTTCTGCATTGGTTAGGGGAGTGAAAACAATTTCTAAGTACTTAATTATCAGTTGAATAACGTGATTTAAAAGCTATCAAGATTCGATGTTCTAAACATTTAAATGCTGATTGTTACCGGTGCAAACTAAAAAAGTAAGGAATTAGTCAAGTTACAAGGGGGAACGCCCCACTTTACATGTTATTGTTGATCGTTGCAGGTACTACGAGATCTGTAACTTTTTCATTGAAGCGTGAAGAGTGCTACTTTTATGGCATTTTCTTGACAGCTTAGTAACGTTCTGTCAGATTGTGAAACTTGCACCTGCAATTGACAGGTTTTTTCCCCCTTCGAATAAGAGTTTCTGCTTTGAATAAGATTTGAGCTTGATAAAAACAAAACTGATACCCATAAAAGATTATAATTTTCTTCTCTTGACGTCTTTAAATTGTTGTTTTGTTCTGTCGTTGGACATGGGATTTACCGCCGAAAATTACGGTGATACTGCACAGGGTTATCTTGAGTGTGGCATTTCGCACTGACTTACATGGAGAGGTAGACGTACGAGCGTTTACAAGGTGACGTCATAACCAAAACCAAAACATCTCGCATCAATAGAGTAGAGATTTTAAGTAACGAGTCAGTTATCGGTGATACGAGGGAGGAATTCTACAGTTTGATACTAAGCCTCATTTTCATCCCTTACGGGAGATACGAGAAGAAGTAATCAATTAAAACTGAGCAGTGGCTTAGCTTATCCATGAGATATACTCAACAGTTTCCTAGCTGTCATAATTTAAATTTCTTTAGCGAAAGCACAATGTAATATGATTCCCGAGAGTTCTAAGCCGGCAAAACACACTTACGCATGGTCGAATCTTCTTCGTTGAGCAGAAATTTTATCCTCGGATCAGCCACATATCACGGACGTGACATGCTCGATTTTGGTTTTCTCTTCTTGAAAACTGGAGCACATGACCATTTGGGGCCCTGCAATCTGGTACAACACTTGAGCGTGTATCTGAGATCCTACGCTGACAGTAATCATGTCGACCTTCTTGTGGTCCTAAAAAGAAAAAATTGCGGATACACGGTTTGTTAGTGGAAGTTTCAACGGTTCATATGGTTTTGTTGTGCGCATCAGTTGATATCGAAGATGGCTTATTTATCTCAAAAGATTTAAATTTAACATTAACTGATCATGACTTACAGTTTTAAAGATTATTCACTGATTGGGGAATGGCTACTACGTAATATCAATATTTGCAGCCTTGTTTGGTCCTTTTACTATCTGGCATAGAATTATGCAGGCGCGGATCCAGGATTTTGAGGTATTTGAGGTCTGTGCATCAGCATGATTGAAAAATTGTCAGAAAAAGGGGGCGGGGGGAAATTCACCCATTTCACTTCCCCTGGATCCGCGCCTGTTATGATCTCTTTTACATAATTAGAAGCCTCTTTTCTGTCAGTATCGGTACCAGTATTTACTGCCACCACCACTTCCACTACTACTGTCACCGTCACTAAAACTGCAAATCCCAAAGCACTAGGGCTACCACCACGACTACCACTGCCACTGCCATTACCATTACCAGCACTGCTACTGCTACCACTATCACCACCACTACCGCTACTACTAGCACTACGGCTACTGCAACTGCTACTGCTACGGCTACTGGTAAGGCTACGGCTACAAATACTGCTACTGCTACTGCTATCCGTTATGGCTACTGCTACTACTACTGCCCCTGCCACTACTACTACTGCCACTGCCACTACCACCACCACAACCACTACAACAACAGCTACTGCTACTGCTATTGCTACTGCTACTGCTACGGCTACGGCTACGGCTACGGCTACGGCCACTACTACTGTTACTGCTACTGCTGCTGCTACTGCTACGGCTACGGCTACGGCTACTGCTACTGCTACTGCTATCGCTACTCAGTAGGGAGTTTTAGCAACGACGACGGCGACGGCAACGAAAACGTCATTTGAAAATATAACTTCTCGTTTCTGTGACGCTTTCGAAATTATTGAAATTTGTTTAACTTGCAAAATGCTGACGAACTGTCCAGGAACTAAATTACTATGAACGGCGTTAAAGCAAGGAAAAAGAAAGAAAACTTTGCCGTCATGCGCTCACGTTCTCGAGAAAACATAAAACTTGGTCATTTCACGTTGTTGTTGTGCAGAGGACGGCAAAGAAATGTACAAAACCGTAAAACGCACGTGCAGAGCGATTGTTTTGGTCATTAAACCTATTGTTTTGTGGCGTTCTCGTTGCTGTTGCCGTCCTAGTTGCTAAAACTCCCTAGTACGGCTACGGCTACGGCTACGGCTACGGCTACGGCTACGGCTACTGCTACTGCTACTGCTACTGCTACTGCTACTGCTACTACTGCTACTGCTACTGCTACTGCTACTGCTACTGCTACTGCTACTGCTACTGCTACTGCTACTGCTACTGCTGCTACTGCTACTACTACTACTGCTACTGCTACTGCTACTGCTACTGCTACTGCTACTACTACTACTGCTACTGCTACTGCTACTGCTACTGCTACTGCTACTGCTACTACTGCTACTGCTACTGCTACTGCTACTGCTACTACTACTACTGCTACTGCTACTGCTACTACTACTACTACTACTGCTACTGCTACTGCTACTGCTACGGCTACTGCTACTGCTACTGCTACTGCTACTGCTACTGCTACTGCTACTGCTACTACTACTACTGCTACTGCTACTGCTACTGCTACTGCTACTGCTACTGCTGCTGCTGCTGCTACTGCTACTGCTACTGCTGCTACTGCTACTGCTACTGCTACTGCTACTGCTACTGCTACTACTACTACCACTACTGCTACTGCTACTGCTACTGCTACTGCTGCTGCTGCTGCTACTGCTACTGCTGCTACTGCTACTGCTACTGCTACTGCTACTACTACTACTACTACTACTACCACCACCACCACCACCACCACCACTACTAAAGCTATGTTTTTGAAGACTGCTGCTGATTTTCAGAGGATAGATTGTCAATTGCATTATAACACCTAAAAAAATAGTTAAAGATTGAAGCATTGTTCTAAACATTGCGAGTGTAAAACTGGGCTGGTTTTGTTAGTAGCTGTTTGGTTCCGAAAACCGACCCAACGACAAATAGTATCGCAAGCTGATCTTCAAGCCGGTCTTTTCTGTCTTTTTCTTGTCTTCTTAGTCATTTATATATACTAATTTATGCAAACGTTCACATGCTTATTTTATTTATCAGCAGTTAGTAACACATTTTAAGGTAATTTACTTTTAACTAGTTTACCACAATGCCGATCAGTCGCCGACCCGTTTACAGAGGTTTTCATGGAAAAGATAAAACAGGTCCTGACAAAAGCTCATCCCTAATTTATACTGTAACATATTTCGTTGCCACAGAATCCTCTATGAATTTTCACCACTCCGCCTACAGAGATTTGAAAGAAGAATTAACAGATAAATTCCATTTGATAGTACGTGTGCACTCTAATAACGCAAGGAAGAAGTCAAAACGTGGTAAGAACAAAGAAGCCACAATATGAGCCGTAGGCGAGTTGTGTGACTATAATGTTCTTACCACGTTTGACGTCCTCTGTGCGTTAACCCAGTACACACCCACTGCTAAATAGAATCTAATTGTTTTATATATATCATGAATGAAGAAGCTGGAAATCCAACGATGCAGTCACAAGTTAGT
>OX419338.1:7338704-7366204 GCA_948470475.1 Galaxea fascicularis | reverse complement strand
AAGCTCGAGTATATTTCAATGCAGCCTGTGATATCAAACAGAGTTTGACTTTCTTTGATTGTTTATTCATTTACTGTCCCACAAAAAATGTCTTCAAATACAGGAAACATAAGGAATTTGGACATGCGCTGCTGGGCCCGTTATGTCTCCCTCTGTAGTACTTATTTCATTTGCCAAAAAAGTGGCCATAGATTTCTGCCGATATTTTTCTCAGCTATTAAGGGTATCATTCTCATTGAAATTAGGAAATAAAAAGTAGCGGCCACCGTGCTCGTTTAAGAGAAAAGGAGCATTTATTCCGTTATCGAGCTTAGTTTGAGGGAAAATCTCTTACGTTTTGTACGCGCACGCGCTCATGTGCGCCCGCTAATGACGCGAATATCGTACGCAGTAGGGATGCACAATGCAATACCAAGGAATTACCTAACTCCTCCGTTATTTGGGTGAGGGCCTTGTTTACACCGTAATCAATGATCTCAGCTGGATATTGTTTCCTCAGCAGAATTTGCTTGAGATCGTGAAGACGCCGTTTCCTTATGTCCTGGTTCTCAACAATCATACATATCCTCCGAGCCAGGTTGTATGGTATGTTGTTTTTAGTGTGCCTCGGATGGCTGGATGTATATGGGAGGTTATATATATATATATATATATTTGACAAATACTGAGTGAAAACAGTGGGGTAAACTTCTGACTGGTCTGACTTGGTTTCACTACGTTTCGGCTGTTCAGCCTTCTGCAGATGGAGGTTAAAAACTAAAAACTAAAAACTATTTACAATCAATATATTTTACTTTCGTTGAAACATGACGTCATTCGTGCTTGTACCTTAACGTATCTAGCTTTACACCGTCCATTATATAAAAGGTGATGAATTCTCTCACCTTCAGAGTGGAAACGATCTGGGATATATTTGGGTGGCCTTGGATTATTCCATCAGTGAAGAAAACGGCAACGTTCCGGGCGTCTGGTCTGTCCCCAGTATTTGTGGTGAATACGAAATTGTCAAGGTATTCAAGGGCAGAGTCTAGGCGTTTTCCAGGTCCGAGAACTGGTGGTAAGATATTTAACAAGGACTCCAATGCCCTACCGTTCTGAGGTTGATTGAAGGAGAAGAGCTGGTAGGCAAAGCTGTTGAATAGTACTAGACTGACATGCACTTGGGATGGAGAGATATCAAGCAGATGGGTGACCATGTTGGTGATATCTTTTGCGTATAGGAAGTGATCTACGCCAAGTTCGCTAGAGGCTTCAATGACAAAGGCCAAATCAAGCTTCACATTTTTGCACGTTGCAGGGGCTAAGATAAAGTTGCAATAAAATGAAATAAGGTAAAATGAAACAAGATAAACTATGATCAAATTGAAACAAAATAGGGAGAACAGTAGTAATAGGCGCTAGTTCAGACCCTAAAACTGTCAAAATTCTCTGCCAATCAGAAACCAGAACGACCTGTCAATCAAATCCATCAAAACGCAGATCCCGTGCCCGGCCGTGCATTGAAAGGGTTTTTCCAAGGAGAGGGCGAAAAGAGAAGATATAGTACATAGCCTCCCAGTTTGAGGGGAGAGCGCTGTTTCCATTATTGTATACTTTACTTTAAGTATATCAGTCTAGCCGGAGCATTTTAGTGCGAACAAAATGGTTGTATGCCAGATCTATATCAAGACTGATCTAAACTGTACTCAGTGGGCATAAGAAATGCATAGGCGTGCAATCCATTACTCTTTACTGACAAGTATCAAATGAACTTAATATTGGAAGCGGCAAATATACGCCGGGGGTCACTCCTCGGAATTCTTTGTAGGGGTCTGCCGCCCGGTTCTCCAATTTCTGGCCCTATTTTAGACCAAAACATGCCATTTTCCACATTCGTTGTCAGACATGGCCTCTAAAATTCATACCCGTTTTCAGACCTGACGTTGCAGTTACAAATTTTAAATGCTGTGCATTATTTGTTATAACTGACATCATTTCCAGTGTCCCTACAAAAAAGTATGGGACATGGGATGGCCGAGTGGTTTAGAGCGCTGGATTTCAATGCAGTGACCCGGGTTCAAATCCTGGTCTGGCCACCAGCTGGTGTTGTTCTGGGTAAGTGCCTGGCTCAACTACTACCCCTCAGTCATCCTGTAAATAGCCAACTGGTCTGCCTCCCGCCAGTTGGGATTCTTGACTCTGTTGTTTTCATTTGCATTATTTCTTTCATTGTCCCTGAAAAGCCCCTCTAGGAGAGTGGTCAAGAATTATGTATTTATTTACTTATTTATTTATGGAAATTGCTTTGCTCACCGCGAGGACAGAACACTTCACCACAGGGTTGAGCTTGTGAGAACTCTCCCTCGCATTCCTTTCCTCCCTGTCGGGGTGGGGGAGCCGTGCATGTTCTAGTTCGGCTTTGGGTTCCCGATCCACAGGAAGCGCTGCACAGACTCCATACAGACCACTGAGTGAAACCACCATCAACGGCTGTTAATGAAAGACAGGAATGACGTTGAATTGATCTAGCTGCTTTTTACTGGTAATCTGATCGGTTGCACCAATTTTTGTGTAAGGAAGGTGGTAATCTAATAACCAGGGCCGTGCATGGGAGAACAATGTAAGAGCATGTAATTCAAAGCCAATAGAAAATGTCACAGTGGTCTATTGCTATTTGTTACTAAGGGTTCGCCAATAAACATTTGGTTCCCGATCCAACGGTTTATTCTCTTGAAAGCCTTCGTAAACGTAGGCATTGGGTGCCTGCGTAATGTTGGTTCTTCAAATAAACCAACAACTGTGATTGGCTTACGAAGAGCGTTGTTTCCCAGCCGACGTGAAACAACAACTCTGATTGACGTGGGAAAAGTGTGGTTTCCCAGGCGACAGCACAGCACGGAAATGAGGCTCAGTATTCGTGCGACCAGAGGTTATTTTATCCTCGCGGCGCTTCGCGCCTCGTGGCTGCGGCTTCGCCGCGTAATTTCCCTCCTCCAAAGAAGCAAAGCAGCCTGTGGCACCCAGAGTACCTCCTTCCTGCAGCGACTGGGATTTTATATATTACATTAATTAAAACGTACCGCAAACCATATCATATACTTCCTGTGCGTAGCGTGCATATCCACCAGGCCTGCGTCGCTTCATGACCAACACATTGTCACCTGCCATTTCTTTAAGGACCGTTCTGTTTATTTTATTGTTTGAGCGTTCTGGACTTCTCCCGTAACCCACAGCAACTATGTGTGTTTTCCTGATTTCCTGGAGGTAATTAAACGTAATAGGAAACGACGAAGCTTGGACATCAACATAAGAAAGGTCATTCGGTCGGATTTAGAGACCGGATGAAAACGAATGTTAATTAACGGCATGTTGCTACCATAGATTGACTTCTTTCTGGATTACGATTTTGTTTCTGTTAGATTGTAGTTGTCATGTCCTCAAATCGCTTGCTTCGTGTTGTACGATGTTTATGTGTTAGCTCTGATTCGCCCTGTTATGAATTTTGAAGGGTCCGGACTGGCTTTTTCCTTGGAGTTGATATTTCTGATATTTCTAGATATTTCTGTTTTTCTCGGTTTATAATCGAAGCCACTTTTGATTAACGGAAAGTTCGAACAGTCGTCTTTAATATGGGCAAGTCTCAAGAAGCAAGGGTAGGGAATCTCCAATATTTTCAGCGCTAAAAGTTGCCTTAACTGGCGAACGTTTCTTCAAGAAAGAAGAATTCAAATTCACAACAGTTTATCTTTGAACAACCTGTATACGTAGCCAGTAAGGCTTTTAAAGAATTTAAGGGTGTCCGCAGAGTGTACGTTGGGTCTTTCCAAGGAGATAGTTGTAGATATCATTAGGGAAAGTGACTTCTGAAAATAGTGACAGGTTCCTAATCAGTATCGATGCTGGTTCTGACAAAACACTCGGCCCTCGTCTGTGTCAGTAATTTGCCCATGATTGACTTCTCATTCTCACTTTCACCATCGGACACCTTCGCAACTTTTTTAGAATGGGCATTTAAAACCGGCCATTTCAACCAACTGACCATGGCTCTTAGAACTTTGGGATAATTCAAAGTGGCTTCGATCATTAACTGAGAATAAAGGAAATATCTTTGGAAATAGAGGAGCGTCATCTCCAAGGAATCATAATTGATCTATTCCCCAGAGCCTCGGTTCGGTGTCCGATTTCCATCACCATTCTTACTTTCAAATGTATCAAAATTGGTATGAACTGTTGGAAAAATAGCTGGTTCTACATTACTAATGTCGCTGGTAACTGGTAAGAACGAATGTTTTCGATTTTTCTATGGATTTTTCTAGAGCGTCACTGAGACAAATGCACAGTCACTTTGACAATTGCCTCAGTGAAAGTGTACGGCAAAAACTGTTTACTGAGTAGCATGAATTTAGACGAGAAAGGATGAACAATTTACCCTCAGTGCAATAACTGTATCTTGGAAAGGCTGCACTTCATCCTTTGGCCTTGGCTTTCCATCCGTGAACACAGCCAAAACGTTTTGTTTGTCCTTCCTTTCTCCATGACGAGGATCGAACAAGTCAAACGTAGTGTTGAGCAACCTGTCGATTCTTGTGTTAGCATATGTCTGTCTATCAATGTTTGAGATTTTGATCTTCACCGCTACACTTGTACGATATCGTCTATCAGCAAAGATGAACTCAAAGTGGACGAATCTCGAAAATCGCAGCACACTTAAATGGGTCCCCTCTAATGATATGTGGAGCAAGTCAATGAACGATGGAAAAAAATCTGTCAAGAGGTCATCGAAACGTCTAACAGAGACACTCAATGACTGGTCAATAAGGATGGCCAGGTCGATTCCTTCTTCGCAGGGTGGTTTTTGCGCTGATGAGAAAGAAAAGAATGAGACGTGTCTTACTGTGAGTAACAACGTACACATTAAGTGAAACTTCATATCCCAAGTTATATTCAACAAGTATAGAACACTGAATGACTAAATCATCTTCAATTCGAAGAAGAATGATAAAGTTTGTGATAAATAAGACCTGTTCAATGCTTTCTGTTGGTATGTTGTGACAATCGGTTTGCAAACCAGAAAGCGCTGTGTTACTGCAAAAAATGATAAGCATATGGTCGTATCATGAGTTCGTATGTAGGCCGTGGCGTTGAATTTACTGGACCACAGGGAGCCCAAGCTCTTTATAGCTATTTGCAAGTTTTCTTGGTTGCTGATACTATTACAAAAGAAAAGAAAAGCTTTATCTAAGTATCTGTGTCTTTCTTTGGCCGATTTGGAAGGAATCTGCCCGCGGAGACGGTTTCTTCAAAACGCAATCGCAACATGAGACGTTTATGTCGTCTAAAATTTCCGACGCGCCTGAAGCACTATTCATATTGATAATGCATGAGATTGATGAATTTTCCAACACAAAATTATAAGCAAATATGATTCGTTACCAGTTTCACCTTAGACACGAAGGGAGAACTTGAATGTAAACACAAATTTTATCTTGTTGACTCTTTCTATCACCTTAGACATCCGAAGCCGAAAAAAATAAAGGTTAAACCATTTAAAGAAAGTTCAGAGACTGATAATAAGTGTCCTCTAGATAACGTTTTGCAACAAAACACACTTTGAAAAAAAGTACACAAAAACGCTACCCTCTATGCAACTTATACAATTTTTAAGTCACTTTGCCACCTTTGCATTCCGGCATTTTGCACTGCTGGGTCTGTGAATCTGGTCCAAGGATGCCACAGGGTTGGCCATCGTCTTGTTGAGGGGGGTTGACACAGAGCCTATGTCTTATCTGTGAACCGTTTCCACAAGTCTGACTGCATGGAGACCATTCAGTCCACTCGCTGTATCCACCATCAATATCTAGAGATAAAAAGTTATGAGTGAAAATTTAAAAAAAAGAGGGTGAGCCAGGCTGTTATCCCCAAACATTTTCGTTACCCTGCAGTGACACACTACCCACTTGTAATTTGTAAAGTAAAGCCGTTCAGTTGATTTCCAAAAGTGCAAACTGTTTTTAAATTACAACACAAACCATTATTATAACATTTATAGACGTTTTCACACGACATTACGGTGGTCGTTTTGGTGCACAAAAACAAAGGAATGGCGGCTATGTTGGTGCAGAAGGTTAACCCTCTGGGGATTGAACTCTATTTTTATGCGGACACTTTCTTTTGTTTCTTTGAACCAATATGGCCACTGGTCACGTGACTGAAAACGATCTATAGCTAGTAAATTCGTGTAATCAAATTCAGTTGCGCGAGCGTGCTTCATATTCTCATTGTGCACGCTGATGACGTCAGCAATCAAATGCCTTAGAAAAAGTTTTCTCAGCGAGTGACTATACTTCGGCATTTCGAATTCAAAAACGTGGGAACACTTCAGAAAAAAATTAAACTTGGCATAGCAACTAGTAAACCAGCTGATAAAGAAGATCTGCTGAATTTTTCTTTGGGATTGGAGTTGGAGTTTTTGACGCCCGAAAAAGCTCAAAGAAAAGGAAAAACGAGAACAAGGAAGCAACTGTAAGTGAGTCGGAGCAGAAAGACTGGAAAGATACTCTGGAAGAACCAAACAAATAACAAACTGGTCTGTTGGAAAACTCAAAGGTAAATACTTCCTTTTCAAATGTCTTTAAGAGTTCAAACGTAGCGAAATGTCCTTCTGAAACAAAGTAAACAACTCATTGAAGCGTAGATTGGACAGGAAATTTCTCCTCAACATTTAATTAATCTACCCCTTCTCAATTACAAGTGCTTCATATCTCGATGAACACACGCTGACCCGTGAAGCAATTGTTAATCCGATCATAGCGCGAATTCTGGTCACCTGATAGATCGCATGGCTCATCAAGTACAGAGACTAAGATGGTGGAAAATGCGTTCAGTTGCCACTAAGTTAAGTTCAAGGAGCTTTTACAGGTTTTTCTTGTATTCAATCTGTAATGCTATGTTTCTCGTGTTCTTCAAGAAAGTTTAAACGTTTTTCTTGTCACCGTAGGCGTTTGTAACTTTCTAGCAAAAGTAATGTTTTCCTGATTTATTTGTAATCAAACTCACGTTTCCATTACCCTTATTTTCGTTTCTTCGTTTCTCTCTTTGTCTTCATTATTTAAAGCCCTGGGTAAACGATCAAACATTTTTCATCCAACATCGTTTTTGGAGGGTCCCCTATACTGTTTTCGTGAAACGCGATTGGGACTATTTTTTTCGCGTGAAACGTGATTTAGGTCTTTTTATTTATTCGTCATTTGTGATTGCCCGTATTTGATTTTTGCGTGAACGTGAACCAATTTTGGGAATTATCCGTGATCAAAGTGGTATAGGGGACCCTCTTTTTGTTGCACACAACATGGGGTGGCTAAATCAGCAAACAATGTTTGATCAAACATCAAGCAGAGTGAGTCCACATAACGCCTCCTGCGTGTTACCACTGAAATTATGACGTGCACGTCTGCAGATTGGCTTTCTGATTGGTTGTCTTTTCGCGCTCTCGCTCGCGCTCGCGCTTGCTTTGTTAAAGAGGTGGCTAAACGGTCAAACATTTGCGCGTGAGGCAAATGTTGGGTGAAAATGTTTGATCTACATCAAACATTGGAAGCCATTCAAACGCAATGTTGAGAGGCGACTAAAAGGTCTGGCAAACATCCTCATTCAACACGATGTTGGATGAAAATGTTTGATCGTTTAACCGGGGTTAAGTACTCGTGCATTCATGTAATTATGCATGGACAAAAACTGCCAGTGCTGATAATGTTTTTCTCTCAAGAGATCGAAATAGCAAAACCGAATGCGCCAGTTTCGCAGGAAACCTCTGGCGATCTACGGAAGCACAAAGAATGAGAATAGATAAATTGTGACATAAGGTGGTTTGAAATAGTTTTCATTTTCCCAAGACATTCAAATTCTACAAATTCTTTTCTAAATAATGTTTGGTTCTTCGTATCACTATGAAATTTGGCACAGAAATAAAAGAAACATCATAGATTCATTACATGACATTTCCTTCAGAAAACCTGTTACCATAGCAACCACATGACGGTTTCAGTTGAGCCCCTAAAATTGAAATTTTTAATCTTATTTAAAAAACAGGTCGGTCAAATCTTCTCAAACTTCTATATTATATGTTACCAAGAATGTTCTTCAAAATATTTCAGTGAAAAAAAATTCTGTAGGGCAGATTAAGAATAAAACTACTTTTTGATTATTGCTTTCTTTACTTTTTCCCTTCCTACAGAATTTTTTAAAAGTCGGACTATGTACGCAGCCAATTGATCTTAATGGTTGTTACCGAAAAAATGAAAAAAATCTACTGAGCGAAAGCGGAAATATAAGCGACTAAGGTTACGAAACTTCAAAAAGTTTGAGTCGACAAGATTAACATTTGAGCATGCGCGAGACACGCGTGCTCTTAATTTTTATAGCGGAGCTCCGCGCGCGCGGAGCACCATTAGTAAGAAAATATGGTAACCCATCCATCCGAGAAATTTTGGTTATGACGTCATCGTACGACCGACCCGACCGACCGACCGACCGTCCGACCGACCGTACGTACGTCCACCCCATCATGTAAGCCAAAGTCAAATGTGATACTCCAGTTAACCCTTTCGTGTGCAAGCTCGCATGTAGGCACGCTTCCATATGGACTGTTTTTGGAAAGATCATTTGGCCATACACGCAGTTCTCAACCCGCGTTTTTGTGGCGGGAAATTGCATGGCCAAATTTTGAAGACAGTTTTAAAACAAAGTCAGTTTTGTCTTTTCGTTGGCGGAATATCAGTGACAAACAGCGGGAGAAAGAACAAGAAAGGGCACGAGTAAACAGGCAGAGTATCAGTGACAAACAGCGGGAGAAAAAGCACGAGCAAACCGGCTGAATTGTCTTGTCGAGCAACGAGAGGCAGAACAAGAAAGGGCTCGAGTAAACAGGCTGATCGTACTGACGAGCAACGGGAGAAAAAACAACAAAAAGCTCGAGAAAAGAGACGAAATTATAGTGAGGAACAGTGAAAAAGAGAGCGTCTCTTGTCAAGCTGTAAAAACATTACCAAGTGTCAGGAAGTTTCAGCTTTTCCTCGTGTTTGCCTGCAGAAGCTTGCATGAAGAGAAAAGATCGTGTGGTCTGGCAAGGTTTCAGTAATTATACGCTGTGTTCGGACCTTGCTGTGTATTAAACTGGACGGTTTTGCCGCTAAAATCCTTAATTGAACAAGCTTCCTTGATAGGCATGAGACGTAATAATAAGACTTACTTTTGTGTGAAATGACCGCTTCTGCTTAAGCTCTGCGTTCGGAGTGATTGTTGACTGACTTAAAATGTGCGCAGGTTAGTACTCCTGTTTTGTCTTTTATATGGACATTTATGCCAAGAAAATTGAATAGCGATTTGTCTCAGTTTGTTACTTGTCTTATTTTTTCCGATTTCTACGAGAAACGTCGAAGAGATACTCGCATCGGTTTCTTTTCTTACGTTTTGTTGTTTTCACGCTTCCATCTCAAAGCAATGCCAAGCAATGATTTTGTGTGAAATGACGGTTATTATGTCAGCTCTGCGTTCGGAGTGATTATTGACTGACCTGAACTGTCCGCATCCGCAGGTAAGTATTCCTGTTTTGTCTTTTACACGGATACTTATGTCAAGAACACTCGGACTAGCAATTTGTCTAGGTTACTCACCAGTTATGTTTGTTACTTGTCTTATTTTTCCAATTTCTACGAGAAACGCCGAAGAAATATTCGTATCGTTTTTTGTTTTCTTACGTTTTGTTGTTTTCACGCTTTTACCTCAAATTGGTTTGGACTCAAAAATGCTCGTGTTTTTTCCAAATGTTTTCTATCCAATGTTTCATTTTGGATCCTAAAACTCTTTTTTTTCCCTGCTGTTGCTCATTTTAGGGCACAAAATTGGTTGAAGAAAAGCCAAGCGAAGTTCGGATGGTTTACTGAAATCCTCGGCTCCGCTTTGTTAGGAACAAGAGCCGGATTGGCATTTGGAAAACTCTCGCTAAGAGCAACAAAAGTAAATACGATTTTTAACAGCTCCAGCATTTGAAATGGCAGCAATATGTTGTAACTCACAGCAATTCTCGTTGTTAGTTAAAAAATCGCAGACTTAAAAGGCTAATTGCAGTAAAAACTTCGTCTTTAATTCAATGTTTATTGACAAACGTTTTTCTGAAACCGATTTGTTTGTCTGTTGTCATTGCCAACCAGATGTTATCATTAACAGTGATGTAAAAAATAATACCGCCCACGACTTGTAGTCAACGTTTGTAGTTTGCAATATTTGTAGTTGATCGAAGTCAAGAATAAAGCCATTCTCAACATTCTCATTCTGCCATTTGCAGTTGATCACCTGAGTTGATTCATGGCTTCTCGTGCCGCAGTAACTTTTCATAACGAAAAGTTAAAGTCATTTTCGCTTAATGTTTTTCGGTGCTATTGTACAAAGGACACAGACGGCAGTTTTCTATAGTCTTTACTCTTATAGATCACAAAAATGACTCCATAAAACAGTCAAAACAAGGCGAACAAAGTACTTTTCTTCTTTTTTGGGTGATGTCGAAGAGTACCCACTTTGAGGTTTTACCATTTTGTTTTGTTGTGGAATATTCGGTTTGTTGAGGTTAAAATGTCAACGATACATGTTAGAAAATTTGTGACTTAGCCAAAGCACATAACCGGTTGTGATGTTGGATTTAACAGTGAGTCACTGGGACTTCTCATCTATAGTTTAGAGATTTACACCATTTGTATTGAAATGCAATCGGATGTAATTAAACTGTGATGAAGCAAAATCGTTTATGCTCATAGTCATGTAGTTCCTTGATCCCACGTGGCAAAGGCCGATGATAAATCGAAAATGTACGTTAGCATATGTTTGAATGGTAAAAAACATTATCACAAAAAAAAAAAAACATAATCATAATACAGAAGTCCTTACTAGAGTCCTGGCTCGAGTCCTGGTATTGATTTTATTCTATTGGTAAATGCCATACAATAAGGAAAGAACTGTGGAGCTCCGCTTTTAGGCTTGCCTAAATATATATATTGGATATGGCGTGTGTTGTTTACGCGCGCGCGCGCTCGGCTACAAACTTTTCAAGCCTATTTCTGCTGGGGTAGGACTGTATCCCTGTAAATGCGTTGCCTGAGCTCCAGTGTACCAAATCCAACTATGGAACTGTTGCCAACACTTGGCATGAACCTCACTATACAAACGATTTATTTGGCGTCGTTTACAACTGAGAGAGAGACAAACCGTGGACGATCTGATTATGTTTACCACCAGTAAACCAAATGGCAGTTGACTAATAAAACATCGTTCAGTGCTACATATTGGGAGAGACAAGTAGGACGAAAATTCATGTTGCCATAGCTACTGAATTTCCGTATTATTACCTCCACACGGTTGAGTATTGCAGGGCCGTGTATCCTGAGGGCTCCCCAAGTCGCTACAGTCTTTGCCGTGTTCGGATGGAGGGGGGTTTGTACAAGTTCTGTCGCGATTTTGCTTGCCGCCTCCGCAGGTTTGACTGCATGCTCCCCATTGACTCCACTCAGTGTAACCTCCGTGAACGACTGAAACATTCGTAACATTATTATATCAAAACTAGACGCTAAAATACTCTTAAAATCTGTACCAAAACTGTAAAGAATTGCCGGCGGTTTCACTATACTTGCAAGTTCTAGCTAAATCCCCTTTCATTCTTTGTACTAGGTGTAAGTACTTCAAATGAATACTTACGGTAACCCGCTTTGACCATTTTTGGTATTTTTAAGAGAGCATCATAAATGTTGTTATAGACGATGGCGTGACCCCGCTTTCCAGCAATCCTCTCTGCTTCGTCCCCGTTCATGGATACTGCCACAATGTTCACTCCTTTTGCCTAAAAACAAGGAATAGAAAAGATTGGTAACGTTTCTCTGATGACTGGAAAAATAGTTATTTTTCAACTGACAGAGCCAAATGGCAAAGTAGATCATCTATGTTTCCGAATAGGTGAGGTGATAGTACTTAACAAAATGTTCAAAAGTTTTCCCATGCTATGATCGGTCGAATCGACAATCGAGTGCTTTATATATCTTTTTATCAAAAACTGAACTACGGATACTAGATTTCCAGCATTTTCATCGGCTAGCCAAGTGCGAAAGTATGGCCTATGACCGCGTCGGAAATAAAGAAAGCATCTCGTTGGTTATTTATCATTTCATATCCAGCGCGCCCGTTTAGAATAATTGTATAGTTAGTATTCAAAGCTACTTTTAGATAGCAAGCATGATTACTACTTGCAAGCAGCCTCGGAGCATGAAGTTGCGAGATTCCAAGACCCTGAAGAATATGACGCCCGTAAAATTTGACGATTCTAAACCTGAATTCTCCAACCCCTTTAACTACCAACTGAAAACACAGATGGCACTACAATACAGACAGTTCTTACTTGCAAACTGCTGACGAGGCCCATATACAACTGTGGATTAGGCGTATTCCCATACACGAATGCAAACAAGACCCGCTGTCTGTTTCTTGAAGATGGCATTGCAAAAAGGACGTCGTGGGCTTTCATTAGTGCAATCTCTGTCATAGGATGGTCTGTAGGTTCTATATTACTCAGAGCGTCAATAATGGCGCTTTCAGACGCATCGTGGCTTTGGTATTCTCCATCATCAAACCCGAACAAGATGCTTGCTTCTTTTGAGAAGGTTATAACACCTAAACGGGTCTTATCGGGGCCAATGTTGTAGCGCTGCAAAAACAGGTTGATGAACAGCTTGACTTTCTTAAAAATTTCGTCTGTGCCATAACTCGCGGATTTGTCGAAAAGTAAAGCCAAGTCTATGCTGCCATGAAAGTCATCTAAAAGAGAACAAATTAAAACGTTAGTCCTATTTTTAATTTTCATATCATATCATATCATATCATATCATATCGTATCGTATCGTATCGTATCGTATCGTATCGTATCGTATCGTATCGTATCGTATCATATCATATCATATCATATCATGGAAGAGACTGTACCCAAGAACACAAAGATGACAACGAAGCTTGGTTTAACAACATTTCCTGGTATGAGTTAATCTTTCCACTGAACTTCATATTTTAAGACGAAAAATCAAAATACAATGCGGTGCCTTGTTTACGAAAACTGTCGAGCACAAAAATTCATGACAATGTAAACAATGCGAAGACGTCTTATGTTTTGCAGCATGATTTCAACAACAAGACGCAAGTTATTCAGCTCCTATGCGGTATATATTAAAACAATAAACTATAATATATATACACTAACATATATAAACTTCACGCGGTGAAAGTGTTGTATATTTACCTCCACCTCAATGAATAATTATTGTTAAATATCATTATATATAAATAACAGTGGTCCCAGCCTATGTCTCAGTTTATGCCTCACGTTTTGGCGACAGTTGCCTCAGACGAGAGAGAGAATAGTATCATTTGAGATCAAAATCAAGAAGTCGCTGGTTTGGCAAATTTTTCATGAAGCCTGCGAGTAAAACTTACTCTTTTCCAACTTATTTGAGGTCATTGCATGTTTTAAGAAAGCTCATCGTGTGAAATAAAAAAGTTCTGAATTTTCTTGAAACAGAAGGCGTTGAAATGGCCTTTTACCGATATATCCTGATGTCAATGAAATCGGTGAAAGATATTCAGTTCAAAAGCGCAACTTGAAAAGGGACCTCTCAGCCCCTATAATTAAATATATGCGGCCAACCTTAAATTTGCTTTGCGCCGCCATCTAAGATTTTAATGCGTCACTCGGGTGTAGCTATAGTTAGAACGTAGCAAATGACGCCTCATGAAATCCACAATGGCGGTGAACGGTAAATTTGTAATTAAGACCAGGGGTTGACGATATCAAATTTTTTGGACACTTGTGTTGAGTTTATTATTTCCAAAATATTGGCGTCGAATTGTTGTAAGAGCGGATCAATATTTTTCCATTCAAATTTAAAACCAAATGATCTTTAAATTTGTAACAAAAGTTACAAGTTTCAAGAAAAAAAGGCAGTCCTTTGAGCCTGATTTAATGTAGATTTCCAACAATTCTTCATAGCTGTTTTCCAATAAGCAAATTTTGGGATTGGCGTATTAACTAACTGGCCGTACGATTACTCATGGATTTTGTGTTCCGTTAATCCCGGATCAGGAACAATCATCCTTCGAAATAATTCAGACGAATGAACATACCTGCGACGTGATCCCCTGAAACAAAAGAAAAAAGACGATTTTAAAAAGAGTATATGAAACAAAGAGTGTCAAGCGAAGCACAAGTTTATAGTACCTCAATCAACCCAGACGAAATGCACTAATTTAACGGTGGGAAGAGGGGCATGGCGACTTAGCCCCCACATGTGGCCGATCTCCCCTCCCCCTAGAATTAAAACAAGTTTACCAAAAAACAACAACAACAAAAAATACCACGACGGTGACGGTAGCGAAATCATTGTCTATAAATTGAATAGGCGTTCTATCAAACTTCATGGCGATGAATAACCAAAATAACTGCCCCACCCCCTTCCCGTTATTTTAGCCTTGCTACGGGCCTGATTAAAGATCAATGATCCTAACTTTATTTACAAGAAAAATAATGGTTGAAACCGTCATCCGCTGTAATCATTGATTGCAGGATCTGCAAATCCGTGAAAAGATCGCTCTGAACCGAAATCCGGGCAAAAAATGATCAGAATCCGCGAATCCGTTGGCCTATTCAACCCCCTCTTAGACCCTTAGCGCGTACAGTAACTGTTACCTGAGAACTTTTACTTTTCCTTTTATAACATAAATTGAAAAAAAGTTTAGTAGCCTTATGGATCATTACTGGAGTCTCAGCTTACCAGTTGTAGCGAGAAAGCAGGCTGATACGAGGAGGAAGCAAACTTGAAGCATCATCATGGCTTCTATCTAAAACTAAATCAAACAAAATCTGAAATCTTATGCGATTATGGCTAAATCGTAGAATAGTATACACCGATTTAGGGTTAATATTATTCGATTTAACCACTACAGTTTTTGATGTTTTACGAATATACCGTCCTATTCTTCCTATTTTACGATTGTACTTTCAGATGTTTCAGAAATCTCTGTCCGATTCTCCGATTCTTCCGATTCTACGAATTTACCTTGAGACGTTTAAGATCAGTGATTTTACCTTAAGAGTTTACGTTAAAAAGATGTTTCAGAAAGCACTTACCGATTCTCCGATTGTTCCAATTCTACAATTTTACGTTAAGATGTCAAATCCGTTTCCGATTCTGCGATTCTTTCAATTCTACGATTGTACCTTAAGGTTCTCCAGAAATCACTCTCCGATTCTCCGATTCTTCCGATTCTACGATTGTACCTTACGATTCTCCAGAATTCACTCTCCGATTCTCCGATTCTTCCGATTCTACGATTGTACCTTAAGATTCTCCAGAATTCACTCTCCGATTCTCCGACTCTTCCGATTCTACGATTGTACCTTACGATTCTCCAGAATTCACTCTCCGATTCTCCGATTCTTCCGATTCTACGATTGTACCTTAAGATTATCCAGAATTCACTCTCCGATTCTCGACTCTTCCGGTTCTACGATTTGACCTTAAGATGCTTCAGAAATGACTGTCCGATATTAAATTCAACAGTTGTCAAGTTTTATTGTAAGACTGTAAATAGTACAAATATCCTGTGTTATTGCGCCGTTTTCTATGATAATACTTAACGACAGTTCGTTGTACCATTACAATGCTGCTTTGCAAAAACAGTAAACGCTGACATGTTTATTTACGGTGGGAGTAGTGTCACTCAGGTAACGAAGTATCCTTTAAGGCTATTAAATGCTCAAAATCGGTATTGTCACTCAGCTTGAGACAGTAGAGTTAAAGGAGGCATTAAATTCTTCCTGTGAAATAGGAAGTGAATGGAGAAAGGCACGCGCATCATTGCTAAGATCTTCGTACCGGCGTTTAACAAACAATTTCGATTTTTTGCTGTTATGCGGATGGCTTATTTCACGAATAGATCCGGCTAGCCCAAGATCTTGCATCTTCTTCAAAATTTGAACAGCGGATTGCATGGAGTACTTTCCATTCACAGGCAAACACCAGCTTTTGCGTGAAATAAAGGACGGAGATACAGACGTTTCCAGGTGTGTTATAATCTTGCGAATTTTTTCGTTTTCAACATTTCGACCTTTTTGTATGATGTCATCGGTGGAATTGGAAGCATTACCGGTAGCTTCTTCGGACGTCATTGGCGGGCGAAGAATGTATTTAACATTGATAAGGTGATTCATAACAATTATTGAGCGGTCCATGCTCTCCTTTCCAACTTCTAAAGGTAGCTGATCAGTGTTGTCGAGTTGACTTGATGCGGACTTGATGCAATGATACGCGACGTAAAGAATTGTAGCCAAACGCGCGCTTTGTCCCTTGGCCTTTGAAAGAACGCCACGCATGTCGTTGTCAACCGTCGATAACTTTCTCTCATTTACCGCATCGTGATACTCTATGAATGATTTCATGGCATCTTCACCAAACTTGTTGGTTTTTGGCGACTCGTGTAACTCAATGACGCGCAGGAAGACATCCTTAAACGACGGTATATGATGGGGCAGTTCAGTTTCTAGATCCCTGTAGTTAACTTCGATCAATTTCTGGCGGGACATCAAAGAGCTGACGATCGTTAAAGCCATCACGATCGTCCCGGTGAAGTAGCTCTAAAACGTAATATGGCTGAATAAATCCAGCGATGTTGAAACTTGTATTTGTCATTTTCCCTTGAATGCTTCGGAAATTACGAGACCATTTGCCACCATTGTATAAGTTCAATAAAGTTTTTCTGTCATTTGAACATCTGCTCGGCTTAAACAAATCAAGAAGACCGTAAAATGTGGCCATCTCGTCGTATAGTGCAAGGATCTTGTTGCCATTCCTGGACATAACATTAAAAAGTTCTTCAAAGGAAAAGTGATCGATGAGGAGCTGCCGTTCGATTCCTTCTTCTTTGTCGTCACCGTCATCCTCTCTTTCGGCCAGCAACTCTTCAATTTCTCTAAGGGCACCTGACACCAAGTTAAGGGCACCTGATTTGTTAGTACCTTTTTTTGATGCAATGACGAACCACAGCAGTTTATGTTTATTTCTATAGTGGTGGATGTTCCATTAGCGATGCCACAGTTGTTAATAGAGGGAAGAACAAGAACTCTTTCGGAACTCCAATGGATTTTGCGTGGCTTTCCAGAAATTCCATCATCTCAGTTGAACACACGGATGCCCAGTCAAATCGTGCATTTTGAACGTCGCTTATCCGTTTTTCAATAACTGGTAAGGATGGTAACTGATTTCGGCTTAACTTACTGAACGACATAGTGACACAAGAGCGACTGAGTGGAAAGGCTTGGCAAATACGGTGAATAACACTATTCACTAATTTTGTCACATTAGATTCATTATAATGCTACACGGATACTGCAATCAAGTAGTATGATTTTGTGATGCAAATCTGGGTGGAAAAGATTAAATATGCCGCAATTTAGAGTGAAACATTACTATTTTGTCACGTATTGTTGTTCTAATTTGTCACACCTCTAATCACGCGTACACTAACTGCGGCGTTGAAGCTTTCGTTGGCCCTTTGGTGCAAGGAACAGAAATTGAGGTAAGTGTTGTGTGCAGATAGTTGCTTTAAATGACTGAAGATGAAGGAAAAGATGTTGAGTTTTTCGCAGTTGAAGTCCCTGCTATTTGCGTTGGAGCATTTTCCAGAAAAAACACCTCTAAGGTGATCCTTGATTGCCAAGTATGTTGGTGAAAGCAAGCGTCTAGACAAGACAAGAATTCGTATCGGTGGATCACTGAAACCGAAATGCGGAGGAACAGAAGAGTTTACTCCCTACAGCAGACGAGTGTAAAACGGTATCTCAGTGGCTAATGCAGAACCAGCCTGAATTACTAGAAAGCAACGGTGAGAGTGAGCCCTTTTTTAAATGGTCAGAGAAAGATGCCTTTAAACCTATCGTTTTGTTGCCGCGGAAATTAAAATGCTGCGGCTCCAACATTACCAAACGGAACAGGACATCTTTACCAATAGTGTACACCAGTCATGCAACTAAAGCGGCAGCTTCATTTCATGGCAACTGCATGAAATGCAAAAACGTTTACTACTACAGCTATTTTGAAAAATTTCCCGTTTTAAATAGCGACAATAATATTGTTGCGTAAGAACAGCGAAGAATCTATTACGACTTTGCCCCAGACTTGCAGTATTTCCAGGTGTCAAATAAAACTTTATTTGAGACGCATTTGATGAAGAACATTATTTACAATGTTGAAGTCGCCGCGAGCTCGTTCGAATCACGCGCTGATGTGTACAATTTTATGCATCGGGAATTGGATAACTAGAGGAAGTCTTGGGTAAACTGGAGAACTTTTCACGACAAAAGAACAATGAAGACGGTGTTTGGAATTTAAACGCAGATCGACTGGAAGAGTGCTATTTTCTCTGGAAGTCAGTAAATCGGAAAAATTTAGAATCGGAGAATAAAAATTGGTAAAATAGGAGAATCGGAAAAATCGTAGAATCAGAGAATGAAAATTGGTTAAATAATAGAATCGGAAAAATCTTAGAATCGGACAATAAAAATTGGTAAAATAGGAGAATCGAAAAAATCGTAGAATCAGATAATGAAAATTGGTTTAACAGGAGAATCGGAAAAATCTTAGAATCAGAGAATGAAAATTTGTAAAATAGGAGAATCGGAAAAATCGTAGAATCGGAAGAATCGCAGAATCTGAACAAGCGGAGAATCTGAAGAATCGGAAGAATCGTACGTCAAAAGTCATATTTTACTATTATACGATTTAGCCATAATTGCACCCTTCTGCGTTTGGGGTGCATTTTGGCAAATTAGGATCTTTAAAAAAACATTGAATATGTGGTCCCAAAGAGACCTCTCCATCATTGGTAGGCTAAATATAATTAAAACATTAACACTTTCAAAACTTGTGTTTATCTGTAGTGTCATGAACACCCCTAAATAATTCAGTAAAGAAGTAAACAAGATCACGTTTGACTTTATTTGGAATCACAAACCTGCCAAAATAAAAAAGGCTACCCTTATCGAGAAAAAAACAGCTGGTGGCTTGGACATGAAGGATTATTCTCTCTTTGACAAATCGCTCGGCTTAAGTTAAACTGGATGAAACGGTTATTATTACTCGAATGCTCCAAGGCAGTGCATACCTAAATCGCTACTAGTCGATGTTGGCGGTACAGAACTGTTTAATGTAATTATGATTATAATCTCCTTGGCCTAAACAATCATCTTCCTGATTTCTACAAACAAATCATTTTTTACTGGCAGGACCGTCGTAATGGCCACACTTAAAAATAACAATGAGGTTCTCTCACAGCTAATGTGCAATAATCGATTTTTAACTGTGAACAAGAAAATGGTATTCTTTGCTCATTGGTATCAATCAGGAATAAAACAAATCTCCGATCTTTTTTACTCCTGTGAGTGCCATTTTCTCCCATTTAATTCTTTTTGCAATAAATTCAATGTAAAATGTAACTTTTTCCAATATTGTAGTATCATGTCCACCAACTTCTGAGAGAAATCTTTTAGCGTCTGGGGTAGAGAAAAGTGACTTGACTAAAATCTACCTCCTATCATTCAAAGCCACGAGAGAAATGAAATTGACAATGTTCCAATACAAAATCATTCACTGAATTCTAGCAACATATAGCTTGTTGCACAAAATGAAAAAAGTTGCCGCACCCTTCTGTCCCTTTTGTCCGTCTGAGTGTCACACCCTGTGGCATTTGTTTATAGCGGAGCTCCGCACGTGCCTTCGGCGCGCGCGCGCGGAGCACCATTGCTAAGAAAATGTGGTAACCCATCCATCTGAGAAATTTGGGTTATGACGTCATCGTACGACCGACCGACCGACCGTCCGACTGTCCGTCCGTACGTCCACCCAATCATGTAAGCCAATGTCAAATGTGATACTCTACCCTTTCGTGTGCAAGCTCGCATAAGTGCGCTTCCATATGGACTGTTTTTGGACAGATTATTTGCCCATACACGCAGTTTTCAACCCGCGTTTTTGTGGCGGGAAATTGCATGGCCAAATTTTGAAGACAGTTTTCAAACAAATTCAGTTTTGTCTATTCGTTGGCGGAGTATCAGTGACAAACAGCGGGAGAAAGAACAAGAAAGGGCACGAGTAAACAGGCAGAGTCAGTCAGTGACAAACAGCACGCGAAAGAGCACGAGCAAACCGGCTGAATTGTAATGTCGAGCAACGGGAGAAAGAACAAGAAAGGGCTCGAGTAAACAGGCTGAATCGTACTGACGAGCAACGGGAGAAAGAACAACAAAAAGCTCGAAAAAAGAGACGAAATTATTGTGAGGAACAGCGAAAAAGAGAGCGTCTCTTTTCAAGCTGTAAAAACATTACCAAGTGTCAGGGAGTTTCAGCTTTTCCTTGTGTTTGCCGGCAGAAACTTGCATCGGAAGAGAAAATATCGTGTGGTCTGGCAAGGTTTCACTAAATAATGCGCTGTCTTCTGACCTTGCTGTGTATTAAAGTAAACGGTTTTAGCGCTAAAATCCTTAATTAAAGAAGCTTCCTTGATAGGCATGAAAAGTAATAAGACACTTTTGTGTGAAATGACCGCTTCTGCTTAAGCTCTGCGTTCGGAGTGATTGTTGACTGACTTAAACTGTGCGCAGGTTAATACTCCTGTTTTGTCTTTTATATAGACATTTATGCCAGGAAAATATTGAATAGCGATTTGTTTCAGTTTGTTACTTGTCTTATTTTTTCCGATTTCTACGAGAAACGTCGAAGAGTCAATCGCATCAGTTTCTTTTTTCTTACGTTTTGTTGTTTTCACGCTTTAATTTCAAATTGGTTTGGACTCTTGTTTTTTTCAAATGTTTTCTATCCAATATTTCATCTTGGATCCTAAAACGTTTCGTTTTTTCCTGCTGTCGCTCATTTTAGGGCACAAAATTTGTTGAAGAAAAGCCAAGCGAAGTCCGGACGGTTTATAACCTCGGCCCCACTTGATAACTTTGACATTTGGAAAACTCTCGCAAAGAACAACAACTCCTTGCCAAAAGTAAACGCGATTGTTAACAGCTGCAGCATTGGAAATGCCAGCAATGTGTTGTCCCTCGCAGCAATTCTTAGCAAAGCAATGATTTTCAGGATTTTGTGTGAAATGACGGCTATTATGTCAGCTCTGCGTTCTGAGTGATTATTGACTGACCTAAACTGATTTAAACTGTCCGCATCCGCAGGTTAGTATTCCTGTTTGGCTTTTATACGGACACTTATGTCAAGAACACTCGGACTAGCGATTTGCCTAGGTTACTCACCAGTTATGTTTGTTACTTGTCTTATTTTACCAATCTCTCTACGAGAAACTCTTCGTTTTCCCTGCCGTCGATCATTATTGGGCACAAAATTGGTTGAAGAAAAGCCATGCAAAGTTCGGACGATTTACATCCTCGGCTCTGCTTTGTTAGGAATAAGAGCCGGATTGACATTTGGAAAACTCTCGCAAAGAGCGACAACACCTTGCCAAAAGTAAACACGATCATGTTTTAAAAGCTGCAGCATTCGAAATGCCAGCAATATGTTGTCCCTCACAGCAATTCTCGTTGTTAGTTAAAAAATCGCAGACTTAAAAGGCTAATTGCAGTAAAAACTTGGTCTTTAATTCAATGTTTCTTGACAAATGTTTTTCTAAAACCGATTTGTTTGTCTGTTGTCATTGCCAATCTGATGTTATCATTTAAAACAGTGATGTAAAAAATAATACCGCCCACGAGTTGTGGTAAAGGTTTGTAGTTTGTAATATTTGTAATTGATCGAAGTCAAGAATAAAACCATTCTTAACCATTTCCAGTTGATCATCTGAGTTGATTCATGGCTTATCGTGCCGCAGTCACTTTTCACAACGAAAAGTTAAAGTGCTACTGTACAAAGGACACTGACGGCAGTTTCCTATCGTCTTTGCTCACAAAAATGACGCCATAAAATAGTCAAAACAAGGGGAACAAAGTACTGTTCTTCTTTTTTGGGTGTTGTTAATTTGAAGAGTACCCACTTTAGGGTTTTATCATTTTGTTTGTTAGAAAATTTGTGACTCATCCAAAGCACATAACCGGTTGGGATGTTGGATTTAAAAGTGAGACGCTGGGACTGTTAATCTATAGTTTAGAGATTTACACCATTTGTATTGAAATGTAATCGGATGTAATTAAACTGTTATGAAGCAAAATCGTTTATGCTCATAGTCATGTAGTCCCTTGATCCAACGTGGCAAAGGCCGATGATAAATAAAAAATGTACGTTAGCACATGCTTGAATGGTGGCTGTGGCTCTGCAGCAAAACAGTAAAAACTATAATCACAATTTACAGAAGTCCTTACTAGAGTCCTGGCTCTCAAGTCCTGGCATTGATCTTATTTTATTGGTAAATGCCATAGAACAAGGAAAGAACTGTGGAGCTCCGCTTTTAGGCCTGCCTAAATATACATATTAAACTGCACGCACGCAAATTCTTTTTGCTGTGCGTGTGTGCTGGTAAGATAAACGGAACTACCGCTTAATAAGTCAGAACCAAGCGGTTTTAAACTTTCGAATGGACGGATCAGTGTAAGTTCTTCTGACTGAGGTTTAATCCCGCAAAGCAAGTAATTTCCTATATTTTAATGTTTTTAACTAACTTACAGCAAGTCTGGGCAAGCCTATTGTTTCCGTTGAAGACAGTGACGCTCATTAGTAAACCTATGCACTTATTAGTATGCAGGAAATCCAAATTGTTAGAGTGCGGGACTCCAAATTGGTGTGCAGGAAATCCGTGGAAATCAGTCTAGAGTAAATCCAAAAAGGGGTTAATTTTTAACATCTATTACTACTGACAGAAATACTTCAATAACAGGGCAGGCAAATATATCATGGTCCTATATATCCATATACATACATCCATGTATATTCTTATTCATATACATCAAATTATTCAGCGCGTTTCATTAGTCGTTTTCTATTGTCTATAATATGGAGCAGGCAGGATGGCCGAGTGGTTACTGAAGGGCTCTGGATTTCAATGCAGTGACCGGGGTTCAAATGCCGCTCCTCAGTCATCCTTGTAAATACCCAACTGGTCTGCCTCCCGCCAACTGGGATTCTTATCATGTTACGTTTATTTAAATTATTAGTTTCATGGATTTGCTCGGCCCCACTGCCTAGGGTAAATAAAGGTCTTATTATTATTATTATTATTATTATTATTATGCGCATATGAACATATTTCTATGCGATATGAGCAAATAAGCTATATATTTATTATTATTTTAATTTATTATGGTCAATTTTTCATGAGAAAAACTACCTGAGCCGTTTGTTACGCAATTATTGTTAAATAGCTCTATTAATAAATCTTGTAAACGGGACTTCCGTGCACAGCACAAGCCTATTTAGTATAATTTCACACTAGCGGTTTACCTAAATTTTATTTTCGTGCTCTGATTTCCAAGCCCAGAGGACAATAAAGTGTTTTAATATAAAATGAGCGACAGGTTGTCTGAGATTTGCATATGTTGAATACGAAATAGTTGCCTACCTTTCGGATTACACATTGTGATCAGAACAAACATGGCTCCAGCAGTAATATAGTTACAGACTTATAGGACCCAATCTTGACCTCAGTTTACTCGACACCGGCTTAATAAAACGAATATATATTTAAAGCTGTATACGAAGACGAGGACGAAGACGAACTCTTGACTGTTATGGCTTTCATAAAAAACGACGTTTCGGCCGTTCGTCCTTCCTCGGGTTAAAAGTTAAAAACTAAAAATTATTTACAATGGTTGTGAGTTACAAATGGCTGTGAGTTATATATATATATATATATATATATATATATATATATAGTTTGTGTAGAAAGAGCAAACAGCGAACGTCTTCCGTGGCCAAAACTCTATAATAAACGTTTCGCCCTTCGGGCTTCCTCAGTATAGAGGATTACCGTTGGTAAGCCAATCGTCATTCAAATATATATATAAATTACCTGATAAGGAAATCTTTGAGAGCCTATATGCCAGTTTAAAGAAGTCGTTATCATTTTTAGTACTTATCCTTGAAACTGGCACTTGGAATGTACAGCTCAATTTGACCGTTATCAGGCGAGGATCCAGGATTTTTTAATGAGGGGTAGCTGACTACAGTCGGCCACCAAACTATACTATATTTTTGGGACCCATGCACGTATTTCCTTTTTTTCACGTATCAGATTTTTATGGTGGGCTTCTCCGAAGGGGGGGTGGCTAGCCACCCAATCCACCCCCCCTCCTTGGATCCGCCCCCGCGTTATGAATGCGAAACTTTGGTTGAAATAACAACACGAATTATTTCATTTATCCACTCTATCCATGCAGGCAACATCTTTCCTTTGCCATGCATTGATTTTACTGCAACAGGTTTTCATGGAACACTGTTATTCAGTTTTATACTCCGAAACAATGTTAAACTTTGTTAAAAGAAGCTTGTGCAAAACATTGACGATCGTCTGAGTATTTTTCTCCTCTCACTAGCTTTATTCTCGATTCGGCTTTCGCCGCAGAGGTCCAAACGGTGTTCCGTATCTTAAGCCGCTGAAAATAGTCGGTTTTCAGGGGAAGCTATCTTGTACAGCATTCGTGAGTGAAACTAATGATTCAGCCAGAGAACAACATCAGTGTTGACAACAGAGCCATGATCACAGAACTCGCCCGTCTTCTCATGTTATTCGAAACAAGCCGCCCCCGAATAGTTTCTTGAGATAATTCATCTTTCTTTTCTCTGTCAAAAATGAATGCTGTTAAATGGCAAATCTATACAAAGAAAGCTATATTATTAT
Organism: Galaxea fascicularis; assembly: GCA_948470475.1. Taxonomy (NCBI): domain Eukaryota; kingdom Metazoa; phylum Cnidaria; class Anthozoa; order Scleractinia; family Euphylliidae; genus Galaxea; species Galaxea fascicularis. Next base: position 7,341,307 of record OX419338.1, on the reverse strand, counting down.
GACTCGTCAAATCTGTTAGGTGTTCGGCTTTTCGTTAAATTAAAGACTGAGGTGTTGCCTTTTAAAAATCAACTAAGAAACACCTTCAGAAGTTTTTTTTTCAAATGTAAAATATGGTACCTGCCAGGGGTTCAAGTGAAGATCCTCAGTTTGGTAGTTCTACAGCGGTGGTTAACTTTCTCAGCTAGCTGGATCCGGCTAGTTCCCGATCTGAATTTGGCAGGTGATCTCGCAGTGTCAAAGAGTAATGAAGGTACCATGGCAGCTCCATTTGCGTAACAAACATGAAACATTGATTTATGGTTATTTGCTTCTCAATGGATGCCGGATCAGTATTCCCAAAGAGGGGATAGGTCAGTATCAAAGACGGTTTCTATATTTTTATTACAAGGGAACAACTTCGCACTCGTTGAATAATCTTAAAATGATATCAGTTTATTTGGATGAAAACGGAACAGCTCTTTTTACCGAGTCAAGCCGTGAGTGAGTGAGATCGTAACAGGCACTTCAAAAGAACTACCGCTCGATGTCGAACTGTAACCAGGAGACAGTCTCTATACAGAAAGAACTCGTTGGCACTGTAGAGAAAGCCGTAAAACCCTTTACTATGAATAAAGACAGTTAATCCTATCCTTTAGTCTCTGGGTGTTTAGAGGTGAGAAGGTAAACTACGAACGAACGAAAGAAAGACACGGTGATGGAAAAGGTCTCCGTTAGCTGCTGTGTCACCCTAGCAACGGGTGAGTCACACTGGAGTCAGCAGTAAACAAACGAGAAGCTCATGCTGTCCTCCAGACAGGCATCTTGATACTTTGCCTTGTGGACCGAAAGTATTCCATTCACTTACTCGCGTCACAAGATCGAGTCACTGGGTGCTAGTTTCTTTACAGATTATGTTCGTTTCGCAAGGCAAAGCACCCGGAATATGGCAGAAGCCTTCTCTCAAAACCAAATCAGTTGTCAAGGAAAGTTCCTTCAGGCCATAGACTGGGAGTAATGTTTAGCTGAGTTTTGAAGGTTTAATTCTAGTTTTTCTTAATCTAAATTTTATTATGATGATATGGAATAAATGGATGAGATACGTTTGAACCATAAGATATACATAGGGAAAATGTGGGCGAAAGCATGCTAACTGAACAGTGTCTCAATACGTTTAAAGGGAAGTAATTTTATCTGATGAGGTCTGAAATAATGCTCCCTTTTAGCACAGTCATCCGCCAGTTCTTCATGCCAAGGAAGACCAAACGAAGTACTGAGTAAACAACAACTCTTTCTCATGGCCACTGTAAGGAACAAACTCACTCGGTTGACGAAGCCTTTGCGTTTATTGTACCACTTCCACTTTACAATCAACAAAAAGGGAAATGCGACCTATACAACAACGACGAATGACCAAAAACACTCGCAAATTTTGCTTCCTAACTCAGAGTGAATCGCCTTCAAACAAGTGACACTCGCGGCCAGCGATCAAGTCACGTGACCCCAAAGCGCGCGAAAACAAGTAAACAGGAACCCAACCGGTACACACAGGACAAATTGCCTACAAACCAGAGACTAAGAGGGGTGGGGAAGGGCGGAAGGAGTTCGTCTCTTACCGATCGCACTGCCGTAGACTTCCACTCTCATGTATGGTTTATAGTTCCATTCCACCCGTACGAAGCGGATAAAATGTTCGGTGATAGGGCGGTTTACTGATTTAGGTCATGCTTTACCACTTCATTGGCATTTGTATTTCCTGCAAACTCCTGAATGCATAAGAGTAGTCACAACTTGCTCAATATTAATAACTACTAATTAACAAAGAAAAATCGGCTTTGCCATATTGACCGATCGAAAGAGAGGTCAATATGGTAAGACCGAGGCTTGAGAGTTTTCGAACGTTCGAAGTCAATAACTTGGTTTTTAAAATTGCTTTAAAAAATAGTTCAAAACAGCTAAAAGTTGTGTTTTGAATGAACGTGTTGAATCAAGTTAAAATCGTTTGAAACTTTCATTCAACTTAAATTCAACATTTCGCTTATTCTCGAAAATATTGAATGGTGCTGAAGGCATTTAAACACTTCTGTACAACAGTTGTAGAACACACGCATGCTCACATCAGGCCGCAAAAGTCTATCGTTTGCGTATACAATGAAGAAGTTGGCGCAATGTTGGAACCGTTTGAACGGGCCTTTGCACAACTTTTTTTTTTGCATCCAACATTTGGCCAACGTCCGTTCAACGTATGCTGAAGGCTAATGTTGGTGAAACGTTGAAACCGTTTAAACGCGCCTAAAGCTAATGCTTTGCATGCAGTGAAATTACCTACTTTGCTCTGTGACAGAAGGAATATCATATTTCAATTAAATGCTACTTTGACACTTTTAACAATTACGTCATCCTCTCAGGTTGAAGTAATATAATATTTTGGCTTCATGTGCAGTTGTCACCTGACCGTAAAATGTCTAAGGCCATGTCCACACTGATGCGTTTTTGTTTAAAAACGCATTGATATGTATGCGTTTTGGCCTCCCGTCCCCACTGATACGCTCGAAAACGCTGGGCGTTTTCATCGAAAACGGATCCTTTTGAAAACGCTGTTGAAAGTGAATCGTATTGAAAAC
>OX419338.1:7308704-7323704 GCA_948470475.1 Galaxea fascicularis | reverse complement strand
ATACTGCTTTAACACGATCTGCTGTAGGACCAATGCCTTTCTCTGAAAGCAGCATACCCATGAACACCAGCCTGTCCGTATTGAACAAACATTTCTCAGCATTTAAAGTGAGACCACACTCTTGCAGACGTTCTATAGTTTGGTGGAGTCGCCTGTTGTGTGTTTCTGTGTTGGGACCATGCACCACAATGTCATCCGAAATGTTTTCGACACCTTCAATACCTGCCAAGGCTGAAGCGATTTCATGCTGATATTGTTCACTGGCAGAACAGACCCCAAAGAGTAAGCGCTTGTATCGAAACAAACCATCAGGTGTAGCAAAGGTTGTGATTTCCCTGGATTCTGGGCTCAACTCCAACTGGTGGTACCCCCATTTAAGGTCTAATTTACTGAAGACCTTAGAGCCATTCATTGTATGCAACACCTCATCAACTGTGGGAATTGGATATCGTCTTCGCATAATGGCTTGGTTTGCCTGTCTCATGTCCACACATAGGCGGATGTCCCCGTTGTCCTTTGGGACAATCACCACAGGGTTGACCCAGGGGGCTGGACCTTCCACTGGTTCAATTATTCCCATGTCCAACAGTTCTGTGGTCTTATCTCGGATCTTTCCTCTCAAATTAAATGGCACCCTTCTATAAGGCTGTGCAATAGGTCTTACAGTGGGGTTTATATCCAGGGATATCTGTTTGTTCTTCAGTTTTCCGACACCCTCAAATACCTCTGGGTACTGCTGTTTTAAACTGTCAGCTTTACTTGTTACCATAGCAATGTTAATGCCAACTTTTAACACCCCCAGTTCTGTGGCTGTGATCTTTCCAAGCAATGACATCCCTCTACCTTTAATCACCAAGACTTCAGCTTTGGTGGATCGATCACAAACACTCACTGTGCACTTAAAACTACCCTTAACTGGCAGTGGCTGACTAGATGCATATGGGTATAGCTTCTTGTCTGGGGTAGCCACTTGTGATTCACATTTCACTCCCTTCACCTTAAGCCGTTCCCACGTCTCCTCATCAATAATGTTGCTGCTCGCCCCAGAGTCTATTAACATCCTAAGGTTTACTCCTCCTACTTGTACGGTGACCATTTCTGAGTGTCCTCCTTCTGTAATACTAAATGCATAGTCCTGCTGGGGCCCAGGGTCATTGTCATCGGGTCCCCCCCCCAACCTTGCGAGCATATGACTTTGTCTTGCAAACTTTTTCAAAATGATCTTTCCCGCGACATTTCCTGCATGCTTTGCCCTTTGCTGGGCACTGGGGATCACGACCGAAATGTCCCAATAAACCACATCTATAACATGTCTTATCTCTCCCTTGGAATCGGCCTTGCATGCTAGTACTCGAATGGTTACTTCTCTCATTGATTCTACTGATATGTTCTGATTCTTCCCCCTTTTCTGAAAGGGCAGCCAGTTGGGTTTCTATCTTTTCGCATTTTGAGGCAACCTCTAGGGTGCGTGTTAAGTTCAGTCCTTGGCCTTCTTCAAGCAATTTTCGTTTGATGTAAATGGAAGTGCACTTATTCAAAACTGCGTCTCTTATCTGGTTGTCGGTATCAGTGCCAAGATCACAATCTTTAGCTGCTTGCCTTAAGCGAGTAACAAACTGCTGAACTGTCTCACCTGGGTTTTGTGTGATCCGATGAAAGGTCTGGCGGGCGAATGCTGAATTTACCTGTGGCACGAAATAGGCGTTGAGAGCTTCAACAGCACTGGCGTAATTTGTAGCATCCCCGGTTTCAGTTAAGGTGGTGAATATCTCCTGCACATCAGGCCCAGCCAGGTGGAGTAACATTGCTCGTCGCCGCTGTTTAGTTGCTGCTGTGGTTCCTTCGCTTATAATAAGCCCTTTCCCGTCCGCGTACAGTTCGAATGAAGTTAACCACCTCTTCCATCGGGGACCAATCGTCGCTGGATCAGAGAAACAATCAAATTTCGGTAACACGCTCTTTTCCATTGCTTTTCGTTTCTCCTCGTCGCCAATGTAGTGTTCCCGAGAGTAATAAAGTATCCAAACAAACAGATTTAACTCAACCAATTTCATTGCAAACGTAACATGGCCGCCGCTATCAAAAGCACATGGTTTTACCTATCCCAACATACTTAGCGGCCCAATACATTACACTAACCTGCACACAGTTTAAGTCAGTCAACAATTACTCCGAGCGCAGAGCTTAAGCATAAGCGGTCATTTCACACAAAAGTACCCCGTAAGTCTTATTACTTCTCATGCCTATCAAGGAAGCTTCTTCAATTAAGGATTTTAGCGGCGAAACCGTCCACTTTAATACACAGCAAGGTCCGAAGACAGCGCATAATTACTGAAAGCTTGCCAGACCACACGATCTTTTCTCTTCATGCAAGCTTCTGCAGGCAAACACGAGGAAAAGCTGAAACTCCCTGGCACTTGGTAATGTTTTTACAGCTTGACAAGAGACGCTTTCTTTTTCGCTGTTCGTCACTATAATTTCGTCTCTTTTCTCGAGCTTTTTGTTGTTCTTTCTCCCGTTGCTCGTCAGTACGATTCAGCCTGTTTTCTCGAGCCCTTTCTTGTTCTTTCTCCCGTTGCTCGACATTACAATTCAGCCGGTTTACTCGTGCACTTTCTCCCGCTGTTTGTCACTGATACTTTGCCTGTTTACTCGTGCCCTTTCTTGTTCTTTCTCCTGCTGTTTGTCACTGATACTCCACCAACAAATAGACAAAACTGACTTTGTTTTAAAACTGTCTTCAAAATTTGGCCACGCAATTTCCCGCCACAAAAACGCGGGTTGAAAACTGCGTGTATGGGCAAATAATCTGTCCAAAAGCAGTCCATATGGAAGCGCGGTTATATGCGAGCTTGCACACGAAAGGGTTAACTGGAGTATCACATTTGACATTGGCTTACATGATGGGGTGGACGTACGGACGGACGGTCGGACGGTCGGTCGGTCGTACGATGACGTCATAACCAAAATTTCTCGGATGGATGGGTTACCATATTTTCTTAGCTATGGTGCTCCGCGCGAGCGCGCCTTCGGCGCGCGCGGAGCTCCGCTAATATGACGTTGTAGTTCGTGCCCAGGCTACTGATTTGAACTCCATACAACCAGACAAATTTTTAGATGCAAACCAAACCTGCAAACCAAAACCTTTTTAACCAATCGCAACAACGCAAACAATACTATGAACTAATCCCTTTTGGTTGGTTCATGCTTCCGAAACTCAGAAGAGTATAAGTTTGGAAATAGGCCGCCAAAGCTTTTCGGGTGGCTTAAACTACCTTACACAGTAATTTAAGCACTTGGTGACCAGCATATAATTTCTCCGTTCAGTTTTACTTCCTGGTCAATTATGAAGTCCACAAGAATAAAGAAGATGATTAAAAAATCTGAACTGTCCTGATGTTTTAACGAATCTCTTAAATAGAAGAGTAGGAATTAAAAGAGAAACAGCAGGTGGAATATGCATTCTATTACTGAAAGCTAAAAAACTTGGAGGCTGTTGTGTTAAAGCTTAAAGGAAAAAGCGAATGATTTACTATGGTCGAAGTGGATTTTACAGAGCCGTAAAATAAATACTCACGGCCATTCAATGACACTGAGGTAAAAAAAAAAAAAAACTGATTGAGATTCAATGAAACACTACCAATTAAAAGAGCGCGCAAGAATCACTATCTGCGGTTTGGTATACACTTAACAAACCTAAGCAGTCTCCCCATTCTTTGTCTTTATCATAGTTGTAAGTCGTTGCACACCACTTCCCGCCCAAAAAGGAAGACGCGCAGGTGAAATATCGCTTCCCTTCGTATATGAATGGAAAGACGCAGCATTTGTTGTCTTTTGTCGTTACTGTTCAATCTGAAAATTAAGAAGAACAGTAACCCCGAGTTGCTATCAGCTTACTATCACGTTAAGTAGAAGCGACATGTTCTCTGCAATTGGCACTGAGTTTTGTTCAGGCAGAGAATCTGCAGGTTCTCTGCCTGATATATGAGTGAAAGGGATATCCTGAACGGAGACCTTATAAAGTGCTGAAGATAATCTTACAATAATTCAATGTAGCACTTCTCATTCATGCAAGGTGTCTTCAAGTATTTACACGCTGTGTAAGACGTAACCTGGTAACTCTTTTTGGAGTTCTTGCTTTTAGAGGGTTGGAAACATATGGGGTCCAATAACAGCTACATTTAGGACCTTTTGAGAATACGAGGAGAAGAGGGCAAATAACCTGGTACATTTTAGTGGCGATCTTTCAAGTTTTAAAGTTTAGCAGAGATCAGAATACTAACGTGGAATAGCATTTTGTTTTCTTCTTTTAACTTCGTCATGGGACTTCTTCACCTGTAGAGACCACTGGTCACTGTGAGGCGAGGATCAGTCCCGTCAATTAACTTGATGGGATCTCTCTGTACTTACTAGCAGGTTTTCCATAAACCTCAACACGCATGCATGGCCAGTTCTCCCATTCCTTGGGTACAACTCAGACAAACAGCGATAAGACAGGTTCTTCCAAGTTTTGTTTTATCATATCTTTCGCGGCATTACTATTGCCAGGAAACACCTTTTGAGAAAAAAATAATAAGCTAGGCAACAAAATAATATTCCAAACAGATGAGAAATACGATAGTTTGGAAAGAACCCCAAAATTAAATTTTTGATTTAATTTTCAATTTAATGTGACTGTTGATTTGAATTGAATAGCCATTCTGCAATTATACAATTTCAACAACCGTATATTTTGGCATTCATATCGTTAACGTAGTAGAACTAATAATAATAGTAATCACAATACCATCAAAGGCATGTATTTGTCTGATTTACCTGGTCGGTGCCATTTTCTTTATATGTGACCCAGGTCTTTCTGTCCAGTGAAGATTCTGTGACGTAATCAGTATTATACAAAGCAGATCCTTGAGTTGCTACTGCGCATACTCCGAAGCGTTGAGGAAGCTCAATCTGGTGAGAATACAAACAACTACAATAAAATGTTTAAGAAAATACTGATAAATAATGTTATTTTACATTTAAATCATGCTCTGAATCACATTTAGGCTCTCTTCAAGCAGTAAAAGGCTATAATAAGGCCACTACCTCGATGAAGTTGAAGAAGCTATAAAACTGTGTTATAGTTTCCTCGGCTGGATTAAATTTACCATGGAATATTTTCCCTGGTCCATATTTTTTTCGAAAGAAACAAAACATACGCATTTGTGACCAACAATTGCAAGATCCCCATGTTGGCTATATTATCATGATGTTAAAGCGATTGATCGTAAGCTCTTCACGGCTTAGAAATGATCAGGAAAAGTAAGCGAAGAAAGATTTGAATGAGTGAATGAACGAACGAACAAACGAATAAATGAATGGATTGAATGAATGAATGTATCAAACATTAGTAGAAAAAATGCAGCCCAAAAAAAAAAAACAGATTAACACAACCCTCTCACGACCCTCTATGTCAAATTAACCCTTTTAACCTGAGGATATGGCTCCTTGTCTTCATCTTCAGGTTTAGGGCACCAAGATCCTTTATTTGTTATTCAGTCGCCCTTGAGAAGGAAGAAAGTCAACATGTGGGGAGTACCAGGAAGAGGCAAAAATTCCGCCTCCTGAGATTTTATCGCTTTCCATTCCGATTGCATTGCCGCGGCAGGAAACATCTACAACAAAAGGAAACCAGTATCACTATATTTAACTTAAGATTGGGTCAAAACACACACTAATGTAAATGAAACGTATAAGTTGAAATGAAAAAGTTCACACTACTAAATTATCGGTGAAAAACGAGGGCGATCTTAGCTTGGTAGACAACTTGAAGCGCATTTCTAAAATTATGTCGAGCGCGGTAAAGTACATTGATTTCTTTCTAGTGATTAGCGCAAGAATAATAAAAAAAAATAGAATGCTTCGGCTGTCATATTCTTGGTACCTGACAAAAGATCACGACCTTATTTTCCTACTACACCTTTTGTCGACTTGCCATTACAATTCGGCAGTCATCCGTGGCCATGGCAAGTTCCACTTTCGAGAATCGTCCAGAGTTAACTACTTTCAAATTAAAATCTATTAGATCTGCAGATATAAATACCATCACAGTCCTTTTTGAATTGTTTGCATTGATACACGTTCCAGTATTCATACTATAATAAAACAAAAAAAGAAAGAAAAATAACAGTTGCTAAACTAGAAACAAACAAAACGTTGGTTCTTCAATTGGCGTAATATGAATGTAAGCCTTTCGTAACCTGTTTTTATAAGAACGTCAAGCACCATAGCTATGCTGTTAACAATATCTTTTGGGCCGCTGAGCTGTAACAAGGAAAAAATTATGAGCATAGCTTGTTATGGCATGAGATCGAGATATTCTTTAAGAGTGTCAAAATTTCTGGAGGTCTTTCGGACGAAACAGAACATGCGCGTACGGCTATTTTGCTCGGACAGTCTGTGAAAGGCTGAACACTGAATTTCTTCCTGTCTTAACCCAATGCCCGCACGACAAAATTCTTTATCCGTATATATCACAGATAGTTCCACAGTTTGAAAAGCGAAAACCAGTCTTAACAGTGGAAAAAACTGTAGCTATGTCAGTAAAACAGAACTCGACACCTTTTCAACTGAAAAGTTGAATGTAAAAACCACTGAAGACATGGAAAAAAGAAAAAGCTAGTGCCAACAGAGAACCGCATTAGGGGTGTCGGATTAGCAAGAATTATTAGACGGGCTGCTTTAATTATCTACCGAAGTATAAATTGGAATGAAGACACCAAACCCTACCGACTTCTCCGAGTGCCCATAGTGGTTCACAACCTCGCCAAAAGTACATCCCTCTTCATAGCATTCATGGTTAATATTATCCTTGAATAAGCCAAAGAAGTTGAACGCATCCTTCTTGTCCAAAACGACTTTCTCGCGTGGAAGCAGTCCACCTACAAAAATAAGAATATCATTTTTGCTCTAGATTGCAAAAAGACGGAAGATTTGCATTATGTTGGAAACCGCATGGCGGTCCAGGGGTTTACGGGACGGATTCCATCATGGAGACGTTTGGTGCATGTTTCCCTTTTAGTCTGCAGTGATTCTGGTGTTAGCAACCCAGAACTGCTTAACACAATTCAGTCTCGAAGAAAGCGTACGCGTGGTATTGCGTTGATGGGAGTGAAACAAATGTTTGGTTTTAACAGTAACATCGCCGGGTAGAGCAAACGAGGCAAACCTCCCTCTATAACGAACTAACGTTTCAAACACTAAACAGCCTTGAACTCCTTGAGTAGATACTCACTTTGACCAGAAAGGCCAACGCTCAGAACTTCAGCTCTTGCCAAAAATTCATTCGAATTGTTTACAAAGACAACTGATCATATTCCCATACCATCATAAGTTTAGTAAATGAATGTCGCGAAGGCTGACGTTCGTTGCTCTCATTTCATCACTTGTGGGGAAGATGCGATGCATGGCTGGTGATACGAAATTGTTTAGCCTTCTATGCTAACGATACGTGCATACACCTTTCACTTGTTTGTTTAAGAAGACAAGAAGAGGAGACCAGGGGTTGATGGTAAGCGTCGGGTGGTGCAGGGAGTTTTCTGGACATGACATGGGTATAGGGGTTCGGATCAGGGGCCACTTCTCTGTGTCAGTGATTGATTTGGCTGTGAGGTGACAGAGAAACGAACGAATGATTGTCGTTTTTAAAACGCTGTTAAAAGGTTTTTGTGCCGTGCCAGAGCCATTGGCGCCTTATGACTTTTACACGCTTTATTGGGGCAAAACAAAGAATTAAACCTACCATGACTCCAATCAGAAATGGTTATAAAAACGACGATTGACAGCAGTCGCATCATTATGCTAATGTAACTCTGAAAATAAATTATGCGATACATGATTATTTTAGGCGCCAAACAACTTTTCTGAATTTAAAGAACAATTTTCCTTTTACTAGCTAATTTTTACTTAATCAATCCTGAATCGACCAAGCCGCACTTACGTAGCACCATTCTTTTTAAAAATATATTGACATTCGAGGTGGCTTCTCTTATAAGCCCGATGGTTTATTTCCTGAAGTCTCCTCGCCATTAACTCAAAAGTGAAACATGTAAACATTGCAAGAAGGCAAATAAATGTTAAACGTTACTTATTCTATCGACAACGATATCCCTAACGTCTGGCTCTCTGTCTTTGGCCAGAGTGATATCTTACTGAAATTTGTGTGTCGTCGCTTAAACGAAACTTGACGTTGGGAATCTTTGGGAAATGTTAAATTACTGTATTTTACAAAAAATTTTAGGCCTCTTGACGCGCTGTGGTTGGAATATCACGATGGACGGTCTGATATTGTATGGTAGTTAGATTTACGTACATTCCGGGCATGACAAATCAGGATCAAAGGCGTAGTTTGGATCAACAAAGCTGCTTTTGTTTCTTCAATAGTTTTTTTCTTATCAACTTTGACTTTTCAACAATAATGATGAGCTGCAGTGCCAATATCAGCTTTTGTTTTAAATGGCAGACGATTTGTTTAGAAAGGCGCAAAATGAAATTGGCGCGCGATAATGCCCGAATATTCAATTGAACATAAAAGCGAAAGAAGACAGCATTCTTCCAGAAAAAATGGCTGACGAATAATTGAAATTCAATATTGAATATCATTTAGTTTTGTTTTGGTGACTAGACTCAACGTTATAATTAAAACTTAGATAGAAATACTACTGGAATATAAATTTTGTTAGGGAAAGTAATACTCTAAGATGGAAACAACTTAAAATTCTTGATGAGACAAACTCTTTTAAGAATAGAAAGTTTAAAGCCAGCACAAAAGAGCGAAAATGTTATAATGAAATAGAATTAAAATGTAAAAACGTTCTGAGGCCTGTTACCTGTGCAATACTGTTCTTCATCGATGGCTCCAGGACAACTGATCACACGAACAGTGATTCGTACTTGTGTTGATTGTTTACTCAGCTTGTCCTTAAGTGAATCGGAGAGTGACTGGCGCTTTTTACCCTTTCAGTACAGACTATGTGTATTTGCATTATAATGCCGGCCTCTTATAGAAAAATGACTTGTGGGCTAAGCATCAAGGGATATTCATTACGATCTTGCAGCGTAATTATATACCACCTATTAACCGAGAGTGAGGTCATTACAGGGATATCTCAGACCGAGGCCTTGATGTATTGACTGAGCGATAGCGAGGTCTGACATTTCCTGTAATGACCGAGCAGACGAGGTTAATAAGTTATTCATTATATGGCCTTTTTAGCGATAATAAAACTCGCTCTCGCTGTGGCTCTCTTCGTCGCTCATACTAAAGAAGGGTCTGGGTCTAGCAACATGGCGTAATAGACGCTTCTCTTCGAGCTCCGACCTTTCGGTGGAAATATAATCTCTACCTTCTTATGTCTGCTAAACGAAAGGACAGATCCAAGTCTTCGCAGGATTCAACACATTCTCCAGACGACAAAAGAACGAGAGAAGAAGCTGGTAGAGTGCTAAGTACATCATCCCAAACCGACGAAGTTTTTGAGGCTCTCGAGATGGCCGAGGACCTCGGGAAGAAAATCGAGCACGTGTTGCAAAAATTGGGAAAGTTGGATATTATCGAAAACCGCTTAAACGAGATGAGTACAACTTTGGCGAGTATTGAACATACCGTAAGTCGTTTGGATCTGGAAGTCAAGTTTCTGAAGGATAAAACTGAAAGAACAGACAAAGATGTCAAGGAACTCAAGGAAAGTGTGGAATTCAATGATGGAGATATATCTGATTTGAAACGAGATTCAAAAGATGTGCAAAACGAAGTCTCCGAACTGAGGAAACAGATTTTGTATATGGAAACCTATTCCAGAAGGGAAAATATTAAATTCGTTGGCTTACCAGAGGAGCCTCGGTCGAATACCACAAATGGGGGAGACGGAACAGAAGACTCAAAAGAGGTTGTTTACAAATTTTTGGAGGAGCACCTTAAGATCGAACGACCACGCGACAGAATTGAATTTCAAAGAATTCACCGTCTAGGGAAACCCAATGATATGAGACCGCGTCCTATTATCGCAAGATTTTTGCGCTACGGAGATAAGCAATTAGTGATGGATCAAGCCAGGAAAAAGCTAAAGGGTACAGACTTTCATGTGTATGATGATATCCCCAAGACACTGTACGATTCACGGAAGGGACAACTGAAGAAGCTGCAGGAAGCGAGAGAAAAAGGTTACACCGCCTTTTTCAGTAAAGCCCACCCGGACAAATTGATTGTTAATGGAAAATACATTGCGCCCGGTGAATCAGTGTAATGTATCCTTTGATGGACTAGTTCTTTCAATTGCTTCGATGATAACCAATAGGGTTATTTGCATATTTTGTTTTTCTGTACTATCACCCAAGGGAGCTCAAGAGATGTAAAGCCAATTTCTCTAATTTACGTGATCGAAAAACCAATTTCTGGACCAATTAATTTATTTTATAACCTGTCTCTGCGTGTGTTTTATGTATGTGTGTGCTTGTGTTTATGTGTAACCTTAAATGTTTTTTCATCTGTATTCTTCATATATTTGTCTTTCATACCGTCGTATTTGATTTTTGCTAGCCCTAAGTGCGGTGATATATTTCAATTGTTAGGTTGCTGTTCCCCTGTCACCTTCCTATACAATAGAATTGTCACATCTGTTATCGTAATATGGCGAGTTTGAATGATATGCAAATTTGCTCCCTAAATGTCAGAGGTTTGTCCGACAACTCAAAGAGGCGAGAAACTTTTTTATGGTTGAGAAAAAAGAAATTTTCGATATATTTTCTACAGGAAACGCATAGCTCAAGTGATACTGAGGCTTTTTGGCGTTCTGAGTGGGGATATTCAGCTTTTTTTACTAACTTTTCCAGCTCCAGAGCTGGTGTTGGCATTCTTTTCAACAACAATTTTCAGTTCAATATTTTAAGATCGTTCATTGATCCTGAGGGAAGGTTTATTATTGTTGATATCGAGACAAAAGGTGAAATATTGACTCTTCTGAACATTTACGCACCTAATCAAGATGACCCTTCCTTTTATAAAAATATAGGTGAAAATGTCTCTTCCTTTAAATGTGATTTCATTGTTTTTGGTGGCGACTTCAATTTAGTTTGTGATGTTCATAAGGATAAAAGAGGTGGTAATCCTGTTACTCACTGGAAATCTCGTGACGAACTTGAATGTCTAAAGAAAAAATTTGAACTAATGGACATTTGGAGAATTCTCAATCCAGATGTTAGGCGTTATACTTGGAGAAGGAAAAAACCAGAAATCCAATGCCGTTTGGATTTTTTTCTAATTAGCGATACTCTCTGCCCTAAAGTTCTGGATGCAGAAATCTTACCTGGTTACCGAACAGATCATTCAATGATTACTGTTCGTATTACTGCTGAAGCCAATCCCAGAGGACCCGGTTTTTGGAAATTAAATACGCATTTTTTAACTGAAACGGACTATGTCACTTTAATAAAGAAGACCATAGCAGATGTGTCGATGGAATATGCTGGTCAGTGTGAAGTAGATGAGATTTTAAAGTGGGATGTAATCAAAATGCAAATTAGAGCAGCTTCAATTAAATACGCTGCTGCCAAAAAATTGAATCTCAATAAAAAGGAACACAATTTAGAGGAAGACATATTGACATTTGAGAGGAAGCTTGATGAAAGAAATTTATCTGAGACAGATCGGAAAGACTTGGAATCAGAACTAGCAACAAAAAGACAGCAATTGGAGGAAATAATTGGTTATAGAACACAAGGAGCCATTCTGAGATCAAAAGTGAAGTGGTATAATGAAGGTGAAAGAAACACATCATATTTTCATAGTTTAGAAAAGCGACACTTCAATAGTAAAACCATAAGAAATCTTAAAACTAGCGATAACTCATGGGTCTCAACAGACCAAGAGATTTTACATGAAGCTAAGACGTTTTATGAATCTTTGTATTCTTCCACAGCTGAGCAAACTCTACATAGCGAGTATGAAAACCTTTTCTTTCCAGATGATAATGATCTCAAGCTAACATTTAATCAGAAATTGTCCTGTGAGGGTCCTTTGGCACCTGCTGAATGTTTTGAGAGTCTTAAGACAATGGAAACAGGCAAGTCTCCCGGGACGGACGGCTTGCCTGCAGAATTTTACAAAGTTTTCTGGAATGACGTTTCTCCTTTTTTGCTTGCGTCCTTAAATTTATCTATCTCGAAAGGGCATCTTTCTATTTCTCAGCGAAGAGGACTAATAACCTTAATACCAAAGAAGGACAAACCCCAACAGTTTTTAAAAAACTGGAGACCAATAAGCCTTTTAAATTGTGATTATAAAATTGCAGCCAAAGCTATAGCGACCAGGATAAAAGGTGTTTTACCAGATATAATTAATGACGACCAAACTGGTTTCCTTAAGGGTAGGTCAATCGGTGAAAATGTTCGTTTGCTAAATAGTGTAATAAGCTACACAGAACTTAACGAAATTCCTGGTTTGTTACTTTTTGTTGACTTCGAGAAAGCTTTTGATACTCTAGAATGGACCTTTTTGGAGAAAACCCTTTCTTTTTACAACTTTGGAGATTCTTTAATTTCCTGGGTTAAATTGTTCTACACAGATATCAGCAGCAGCATCCAAAACAACGGGTGGTCCTCAGATTTCTTTCTTCTTAGTAGAGGAGTTAGGCAGGGATGTCCCCTGTCCCCCTATCTTTTTATTTTGTCGGTTGAAATACTGGGAAATGCGATTAGAAGTCACGATCAAATCAAGGGCATAAGTATACTAGATTCCGAGTGTAAAATTAGCCAATACGCAGATGACACAACTTTAATACTCGATGGCTCAGATACTTCGATGCACCAGTCATTTAGTCTACTTGATTCATTTGCAGAAATTTCCGGTTTAAAAGTTAATTACGATAAGACAGAAGCACTTTGGATTGGTTCAATGCGTCTGAGCAAAAGAGTGATCGCCGCTTTCCAGCA
The DNA here is from genome assembly GCA_948470475.1 of Galaxea fascicularis. Lineage (NCBI taxonomy): Eukaryota > Metazoa > Cnidaria > Anthozoa > Scleractinia > Euphylliidae > Galaxea > Galaxea fascicularis. Next base: position 7,310,738 of record OX419338.1, on the reverse strand, counting down.
TATCACTTGGTCTTTTAGTAAAGTTAAAGCTTTGGGAGTTTGGTTTTCAACTATTAAAGAAGAATCTGAACCTTTGAACTATCAAGATAAAAAAGAAAAAATTTCCAACATAATTGAAAAGTGGCAGTTTAGAAGACTTACTCTCCTGGGGAAAATAACTGTTATCAAAAGCTTGCTTGCTTCACAGTTAGTGCACATAATGTCTCCACTCTCCACATCAAATGAATATCTTAAGGAAATAAACTGTCTTCTGTATAAATTTTTATGGGATGGCAAAAACGATAAAATCAAACGAGCACATATGATTAACGATTATTCAAATGGTGGACTCGGAATGTTAGATATCCAAAGTTTCAATTATGCTCTTAAAGCGAAATGGGTTCAAAAGTATATGGATCCAAACAATAAAGGGAAGTGGAAATTATTTTTAGATTTTTTCTTTGGAAAACATGACCCTAAACTACTCTTTACTGGAAATCTAAAATTGGATGATGTTCCCTTTCTACAAATAAAAGATCCTTTTTACAAAGAAGTAGCTAAATGCTGGTCCCGCCTTAATTTCAAAACTCAGCTATCCAATTTTTCCCAGTCACCAATCTGGTATAATTCACTAATATGCATTGATAATAAGCCCCTATTCTATGCAAACTGGGCCTTGGCCGGCATCAGCACTGTAAGTCACCTTCTAAAGGAAGGTTTGGAATTCCTTTCCTTTCATGAATTTAAGAGAAAATATTCTGTGAAAACCAACTTCCTCCTTTATTGTAGTATTTTGAGTGCAATTTTGGAAATGAAAAGCGATTGTGTTCGAGTTCCAATACAGGATTGTGCTGACATTTCTTCTAATCTGTTGGCTTCACTAAATTTCTGCAAAGTAGCCTATAAGATACTCATCAGGCGAATCGCTTTGCAGCCATATAAAAGCCAAAACAAATGGCTTTCGGATTGTAGACCGTACGATGTTGGCAAGATAGATTGGAATAAAGCTTACAACCTGGCCTTCTTATGCACTCTCGAAACCAAACTAAGAACTTTTCAATTTAAATTTCTCCACAGACGAATAGCCACTAACAGCTATCTGTTTAAAATAGGTATTGCACAAAGTGATCTTTGCTGTTTTTGTAAAAGTTCTTCTGAGACCCTTTTACACCTTTTTTGGGAATGTCCGTACGTACAAGCGTTTTGGAATGAAGTCAAAGTCTGGATAAATGGCCTTTCTTGTTTTTCAAATGTTAAGTTCTCTTTTTTATCCTGCTTAGGCTTAGCCGAAGATACTTCAAATCTCCTCTTTCACCATATTCTCCTAAGTGGTAGACACTATATTTACAGGTCTAAACTAACCAATTCGTCTCTTTCAAGAGAACTTTTTATACAGGGTATTCAAATTTGTTTGACAGTTGAAAGGCGTCATGCTATTAAAAATGGAACCTTAGATAAATTTCGTTTGAAATGGGGGGCTTTTACTCATGATGGGGAGAACAGCAAACCTGATGTTTAATAGCAACCATAAGAACAAATTCTAAGAGAATCGAAAATTACTGTATTATATTTCATATAGGATTAATCAATTAGTAGAAATTGTTTACTTATTAATATTGAAGTGGATATTATGGACACTGTAATTAATACGACACGAGTGTGCGTGCGTGTAAGACTGTGACTGTATGTATCTTTAATGTATATTTGAGTATTTGAAAAAAAAAAGAAAGAATTTGTTTAGTTATTAACATAGAAGTGGACATTATAGACTGTAATTAATACGACATAAGTGTGCGTGCGTGTAAGTGTGTGACTGTATGTATCTTAAATGTATATTTAACTAATCGAATTAAAAATTAAAATGAAAAAAAAAAAAAAAAAAAAAAAAAAAAAAAAAAAAGAAGTGTCTGTATGCTAGTTTTTCATTCAGTCATTGAAAATATAGTTGTACTTTGTCCATATTTTTTGTTGTTTTCGCCCACGCGCTCGTAGCTTTTACTCACAACTCAAAAGAGTCGTCGAGCCGAGAAGAATTTTCGTAAGACCCGGTCATTA
>OX419338.1:7268704-7303704 GCA_948470475.1 Galaxea fascicularis | reverse complement strand
ATTTTCTGATTTAGTTTTATCGGCGAAGCGTACTTAGTCCTACCTGAAATTACATTCACAACCTAAGTGTTCTTGTGAACGGGTTAAAAATTCAAGGTTAAGTTATCGCTTTTTACTTTAAACTCGTTTAATGAACCGACATAACACCAAACTGGGTTCGCGAAAACAAAACATGGCCGATCAGACAACCTCCAATCTCGTCCCCAGAGCCCGCTTTACTTTTGGTCAGCACCCAGAACGCAACCTCTGGCCTCTGGTTTAACCTCTGGCCAGGTCGGATTCTAGGACTTTCGGTTAAACTGCGCAAAATCAGAGGGGAGAACGAGATTCGGACAAACCAGCTCTGGATTTGTTGCATTTCGCCGTGAAATACGGTTTGGAAAGAATGGGGAAACAGACATCCTGATCACAAAGAAATAGATTGAAATTCCAAATGCTGCAAAGCGTCGTCTGGGGGCAACTGAAACAACCGGAATCGAAGGAGCGATCGAGCGAAGAGACGATTCGCGGTGTTTCTTCGCCTGTTTTTCCTTTCTTGAGATCACGTCTTGCTGATGGACTATAGATCTGCCATTTTCTTCCTCTTTTGACAGTTAACTCTGACTTTCAGTATTTTTTTGTAAAACAAGCTGACTTTTGAAACCTTATTACTTTGTGGTAAGCGTCTAGCAATTTTTAACTCAAAACCCTCTCAAGAACCGAAGGACTGTTTTCTGGTAATGCCTTTGGGCCAAACAAATCTAATGGGTGATTCCTTGCAGTAATATTTTCGTCAAATGTTCAACAATTACCCGAGTCGCTGCTCTGAAATTCAGTTATTTCGGTTATTATTCGCGGTTCCACTTTGACTTCCGATTTTAGTGTCATTGTGTATAGCAGCCAGTAGGAATTGGATCTGAAATCTAATTGGCCAGAGGTCCCGATCCCTCACGCATGTCGAAAAGGAGCGCGACCTCTGGGGACGAGATTGGACAACCTCCTGCTCGATCTCGTCGTATACTGCGCATGTCCGTTAGGTTACTAGTTCCTAGTCCTTCTGAACACTAAGAATTACAACAAGCTTTTCAGACCAAACCACGTTTTACTGAAACAAAACAACCTCTACAAGATAGTGTTTTGGTGAACAATCTGCTACTTATCCAGATTGGCAACCTTTACTTAGTCTCTGTGACCCATCTATGATCCAAATATGACCTGGAAAGCCGTGAAAATGGTTTGATCTTATAAATCATTGCTGTTACTGTGGGTCCTTCATCGACTTCTGCCAAACAGGATTTTCATATCCTTGGTTCTTTTGTCCCCATCCCTTCAAAAAAGAAAACAATCCCGGAAAGATTTTGTCCCCTCCCCAAATAAATGGCTCGTAATCATCACTTCCACTGCCTTCTTGCCTTGACTTCTGTCATCCAGTATGTCTATAGCCCTGGTACTTATTACCACCGCCTCCAAAACGCACCCACGAAAATAACAAAAAAGAAAAAAATCCTTTAACATCTGTAAACGTGAAACTTTCTTTGTAAATATGGTTGATGATATACTCCACTAATCCTTTCACTACCGCCTTGTCATCCCTTCTCTTCACCGGTGTGTTAAAAACCTCGTTTTTAACAAAGCCCTGGAATGAAATATAAATTATTTGATTTAGTACCCTTTGCAAAGCACGCGTATTTAATGGATAAGGGAGTCAGTTTAAGAGAAGCTATGATTGGTTAGGGGAGTGAAAACAATTTCTAAGTACTTAATTATCAGTTGAATAACGTGATTTAAAAGCTATCAAGATTCGATGTTCTAAACATTTAAATGCTGATTGTTACCGGTGCGAACTAAAAAAGTAAGGAATTAGTCAAGTTACAAGGGGGAACGCCCCACTTTACATGTTATTGTTGATCGTTGCAGGTACTACGAGATCTGTAACGTTTTCATTGAAGCGTGAAGAGTGCTACTTTTATGGCATTTTCTTGACAACTTAGTAACGTTCTGTCAGATTGTGAAACTTGCACCTGCAATTGACAGGTTTTTTCCCCCTTCGAATAAGAGTTTCTGCTTTGAATAAAATTTGGGCTTGATAAAAACAAAACTGATACCCATAAAAGATTATAATTTTCTTCTCTTGACGTCTTTAAATTGTTGTTTTGTTCTGTCGTTGGACATGGGATTTACCGCCGAAAATTACGGTGATACTGCACAGGGTTATCTTGAGTGTGGCATTTCGCGCTAACTTACATGGAGAGGGAGACGTACGAGCGTTTACAAGGTGACGTCATAACCAAAACCAAAACATCTCACATCAATAGGTTAGAGATTTTAAGTAACGAGTACAGTTATCGGTGATACGAGGGAGGAACTCTACAGTTTGATAGAAGACTTCACAGTGATTACACTTGAGCAACATTTTTCTTGCATTCTAAGCCTCATTTTCATCCCTTACGGGAGATACGAGAAGAAGTAATCAATTAAAACTGAGTAGTGAGATATACTCAACAGTTTCCTAGCTGTAATAATTTAAATTTCTTTAGCGAAAGCACAATGTAGTATGATTCCCGAGAGTTCTAAGCCGGCAAAACACACTTACGCAGGGTCAAATCTTCTTGGTTGAGCAGAAATTTTATCCTCGGATCAGTCACATATCAAGGACGTGACATGTTCGATTTTGGTTTTCTCTTCTTGAAAACTGGAGCATATGACCATTTTGGGCCCTGCAATCTGGTACAACACTTGAGCGTGTACCTGAAATCCTACGCTGACAGTAATCATGTCGACCTTCTTGTCGTCCTAAAAAGCAAAGATTGAGGAGAAACGGTTGGTTAGTGGAAGTTTCAACGGTTCATATGGTTTTGTTGTGCGCATCAGTTGACATCGAAGATGGCTTATTTATCTCAAAAGATGTAAATTTAACATTAACTGATCATGACTTACAGTTTTAAAGATTATTCACTGATTGGGGAATGGCTACTAAGTAATATTAATATTTGCAGCCTTGTTTCTTTCAAATCCTTTTACTATCTGTTATAGAATTACGCAGGCGCGGATCCACGATTTTGAAATGGGGGTGAATTTTTGTAATAATGTAATAAAACCAAAGGTTGAGGTTTTTGAAGTCTGTGCATCAGGGGGGCGGGGGGAAATTCACCCATTTCACTTCCCCTGGATCCGCGCCTGTTATGATCTCTTTTACATAATTAGAAGCCTCTTTTCTGTCAGTATCGGTACCAGTATTTACTGCCACCACCACTTCCACTACTACTGTCACCGTCACTAAAACTGCAAATCCCAAAGCACTAGGGCTACCACCACGACTACCACTGCCACTGCCATTACCATTACCAGCACTGCTACTGCTACCACTATCACCACCACTACCGCTACTACTAGCACTACGGCTACTGCAACTGCTACTGCTACGGAAGGAAGAAGTCAAAACGTGGTAAGAACAAAGAAGCCACAATATGAGCCGCAGGCGAGTTGTATGACTATAATGTTCTTACCACGTTTGACGTCCTCTGTGCGTTAACCCAGTACACACCCACTGATAAATAGAATCTAATTGTTTTATATATATTATGAATGAAGAAGCTGGAAATCCAACGATGAAGTCACAAGTTATTAGGATCCAAAGGATACACAACGCCTTTCTACACAAATATTATTAAGTAGTTGAATGATGAAAGTGACAACAGCGAACTACTAACTGATCCTTTTTGAATGAAAAAACATTTATATGCCGTGAGTGGGAATCGAACCCGCGTCCCCCTGGTTACGAGTCGGGTGTGCTAACCACTGCACCATCACCAACCCTGCTGGCAACAGAGCGATCAGGTTACTGGTCAGCCGCGGGGTTCACCGGCGTTTAAACATTCAGGAACAGGACATACATCGGATCATCCGAGGATGATTCACAGGCTATCACCAAATAATATTAATATTATGAATGAAGAAGCTGGAAATCCAACGATGCTGTTGCCAGCAGGGTTGTCGTGATAGTGCAGTGGTTAGCACACCCGACTTTCTCTCCTCCGCAGAGGCTCCTGCTGACAATAATAAATTAATAAGCGCGCGTGCGACGATGGGAAGAGGTAAAAGGCGGGAGCCTCTGCCATATAATGTTTCCAAGATGGCGCCTGATTTCCGAGAAAGACTGGACCTAGGTATCTTTTCAGTTGCATGCATGTGAAAACAAAACGGCCGAACAAGGCCGAACATACAGTACGACAAGAAAAACAAGTGTTCTCATTTCCTTGTGGGGCAAAATGTGATAGGTTTGTACTGTCTTAACAGGGACACGAAACCTAAGCACTGACTAAAGACAATGAAAGTTGTAAACAAGTATTTTTATTTCTGCAGACTCTCATGAAAACGTAAACCACGAACATTAAAAAAAAAAACCTCAAACAGCTAATGGATGAGCCCCAAATTGCGTCTACTAACCTTCTATACTAAGATCTTTAAATGAGCACTCAAAGTCCTCTAAATCTTCCTCTGGTTCCGCCACTGCCAGAGAACCGCAATTTCTGGCAGAGAACCGCACATTATATGGCAGAGGCCTCCTCTTCTTTCTTTCCCCTTCCCATCGACCCATGCGCGCTTTCATTTTCCCTCTCCCCAGCTCCGAACGACACAAAAAGAGACCTCTGCGGAGGAGAGAGCACCCGACTAGTAACCAGGGGGACGCGGGTTCGATTCCCACTCACGCATAAATGTTTTTTCATTAATAAAGGATCAGTTATTAGTTCGCTGAAGTCTTCCTTTTCTTTGCTTTTGCGCTACGCGTTTCACTGCTGTTGCGGCTCTTCAGGCATAGCAAGGTGTGTTTATTAACTTATTACGTCACAGATGTAATTCTAATTACAATTATAATAATTAACGTAATTTCAAATCATTAAGAACGGGTTTATATTTCAAAATAAAGAAACCTCTCTTTATTCTTTTTTCATGCCCTCGGAGGGGCTTAAAAAAGGAAATTGAAGAGTCAATCCCGCTGCACACTCATCAATATGCTTGCTGACTCCCAGCAAACGTGTGTGCGGGTCTCTAATTTGTTGTTTATGAACTGTCACTCTATTTCTCAGGACATCACCCTTTTCTCCTAGATAATTATGTTCACATCCTGCACATGTTATTACGTATATCAAGTTCGTAGAGTTTCAGTTCATCGAGCGTTTTTATCCGAAATGTTTCATTCGTTGCGGAGAAGGTGAATTCTTTACCCTGTTTTAAATAGGGGCATGCTCCGCACCGTTTTGTTTTAACTTCCGGATCGGTGTCCTTTTGGCTGGAGAAATAGGAGTTTGTTAGCATCCGTTTAAGGTTTCTGGGTTGTCGCTGACTGTGAATTATTTTAGTCTTGCTCATAATAGATTTTAATGAGGAGTTTTGATTCAACATGGAGAGTGTTTTCCTGACCAGGTGGAATACTTGCGGATTGTTGGAATTGTAAGTTGTTACCAGGACAAGGAGGTTTTCTTCGGTAGCTTTCTCTCTCACCCTTCTTACGGATGATTCCCTAATAAAAGAACCCGCCATAGTCCGATGAAACTTGGTATGCTGTTGTTACAGGACAAGGACATGTTAAAAACATAATAAAAAGAGGGGGTCACCGTGCTTGTTTTCACGCCACAATACTGATAAATACGCTTACTTAGGTGACTTTTGGTAATCTCCGTGCGCAACAAATAAGCTCAATTATTTTTCAATGCAGCCTGTGATGTCAAACAGAGTTTGACTTTCTTTGATTGTTTATTCATTTCTGTCCCACAAAAAATGTCTTCAAATACACTGCATTTTTTTATCCTTTAAAGGAAACATAATTTGGACATGTGCTGCTGGGCCCGTTATGTCTCCCTCTGTAGTACTTATTTCATTTGCCAAAAAACTGGCCATAGATTTCTGCTGATATTTTTCTCAGCTATTAAGGGTATTGTTCTCATTGAAATTAGGAATTAAAAAGTGGCGGTCACCGTGACCGTTTAAGAGAAAAGGAGCATTTATTCCGTTATCGAGCTTAGTTTGAGGGAAAATCTCTTACGTTTCGTACGCGCACGCGCTCATGTGCGCGCGCTAAAGACGCGAAAATCGTACGCAGTAGGGATGCACAATGCAATACCAAGGAATTACCTAACTCCTCCGTTATTTGGGTGAGGGCCTTGTTTACACCGTAATCAATGATCTCAGCTGGATATTGTTTCCTCAGCAGAATTTGCTTGAAATCGTGAAGACGCCGTTTTCTTATGTCCTGGTTCTCAATAATCATACATATCCTCCGAGCCAGGTTGTATGATATGTTGTTTTTAGTGTGCCTCGGATGGCTGGATATATATATATATATATATATATATATATATATATATATATATGTAATTCGCACAATGGAGAATGGACTTGCGTTTTCAACGCTTTATTCAAGACCCGACGCGTTTCGGCATCTGCCTTCTTCAGGGGCCTTAACATGTAATTGTTACAGAGTCTTAAGTGGATAATTGTGTGACGTAATACAATGCGTGTTGCTTACTTGGATGTTGAGTAGAATGGTTTGTAAACAATTAGTGTTTCTAATTGGTTAAGCATTTTACAACCTTTATAACGTATGTTTTAAACAATTTATGTACCCAAAACTTTATAAAGGCTCTTGTGTAAAAACTTTATCCAGTTCTTTTGTTTATTCCATACGGCTGAATGGAGTTTAATGCCCGGTTCTTTGCCAGAAAATCTCTCTTTCTCGAAGGATTTCCTTCTTTCTTTCAATCTCTAAGTGATCTTTTTTGATTTGTTCTATAATGGTGATAGTAACATTTTTATCAAAGTCGTGAGTTCGTGTGTTATGTAAAAAGTGTTCAGTGAGTTCGCAGCTACTCACTCCCTTTTTAATATGGTTTCTGTGATTGTTTAACCGTAGGTTAAATGCTGTTTCACTTTTGCCGATGTATTGAAGTTTGCAAATGTTGCACTCGATTATGTAAATGATCCATGACGACTGGCAGTCCACTGCATGAAATATGGTACATGTCTTCTTGTTGTTGGGACTGGTGAAAGTTTTGGTTTGGTTGATCTTTTTACACCAGCTACACTTCGTCCTTTCGCATGCTCTACATCCCTTTGGTATCAGAATGTGAGGTGTTTCGCTTACAAATCTTGAACGTACAGGTCTGTCTCGTAGATTTTTCGGTCGTCGGTAGGCGACCAAGGGTGGTTTGTTGAATATGAGCGATAGTCTTTCTTTTGATTGGAGAAAGTTCCAATTTCGTTTGGCAATTTCTGCAATAAATGTAGTGTGGGGGTTGAATGTAGTAACCAGAGGAATTCGGTCTGTTGGTTCACGTTCTTTGGTTTGTAAACATTCCTCTTGAGTCAGTGTAAGCACTTTCTGCATTTCGTGGAGAACTTTGTGTTGTGCATAACCACAGGCTACAAAGAAATTCGAATACTCCATGATTCGTTTCTTCAATGTATCTGTCGAAGAGCATATTCGCCTCAACCTCAAAGCTTGACTGTATGGAATGCTCCGTTTCAGATGAGGTGGATGTGCTGATGTCCAATGGAGGTATGGGTGAGTATCAGTTGGTTTCTGATAAACATCTGTACTTATGTTGCCTTGATTATCCTTTAGGACGGTAGTGTCAAGGAAATTCACTGAATGTGCAGAGATTTCATGTGTAAACTTGATTGAGGGTACTACATTGTTAAGGTAATATATGAAGTTAATCAAAGAGTCTTGATCACTTTTACAGATAAGAAATATATCATCTATAAAGCGTACCCAGATTATGATATGGTTTGCCCACTCTGTTTGGTAAACGAATCGTTCTTCGAGTCTTCCCATGTATGCGTTTGCAAAGTTGGGTGCGACTCTGGTTCCCATAGCTGTTCCTTTGATTTGAATGTAATGTTCATTACTAAAGGTAAAATTGTTGAGCTTGAGAACATTCTCGAGGAGACATGATAATGTCTTCGATGATGGCTTATTCTGGTTTGTTTTGCCTAGCTCTTCCTCCACAATGGTGAGCCCTTCATCTGTGTCTATATTCGTATATAGGCTCGATACGTCTAGTGTTGCTAAATAACACTTTTCGGGTAGCTTGCCCAAAGCCCGTATTCGTTTAATAAAGCATGTGGTGTCCTGTATGTATGACGGTAGCTTTTCCGCTATAGGTCTCAAAAACTCGTCCACATAAGCTGATAACCTCTCCATGTGGCTGCTTACGGAGTCTACCTGGATTGTTAACTTTGTGTATTTTGGCATGGGGAGCATATAGAATATAGGAGTTCTTGATTGTGCTGGCCTTAAGAGTTTAGCTACTTCTTCTTCTAATTCTCCGTCATCCAAAAGTGTATCTACGCACTGGTTTATGAGTCGTTCGTGTTCAGTGGTCAAATCTCTTTCTACTCTCTTGTAATATACTTCATTGTCTAGTTGGCGTTTAGCCTCCTTTACGTAGTCCTCTGTATTCATGATGACTGTAGCTCCGCATTTGTCTGCGGGCTTGATGATTATGTCCGTGTTATTGCTTAGTCTCTTCAAGGCTGCTCTCTCACGTTTGGTTAGGTTATTACGTTTAAATCGTCGGTTGTGCAAAGTCTCATCAGTGATTTCTTGTCTTAATCTGTCAATATATGCATTAAGGTATGGTTCCCTTGAAGGTCTAGTAAACATCTTGCGTTCCTTTTGGTTCAGTTTTTGAAGAATCGATGGTTGGTATCCAGGGCCGTCTATTATTTCTTCTATGTTCTCAGGAGTGTGATACTCTTTAAGGGTTAGTCTGCGGGCAAAGGCATCAATGTCCTTATTGATGTCATATTTTCTTGGTGGCGGTGGTGTTGGGCAAAAGTTAAGTCCCTTACGTAGAAGGTCTGTTTCCGACTGCGTAAGCTGAATGTCAGATAAGTTTACTGTTCGCCGACTTAAAATATTCTCTATCTGTGTGGAATTGTCACGTGTTATTACTTTGGGTTGGTCTTTACTCATTGTCCATTTCCGTTCCCATGTCAATTTTCCGATGATATCCTTTCGATTTGATTTCAATGTCAATCTTTGTATCTGTTCCTGGCGGGTGGGCGTCCGCTTAAAAAATACCGCCGTTGTGATTGGCGCTTACCTCCTTCATACTGGTTGTAATCTCTTGATTGTTGTTGGTAGCGTCTATAGCCCCATTCGCTGTCCCGTCGTGAAGTTTCATAGTATCTTCTTTGGTCGCGGTTGTCAGGCCATTTTTTGCTTCCTGTGGGGTCTGTCTTGTTTGGGTTCAGTTTTTGATGAATGTGTTTCTTTACTGCTTCTGCATATGTTTCACTACCCCGATCAAGTGGTTGTATCTCTTGTACCGGTTGTTTGTTCTTTCGGGCCGTTTCTAGCTTCTTTTCTTTTTGCTCCTTTAGGTGTTTTTCTCTAGCGTCGATAATTGATTGTACTTCCTGTTCTACTTGTTGCTTGTCTCTGTCCGTCCAGTCCTCTACCTTCTCGAGTGACTCGAAAGTCTCGGCTATCACGGCAACGTTTTGTGCCAGCTGTCTCTCGTAGTGTTCCACGAGACATTCCGCGAGCTGCCGTGAGCAGTTGCTTAAAATCTCGTTCCATTTGGTTTGGAAGGTTTCGTCTTGTCGGCCTGTCGTTGATCGCAAGTCAATGGTTAATCCTTTCGGGATGATGTTCTCTTCCATGCATGTCTTCAGGAATTCAATGTGTAGTTTCATTTTCATGTTTTTTTCTGTTAGGGAGTGCACTTTCCATCCAAGCTCTGTTGGTTTTTCCGTCGTTTGAGGGTTCCTCGCTGGGTTCGTTGTTTCAATGAAACTAGCAGATGGTGTGGCATCATCCTCGCTGCTTTGCTCGCGCTCGTCCGTGCGCGGATCTATTCCTTCCTCATGCGTCTGGTTTCTCCTTGTATTTCTCGTTTGCCTTGTCGAAGTCATTCTATAAAACTATATAATTCGCACAATGGAGAATGGACTTCCGTTTTCAACGCTTTATTCAAGACCCGACGACAAATACTGAGTGACAGTGGGGTAAACTTCTAAATGGTCTGACTTGGTTTCACTACGTTTCGGCTGTTCAGCCTTCTTCAGATGGAGGTTAAAAACTAAAAACTAAAAACTATTTATAATCAATATATTTTATTTCTTTGAAACATGATGTCATTCGTGCTTGTACCTTAACCTCAAACGTATCTAGCTTTACACCGTCCATTATATAAAAGATGATGAATTCTCTCACCTTCAGAGTGGAAACGATCTGGGATATATCTGGGTGGCCTTGGATTTTTCCATCAGTGAAGAAAACGGCAACGTTCCGGGCGTCTGGTCTGTCCCCAGTATTTGTGGTGAATACGAAATTGTCAAGGTAGTCAAGGGCAGAGTCTAGGCGTTTTCCAGGTCCGAGAACTGGTGGTAAGATATTTAACAAGGACTCCAATGCCCTACCGTTCTGAGGTTGATTGAAGGAGAAGAGCTTGTAGGCAAAGCTGTTGAATAGTACTAGACTGACATGCACTTGGGATGGAGAGATATCAAACTGATGGATGATCATGTTGGTGATATCTTTTGCATATACGAAGTGATCTTCGCCAAGTTCGCTAGAGGCTTCAATGACAAAGGCCAAATCAAGCTTCACATTTTTGCACGTTGCAGGGGCTAAGATAAAGTTGCAATAAAATGAAATAAGGTAAAATGAAACAACAAGATAAACTATGATCAGGCGCTAGTTCAGACCCTAAAACTGTCAAAATTCTCTGCCAATCAGAAACAACAACGACCTGTCAATCAAATCCATCAAAACGCAGATCCCGTGACCGGCCGTGCATTGAAAGGGTTTTTCCAGGGAGAGAGGGAAAAGAGAAGATGTACATAGTACATAGCCTACTTGTTTGAGGGGAGAGCGTTGTTTCCATTATTGTATATACTTTACTTTAAGTATATTCTAGCCGGCGCACTTTACTGCGAGCAAAATGGTTGTATGCCAGATCTATATCAAGACTGATCTAAACTGTACTAAGTGGGCGTAAGAAATGCATAGGCGTGCAATCCATTACTCTTTACTGATAAGTATCAAATGAACTTAATATTGGAAGCGGCAAATATACCCAGGGGGCCACTCCTCGGAATTCTTTGTAGGGGTCTGCCACCCGGTTCTCCAATTTCTGGCCCTATTTTAGACCAAAACATGCCATTTTCCACATTCGTTGTCAGACATGGCCTCTAAAATTCATACCCGTTTTCAGACCTGACGTTGCGGTTACAAATTTTAAATGCTATGGATTATTTGTTATAACCGACGTCATTTCCAGTGTCCGTACAAAAACGTGTGGGACATGGGGTGGCCGAGAGGTTTAGAGCGCTGGATTTCAATGCAGTGACCCGGGTTCAAATCCTGCTCTGGCCACCAGCTGGTGTTGTTCTGGGTAAGTGCCTGGCTCAACTAGTACTCCTCAGTCATCCTGTAAGTAGCCAACTGGTCTGCCTCCCGCCAGTTGGGATTCTTGACTTTGCTGTTTTCATTTGCATTATTTGTTTCATTGTCCCTGAAAAGCCACTCCAGGAGAGTGGCCACGAATTATGTACGTATTTATTTATTTATTTATGCAAATTGCCTTGCTCACCGCGAGGACAGAACACTTCACCACAGGGTTGAGCTTGTGAGAACTCTCCCTTGCATTCCTTTCCTCCCTGTCGGGATGGGGGAGCCGTGCATGTTCTAGTTCGGCTTTGGGTTCCCGATCCACAGGAAGCACTGCACAGACTCCATACAGACCACTGAGTGAAACCACCATCAACAGCTGTCAATGAAAGACAGGAATGACGTTGATCTGATCTAGCTGCTTTTTACTGGTGATCTGATCGGTTGCACCAATTTTTGTGTAAGGAAGGTGGTAATCCAATAATCATGGCCGTGCAGGGCCGTGCAGGGCCTGGGCAGGTGGAGTAAGGCAGGGCAATTTGACAGGGCAACCAGGGGCCTGGTTATTCGAAAGCCGATCACTGAACTTAATCTAGGATTAGTGTAAACTTGTTTGTTCAGTTTTTCAACTTTTGGGAGAACGTTTCTTTTGCCTTTTTATACTTTTCAGACTTTGCCTCCTCTATTATATAATTTTGTATAATATCAGCGTTGAACAACGAGGTCAACGACGTTTAAGCATAGAGAAATAGTCTGCTTGATTAATTGTTAATTCTGGATTAGCGTTGATCGGCTCTTGCGATCTCATGCTGAGCCATTATTAAGAAGTTAACGGCTCTCTCGCTTATGGAGAATGCTTTCTAACAACAAAATTGTACACTCTAGGTAAAATTACGATTCAAGTAAAAGCTTACGGGCAAAAATGTTAAGGTAATGTCTTAACCAAATTGGATTCAATGTCCGTGTTTACTATGGATTGGCAATATTATGTTTTAAATTCTGTTAACGACGTGCCGAAAGAACGTAGCCTCGGAGGTTTGGAGAAAAGCTTGTAAATCACTTGCCTTTGAATTCTATGTGAGGGTGATTTTGGGAGAACAATGTAAGAGAATGTAATTCAAAGCCAATAGAAAATGTCACAGTGATCTATTGCTATTTGTTACTTAGGGTTCGCCAATGAATATTTGGTTCCCGATCCAACGGTTTATTCTCTTGAAAGCCTTCGTAAAAGCAGGCGTTGGATGCCTGCGTAATGTTGGTTCTTCAAATAAACCAACAACTGTGATTGGCTTACGATGAGCGTGGTTTCCCAGCCGACGTGAAACAACAACTCTGATTGGCTTAGGAAAAGTGTGGTTTCCCAGACGACAGCACAACACGGAAATGAGGTTCAGTATTCGTGCGACCAAAGGCTATTTTATCCTCGCGGCGCTTCGCGCCACATGGCCGCGGCTTCGCCGCGTTATTTCCCTCCTCCAAAGAAAAAAACAGCCTCTGGCACCCAGAGTACCTCCTTCCTGCAGCGACTGGGATTTTATATATTACATTAAACGTACCGCAAACCATATCATGTACTTCCTGGGCGTAGCTTGCATATCCACCAGGCCTGCGTCGATTCATGACCAACACATTGTCACCTGCCATTGCTTTAAGGACCGTTCTGTTTATTTTATTGTTTGAGCGTTCTGGGCTTCTCCCGTAACCCACAGCAACTATGTGTGTTTTCCTGATTTCCTGAAGGTAATTAAACATAATAGGAAACGACGAAGCTTGGACATCAACATAAGAAAGATCATTTGGTCGGATTTAGAGACCGGATGAAAGCGAATGTTAATTAACGGCATGTTGCTACCATAGATTGACTTCTTTCTGGATTACAATTTTGTTTCTGTTAGATTGAAGTTGCTATGCCCTCAAATCGCTTGCTTCGTGTTGTACGATGTTTATGTGTTAGCTCTCGTTCGCCCTGTTATGAATTTTGAAGGGTCCGGACTGGCTTTTTCTTTGGATTTGATATTTCTGCTATTTCTAGATATTTCTGTTTTTCTCGGTTTATAATCGAAGCCACTTTTGATTAACGGAAAGTTCGAACAGTCGTCTTTAATATGGGCAAGTCTCAAGAAGCAAGGGTAGGGAATCTCCAATATTTTCAGCGCTAAAAGTTGCCTTAACTGGCGAACGTTTCTTCAAGAAAGAAGAATTCAAATTCACAACAGTTTATCTTTGAACAACCTGTATACAGTATACGAAGCCAGTAAGGCTTTTAAGGCAGAGTGTACGTTGGGTCTTTTCAAGGAGATAGTTGTAGATATCATTAGGGAAAGTGACTTCTGAAAATAGTGACAGGTTCCTACTACAGTTCAGCATTGATGCTGGTTCTGGCAAAACACTCGTCCCTCGTCTGTGTCAGTAATTCGGCCATGATTGACCTCTCATTCTCACTTTCACCTTCGCAACGTTTTTAGAATGGGCATTTAAAACCGGCCATTTCAACCAACTGACTATGGCTGTTAGAAATTTGTGTTAATTTAAAAAGTGGCTTCGATCATTAACTGAGAATAAAGGAAATATCTTTGGAAATAGAGGAGCGTTATTTCCAAGGAATCATAATTGATCTATTCCCCAGAGCCTCGTTTCGGTGTCCGATTTGCATCACCACTCTTACTTTCAAATATATCGAAATTGGCATAAACTATTGAAAAAATAGCTGGCTCTACATTACTAATGTCGCTTTAACTGGTAAGAACGACTGTTTTCGATTTTTCTATGGAAATTTCTAGAGCGTCACTGAGACAAAGGTACGGTCACTTTCAGTGACACTTGCCTCAGTGAAAGTGTACGGCAAAAAGTGTTTACAGAGTAGCATGAATTTAGACGAGAAAGGATGAACAATTTACCCTCAGTGCAATAACTGTATCTTGGAAAGGCTGCACTTCATCCTTTGGCCTCGGCTTTCCATCCGTGAACACAGCCAAAACGTTTTGTTTGTCCTTCCTTTCTCCATGACGAGCATCGAACAAGTCAAACGTAGTGTTGAGCACCCTGTCGATTCTTGTGTTAGCAAATGTCTGTATATTGATGTTTGAGGTTTTGCTCTTCACCGCTACACTTGTACGAAATGGTCTATCAGCAAAGAGGAACACAAAGTGGACGAATCTCGCAAATCTCAGCACACTTAAATGGGTCCCCTCTAATGATATGTGGAGCAAGTTAATGAACGATGGAAAAAAATCTGTCAAGAGGTCCTCGAAACGTCTAACAGAGACACTCAATGACTGGTCAATAAGGACTGCCAGGTCGATTCCTTCTTCGCAGGGTGGTTTTTGCGCTGATGAGAAAGAAAAGGATAAGACATGTCTTACTGTAAGTAACAACGTACACATTTTGTGAAACTTCACATCCCAAGTTACATTCAACACAAGCATTACAAGTATAGAACACTGAATGACCAAATCATCTTCAATTCGAAGAAGAATTATAACGTCTGTGATAAATAATATTCACGCAATCGCAACATGAGACGTTTACTTAATGTCGTCTTCAGTTTCCTACTGGCCTGAAGCACCATTCCCTCGTACACATTGATAATGCATAAGATTTCCTTTACATTATTTTGCCTAGTAACGTCAATGACACGAAATCAAGTGATGAATTTTCCAGCACGAAATTATAAGCAAATATAATTCATTATCAGTTTCCCCTTAGACACGAAGGGAGAACTTGAATTTAAACACAAATTTCATCGTGTTAACTCTTTCTGTGGCCTTAAACATCCGTAGCCGAAAAAAATAATAGTTAGACCATTTAAAGAAAGTTCAGCGACTGATAATAAGCTGGTCCTCTAGATAAAGTTTTGCAAGAAAACACACTTTGAAAAAAACAAACAAAAACACTGTCCTTTATGCAACTTATACAATTTTTAAGTCATTTTGCCACCTTCGCATTCCGGCATTTTGCACTGCTGGGTCTGTGAATCTGGTCCAAGGATGTCACAGGGTTGACCATCGTCTTGTTGAGGGGGGTTGACACAGAGCCTATGTCTTATCTGTGAACCGTTTCCACAAGTCTGACTGCATGGAGACCATTCAGTCCACTCGCTGTATCCACCATCAATATCTAGAGATAAAAAGTTATCAGTTGAGATTAAGAAAATTAAAGGTGAGCCGGCTTGTTATCCCCAAACATTTTCATTACCCTGCAGTGAGTCAAGGAAAGCAAAACTAAAATTGGTCACATAACAACCGACTTGCAATTTGTAAACTCAAGCGTTTCAGTGGATTTCCAAAAGTGTAAAATGCTTTGAAATAACAACACAAACCATTATCAGATCATAGCGCGAACTCAAGTCACCTGATAGGTCGCATGGCTCATCAAGTAGAAAGATTAAGATGGTGGAAAACGAGTTGCGTTCAAGGAGCTTTTACAGGTCTTTTTTTTTGTATTCCATCTGTAATACTCTGTTTCTCGTGTTCTTCAAGAAACCATGAACGGTAACCATGTTACCGTAAGCGTTTGTAACTTTCTACTCTAATTAAACTCAGAGTTCCGTTACACTTATTTTCTATTTTTCGTTTCTCTTTTTGTTTTCATTATTTACGTACTCATGCATTTACGTAATTGTGAATGGATATAAAATATCAGAATAACAAAATAGAATAAGCCAGATTCACACGCAGGAAACCTCTAGCGACCTACGGACAGCATGAAGAATCGGAGAATCGAGACTAAGATGACTTAAATCAACGTGTTGCTGGACTGTGACTCTGTAAAATGCGTTGCCTGAGCTCCAGTGTACCAATTCCAACTATGGAACTGTTGCCAACACTTGGCATGAACCTCAGTATACAAACGTCGATTTATTTGGCGTCGTTTACAACTGAGAGAGAGACAAACCGTGGACGATCCGATTATGTTTACCACCAGTAAACCTAATGGCGGTTGAGTAAAAAAAGATCACCCAGTGCTACGTATTGGGAGAGACAAGTGAGACTAAAATTCATCAGGCCTTAGATTTCGTATTTACCTCCACACGATTGAGTATTGCAGAGCCGTGTATCCTGAGGGTTCCCCAAGTCGCTACAGTCTTTGCCGTGTTCGGATGGAGGGGGGTTTGTACAAGTTCTGTCGCGATTTTGCTTGCCGCCTCCGCAGGTTTGACTGCATGCTCCCCATTGACTCCACTCAGTGTAACCTCCGTGAACGACTGAAACATTCGTAACATTATGTCAAAACTAGACGCTAAACTAAATACTCTTAAAATCTGTACCAACACTGTAAAGAATTGCCGGCGTTTTCACTATATTTGCAAGTTCTAGTTAAATCTCCTCTCATTCTTCGTTCTAGGTGTAAGTACTTTAAATGAATACTTACGGCAAGCCGCTTCGGCCATTTTTGGTAGTTTTGAAAGAGCATCATAAATGTTGTTATAGACGATGGCGTGACCCCGCTTTCCAGAAATCCTCTCTGCTTCGGCCTCGTTCATGGATACCACCACAATGTTCACTCCTTCTGCCTAAAAAATAATCAATAGAAAAGATTGGTAACGTTGCTATGACTGGAAAAATAGTTATTTTTTAACTGACAGAGCTAAATGGAAGGTAGATCATCTGTGTTTTCCATATGCGCACAAATAGGTGAGGTGATAACACTTAAAATGTTCAAAGGTTTGCGCATGCTACGATTGGTCGAATCGACAATCGGGTGCTTTATTATTCAGTTTTTATTAAAAACTGAACCACGGATATTAGATTTCCAGCATTTTCATTGCCTGGCTAAGTGCGAAAATATGGAAAAGAAAGCACCTCGTTGCTTATTTATCATCTCATATCCAGCGCACAGTCGTAGAATAGTTGTTTAGTTAGTATTTAAAGCCATTTTTAGATAGCATGATTACTAATAATTAGTTTTGCCGCAACCAGAAGTCGTGAGCAGAAGTCGCGAGGTTCCGAATTCTAAATCTGAATTCTCCAATCCCTTTAACACAGACAGTTCTTACTTGCAAACTTCTGACGAGGTCCTTATACAACTTTGGATTAGGTGTGTTTCCACGGACGAATGCAAACAGCACTCGCTGTTTGTTTCTTGAAGATGGCATTCCAAAGAGAACGTCGTGGGCTTTCATTAGTGCCATCTCTGTCATAGGATGGCCTGTAGTTTCTATATTACTCAGAGCTGCAATAATGGCGCTTTCAGACGCATCGTGGCTTTGGTACTGTCCATCATCAAACCCGAACAAGATGCTTGCTTCTTTTGAGAAGGTCATAACTGCTAAACGGGTCTTATCGGGGCCAATGTTGTAGTACTGCAAAAATAGCTTGATGAACAGCTTGACTTTCTTAAACATTTCGCCTGTGCCAAAACTCGCGGATTTGTCGAAAAGCAAAGCCAAGTCTATGCTGCCATGACAGTCATCTAAAAGGGAACAAATTAAAACGTTAGTCGTATTTTAATTTTCATATCATATCATATCATATCGTATCGTATCGTATCGTATCGTATCATATCATATCATATCATATCATATCGCATCGTATCATCTCATAACATATCATGGAAGAGACTGTACCCAAGAACACAAAGATGACAACGAAGTTTGGTTTAACAACATTTCCTGGTATGATTTAATCTTTCCAACTTCATATTTTAAGACGAAAAATCAAAATACAATGCAGTGCTTTGTTTACGAAAACTGTCGAGCACTATAATTCATGACAATGTAAACAATGCGAAGACGTCTTATGTTTTGCAGCATGATTTCAACAACAAGACGCAAGTTATTCAGCTCGTGTGCGGTATATATTAAAACAAACTATAATATATATACACTAACACAGTAAACTTCACGCGGTGAAAGAGTTGTATATTTACCTCCACGTCATTGAATAATTATCGTTAAATATCATTATATATAAATAACAGTGGTCCCAGCCTATGTCTCAGTTTATGCCTCACGTTTTGGCGACAGTTGCCTCAGACGAGAGAGAGAATAATATCATTTGATCATAGATCAAAATCAAGAAGTCGCTGGTTTGGCAAATTTTTCATGAAACTGCCTGCGAGTAAAACTTACTCTTTTCCAACTTATTTGAGGTCATTCTTTTAAGAAAACTCATCGTGTGGAATAAAAAAGTTCTGCATTTTCTTGAAACAGAAGGCGTTGAAATGGCCTTTTACCGATATATCCTGATGTCAAGGAAATCGGTGAAAGATATTCAGTTAAAAAGCGCAACTTGAAAAGGGACCTCTCAGCCCCAATAATTAAATATATGCGGCCAACCTTAAATTTGCTTTGCGCCGCCATCTAAGATTTTAATGCGTCACTCGGGTGTAGTTATAGATAGCATCATGACGCATCATGAAATCCACAATGGCGTCGAATTGCTGTAAGAGCAGATAATTTAAAACCAAATGATCTTTAAATTTGTAACAAAAGTTACAAGTTTCAAGAAACAAAGACAGTCCTTTGAGCCTGATTTAAATAATGTAGATTTCCAACAATCATAGCTGTTTTCCAATGAGCAAATTTTGGGATTGGCGTATTAACTAACTGGCCGCACGGTTACTCATGGATTTTGTGTTCCGTTAATCCCGGATCAGGAACAATCATCCTTCGAAACAATTCAGACGAATCAACATACCTGCGACGTGATCCCCTGAAACAAAAGAAAAAAGACGATGTTAAAAAGAGTATATGAAACAAAGAGTGTCAAGCGAAGCACAAGTTTATAGTACCTCAATCAACCCAGACGAAATGCACTAAATTAACGGTGGGAAGAGGGGCATGGCGACTTAGCCCCCCACATGCGGCCGACCTCCCCTCCCCCTAGAATTAAAACAAGTTTACCAAAAAAACAACAACAAAAGATACCACGACGGTGACGGTATCGAAACCATTGTCTATAAATTGAATAGGCGTTCTATTAAACTTCATGGCGATGAATAACCAAAATAACTGCCCCACCCCCTTCCCGTTATTTTAGCCTTGCTACGGGCCTGATTAAAGATCAATGATCCTAACTTTATTTACAAGAAAAATAATGGTTAAAACCGTCATCCGCTGTAATTGCAGGATCTGCAAATCCGTGAAAAGATCGCTCTGAACCGAAATCCGGGCAAAAAATTATTGGCCTATTCAACCCCCTCTTAGACCCTTAGCGCGTACAGTAACTGTTAACTGAGAACTTTTACTTTTCCTTTTATAACATGAATTGAAAAACAAGTTTAGTAGTCTTATGGATCATTACTGGAATTCTCAGCTTACCAGTTGTAGCGAGAAAGCAGGCTGATACGAGGAGGAAGCAAACTTGAAGCATCATCATGGCTTCTATCTAAAACTAAATCAAACAAAATCTGAAATCTTATGCGATTATGGCTAAATCGTAGAATAGTATACACCGATTTAGGGTTAATATTATCCGATTTAACCACTACAGTTTTTGATGTTTTACGAATATACCGTCCTATTCTTCCTATTTTACGATTGTACTTTCAGATGTTTCAGAAATCTCTGTCCGATTCTCCGATTCTTCCGATTCTACGATTTTACCTTGAGACCTTAAGATCAGTGATTTTACCTTAAGAGTTTACGTTAAAAAATGTTTCAGAAAGCACTTACCGATTCTCCGATTGTTCCGATTCTACGATTTTACGTTAAGATGTCAATTCCGATCCTTTTCCGATTCTGCGATTCTTACAATTCTACGATTGTACCTTAAGGTTCTCCAGAAATCATTCTCCGATTCTCCTATTCTTTCGATTTTACGTTAAAATGATGTTTCAGAATGCACTTTCCGATTCTCCGATTGTTCCGATTCTACGATTCTTCCGATTCTACATACGATTGTACCTTAAGATGTTTAAGATGATTTTACCGTAAGACTTTACGTTAAAAAAGGTGTTTCACTAAGCAGAATTCACTCAGTCCGATTCTCCGATTCTTCCGATTCTACGATTGTATCTTAAGATTCTCAAGAATTCACTCTCCGATTCTCCGATTCTCCGATTCTTCCGATTCTACGATTGTACCTTAAGATTCCCAGAATTCACTCTCCGATTCTTCCGATTCTACGATTGTACCTTAAGATTCTCCAGAATTCACTCTCCGATTCTCCGACTCTTCCGGTTCTACGATTTGACCTTAAGATGCTTCAGAAATGATTGTCTGATATTAAATTCAACAGTTGTCAAGTTTTATTGTAAGACTGTAAATAGATCAAATATCCTGTGTTATTGCGCCGTTTTCTATTAAATTCAACAGTAAACAAGTTTTATTGTAAGACTGTAAATAGAACAAATATCCTTTGTTATTGCGCCGTTTTCTATGATACCATGTACCATCACAATGCTGCTTTGCAAAAACAGTAAACGCTGGCATGTTTATTTACGGTGGGATTAGTGTCACTCAGGTAACGAAGTATCCTTAAAGGCTATTAAATGTTCAAAATCGGTATTGTCACTCAGCTTGAGGCAGTGGAGTTAAAGGAGGCATTAAACTCTTCCTGTGAAATAGGACGTGAATGGAGAAAGGCACGCTTATCATCGCTAAGATCTTCGTACCGGCGTTTTTCATAACAATTATTGAGCGGTCCATGCTCTCCTTTCCAACTTCTAAAGGTAGCTGATCAGTGTTGTCGAGTTGACTTGATGCGGACTTAATGCAATGATCCGCGACGCGAAGAATTGTAGCCAAACGCGCGCTTTGTCCCTTGGCCTTTGAAAGAACGCCACGCATGTCGTTGTCAACCGTCGATAACTTTCTCTCATTTACCACATCGTGATACTCTATGAATGATTTCATGGCATCTTCACCAAACTTGTTGGTTTTTGGCGACTCGTGTAACTCAATGACTCGCAGGAAGACATCCATAAACGACGGTATATGATGGGGCAGTTCAGTTTCTAGATCCCTGTAATTAACTTCAATTTCTGGCGGGACATCAAAGAGCTGGCGATCGTTAAAGCCATCATGATCGTCCCGGTGAAGTAGCTCTACAACGTAATTTGGCTGAATAAATCCAGCGATGTTGAAGCTTGTATTTGTCATTTTCCCTTGAATGCTTCGGAAATTACGAGACCATTTGCCACCATTGTATAAGTTCAATAAAGTTTTTCTGTCATTTGAACATCCGCTCGGCTTAAACAAATCAAGAAGACCGTAAAACGTGGTCATCTCGTCGTATAGTGCAAGGATCTTGTTGCCTTTCCTGGACATAACATTAAAAAGTTCTTCAAAGGAAAAGTGATCGATGAGGAGCTGCCGTTCGATTCCTTCTTCTTTGTCGTCACCGTCATCCTCTCTTTCGGCCAGCAACTCTTCAATTTCTTGAAGGGCACCTGACACCAAATTAAGGGCACCTGACTTGTTAGTACCTTTTTTTGATGCAATGACGAACTACAGCAGTTTATGTTTATTTCTATGAGGGTGGATGTTCCCATTAGCGATGCCACAGTTGTTAACAGAGGGAAGAACAAGAACTCTTTCGGAACTCCAATGGATTTTGCGTGGCTTTCCAGAAATTCCATCATCTCAGTTGAACACACGGATGCCCAGTGAAATTGTGCATTTTGAACGTCGCTTATCCGTTTTTCAATAACTGGTAAGGATGGTAACTGATTTCGGCTTAACTTACTGAGCGACATAGTGACACAAGAGCGACTGAGTGGAAAGGCTTGGCAAATACGGTGAATAACACTATTCACTAATTTTGTCACATTAGATTCATTATAATGCTACACGGATACTGCAATCAAGTAGTGTGATTTTGTGATGCAAATCTGGGTGGAAAAGATTAAATATGCCGCAATTTAGAGTGAAACATTACTATTTTATAACATAGCTACATTCTAACGCGCGCTCTTATTGGCTAATATTTTATGAAAAAGAAACGGATGGTTCATAGAGATGGTTAAGGCTGACGTCAGTGTCAATGAAATTTCTTGCCAGCAAAACTTTTTTCACAGCTTTTTTAACACGTTAGGTATTATAATGGCTGGTCAACCCAGCATCTGAGGTAGGGTGTTTCTATGACTTTGAAGACCTAAAAAACGTGTCTGAAATGGTTGCAGAAGTTACAAGTATCGGAAGCATCTAAAGATCAACAAAGCGAAAGTGCTACCAGTGAAAACAACTGCTTCGCAAATTTATCCGAGCGGGATTACGAAAAAATATTCGAAGATAAACAAGAACAAGAAAAACACTAACTAGTATGTTTCTACGATCAAGAGTGAGTTTCAAATTGTCGTGTAATTCGACTCCATTTTCAGCAACTGCACGATTCAAAATGTGCAAGTCGTGGTCTCTTCGGCGAGCCCTTCAAAATGACTCGTAAGACCAAAGACGTTTTAACGCATGCATCATTTTGAATGGTGATTTTAAAGAAACTTTTTCCTTGACATCTTAACTAAATATTTTAAGCTGGAAGGCCTTTGTGTGGTATTTTGATACACTTATTTTGTCACTCTCAGATGTAAGCGTGTAAAAGTAAGTGTGTTTTTGAAAAACAAGTCATTCTATTTTTAGTATGCACCCGCGCGGTTAAGAGAATATGTAATTTGATCAGTACAGAAAAAGCGACTTTTCAGCGCGCAAAATGTCTCGCTATGTTATAAAAGCAATGGACAATGTCTAGCCGGTGCGTCCATCCAATTCGGGATGCACTTGGATAGTTGGGGGAGCACTTAGGTAGCTAGAGATGCTCTCGGCTGCGCCTCGAGCATCTCTTACGCTACCTTCGTGCTCTCCCAACTATCCGCGTGCATCCCGAATTGGATGGACGCACACTAGACATTGTCCATTCCTTTATTGTCACGTATTGTTGTTCCCGCTAATTTGTCACACTTCTAATCACGCGTACACTAACTGCGGCGTTGAAGCTTCCGTTGGCCCTTTGGTGCAAGGAACAGAAATTGAAGTAAGTGTCGTGTGCAGATAGTTGCTTTAAATGACTGAAGATGAAGGAAAATATATTGAGTTTTTCGCAGTTGAAGTCCCTGCTATTTGCGTTGGATCATTTTCCAGAAAAAACACCTCTAAGGTGATCCTTGATTGCCAAGTATGTTGGTGAAAGCAAGCGTCTAGGCAAGACAAGAATTCGTATCGGTGGATCACTGAAACCGAAATGCGGAGGAACAGAAGAGTTTATCCCTACAGCAGACGAGTGTAAAACGGTATCTCAGTGGCTAACGCAGAACCAGCCTGAATTACTAGAAAGCAACGGTGAGAGTGAGCCCTTTTTTAAATGGTCAGAGAAAGATGCCTTTAAACCTATCGTTTTGTTGCCGCGGAAATTAAAATGCTGCGGCTCCAACATTACCAAACGGAACAGGACATCTTTACCAATAGTGTACACTAGTCATGCAACTAAAGTGGCAGCTTCATTTCATGGCAACTGCATGAAATGCAAAAACGTTTACTACTACAGCTATTTTGAAGAATTTCCCGTTTTAAATAGCGACAATAACATTGTTGCGAAAGAACAGCGAAGAATCTATTACGACTTTGCCCCAGACTTGCAGTATTTCCAGGTGTCAAATAAAACTTTATTTGAGACGCATTTGATGAAGAACATTATTTACAATGTTGAAGTAGCCGCGAGCTCGTTCGAATCACGCGCTGATGTGTACAATTTTATGCATCGGGAATTGGATAAGGAAGTCTTGGGTAAACTGGAGAACTTTTCACGACAAAAGAACAAAGAAGACGGTGTTTGGAATTTAAACGCAGATCGAGTGGAAGAGTGCTTTTTTCTCTGGAAGTCAGTAAATCGGAAAAATGTAGAATCGGAGAATAAAAATTGGTAAAATAGGAGAATCGGAAAAATCGTAGAATCGGAAGAATCGCAGAATCTGAACAAGCGGAGAATCTGAAGAATCGGAAGAATCGTACGTCAAAAGTCATATTTTACTATTGTACGATTTAGCCATAATTGCACCCTTCTGCGTTTGGGGTGCATTTTGGCAAATTAGGATCTTTAAAAAAAACATTGAATATGTGGTCCCAAAGAGACCTCTCCATCATTGGTAGGCTAAATATAATTAAAACATTAACACTTTCAAAACTTGTGTTTATCTGTAGTGTCATGAACACCCCTAAATAATTCAGTAAATAAGTAAACAAGATCACGTTTGACTTTATTTGGAATCACAAACCCGCCAAAATAAAAAAGGCTACCCTTATCGAGCAAAAAACAGCTGGTGGCTTGGACATGAAGGATTCTTCTCTCTTTGACAAAGCGCTTAAGTTAAACTGAATGAAATGGTTATTATTACTCGAATGATCCAAGGCAGTGCATACCTAAATCGCTGCTAGTCGATGTTGGCGGTACAGAACTGTTTAATGTAATTATGATTATAATCTCCTTGGCCTAAACAACCATCTTCCTGACTTCTACAAACAAATCATTTTTTACTAGCAGGACCGTCGTAACTGCCACACCTAAAAATAACAATGAGGTTCTCTCGCAGCTAATGTGCAATAATCGATTTTTAACTGTGAACAAGAAAATGGTATTCTTTCCTCATTGGTATCAATCAGGAATAAAACAAATCTCCGATCCTTTTTACTCCTGTGAGTGCCATTTTCTCCCATTTAATTCTTTTTGCAATAAATTCAATGTAAAATGTAACTTTTTCCAATATTGTAGTATCATGTCTACCAACTTCTGAGAGAAAACTTTTAGCGTCTGGGGTAGAGAAAAGTGACTTGACTAAAATCTACCTCCTACAATTCAAAGCCACGAGAGAAATGAAATTGACAATGTTCCAATACAAAATCATTCACTGAATTCTATCAACATATAGCTTGTTACACAAAATGAAAAACGTTGCCGCGCCCTTCTGTCCCTTTTGTCCGTCTGAGTGTCACACCCTGTGGCATTTGTTTATAGCGGAGCCGAAGGCGCGCGCGCGGAGCACCATTGCTAAGAAAATATGGTAACCCATTCATCTGAGAAATTTGGGTTATGACGTCATCGTACGACCGACCGACCGACCGTCCGACTGTCCGTCCGTACGTCCACCCCATCATGTAAGCCAATGTCAAATGTGATACTCCACCCTTTCGTGTGCAAGCTCGCATAAGCGCGCTTCCATATGGACTGTTTTTGGTCAGATTATTTGCCCATACACGCAGTTTTCAACCCGCGTTTTTGTGGCGGGATATTGCATGGCCAAATTTTGAAGACAGTTTTAAAACAAAGTCAGTTTTGTCTATTCGTTGGCGGAGTACCAGTGACAAACAGCGGGAGAAAGAACAAGAAAGGGCACGAGTAAACAGGCAGAGTATCAGTGACAAACAGCGAGCGAAAGAGCACGAGCAAACCGGCTGAATTGTAATGTCGAGCAACGGGAGAAAGAACAAGAAAGGGATCGAGTAAACAGGCTGAATCGTACTGACGAGCAACGGGAGAAAGAAAAACAAAAAGCTCGAAAAAAGAGACGAAATTATCGTGAGGAATAGTGAAAAAGAGAGCGTCTCTTGTCAAGCTGTAAAAACATTACCAAGTGTCAGGAAGTTTCAGCTTTTCCTTGTGTTTGCCGGTAGAAACTTGCATGAAGAGAAAAGATCGTGTGGTCTGGCAAGGTTTCAGTAATTATGCGCTGTCTTCTGACCTTGCTGTGTATTAAAGTGGACGGTTTTGCCGCTAAAATCCTTAATTAAAGAAGCTTCCTTGATAGGCATGAAAAGTAATAAGACACTTTTGTGTGAAATGACCCCTTCTGCTTAAGCTCTGCGTTCGGAGTGATTCGGTTGACTGACTTAAACTGTGCGAAGGTTAATACTTCTGTTTTGTCTTTTATATGGACATTTATGCCAAGGAAAAAATTGAATAGCGATTTGTCGCAGTTTGTTACTTGTCTTTTTTTTCCGATTTCTACGAGAAACGTCGAAGAGTCAATCGCATCAGTTTCTTTTTTCTTACGTTTTGTTGTTTTCACGCTTTAATTTCAAATTGGTTTGGACTCTTGTTTTTTTCAAATGTTTTCTATCCAATATTTCATCTTGGATCCTAAAACTTTTCGTTTTTTCCTGCTGTGGCTCATTTTAGGGCACAAAATTTGTTGAAGAAAAGCCAAGCGAAGTCCGGACGGTTTATAACCTCGGCCCTGCTTGATAAGTTTGACATTTAGAAAACTCTCGCAAAGAACAACAACTCCTTGCCAAAAGTAAACGCGACTGTTACAGTCTTTCCCGTAAAACCGTGAACACCAGGAAAAATTTCTGGAATGTTTATTGTTTCGCGACCAATCAGAAGCAACATGAAACCACAGCCTAATTACCGTTACTGTTTGCGGTTTAGTTTTCTCACGCGTGATTGGCTTTTTACTCGAAACACAATAACATTCCATAGATATTTCTGGTGTTCACGGTTTTACGGGAAAGACTGTAATAGCTGCAGCATTGGAAATGCCAGCAATATGTTGTCCCTCGCAGCAATTTTTAGCAAAGCAATGATTTTGTGTGAAATGACGGCTATTATGTCAGCTTTGCGTTCTGAGTGATCATTGACTGACCTAAACTGAGGGTCTCAATGGGGTTAACTGTTTAGCGTATAATGATGGTCTTTTGGTATCGTAACCGTATAAACTTCAAAATATTAACTGACTAACGTATAATGAAAGATTGATTTTTTAGCGTATGCAGTTCGTGCGGCCTAAACGATGTAGACTTTCTAGGATTAATGACTACATTTTTGAGATGGAAACTAAATTTCAAATAACTTTAACTTCGTTTTAACCCCTCTGGAGACCCTCTGTTACCATAATTTTTCGTGTTTTTGTCTTTTGCCTGTCTCGTTGGAGATTGCATTACTTGTGATCGAGGTCATCCGAGCCTGCGCTTTTCCCGCGGTTTACTTTTGCAGACCGTACAGATAAAACATGGCTGCCATTGGTGCCGTCGTTTCTTTCTACAGGAGTTCAGCAGTGATTGAACGTTTTCGATCGAGAATTTCGTTTCGAGATGAGTTGAAAAGTTTGACTATGTTCAAACGTCATCTGGAAATTTTCTATGCCTCAAGGACAAAGCAAGGGAGCTTGGAGTTAATAGCTTTGAGTTGAAGTTGTTTCGTTTGACGAAGTCGACAGGGGCAAATGACTGCCAAAATTATGCCATTTGTACTCAAGAACAGTGAGATCTGGAGAGGCCACTACTCCTCGAAAGTTCTGGGAGTGGACTGAACAGGAAGTAAACGATTTTTTACATTAATTCTGACCATTAGACTCATAAGGCTGTAAGACGTTTGAAGGAATTAAAGCAGCAACGTTACCGCGTGCATAGAGCGCATATTGAAAGTTTGTCCACCATGATATGTTTTAATATTCCTCAGTCGTACCAATCCCTGTTTATTTCTGGCTTATTATGACTATTATTAATTTTTT
Organism: Galaxea fascicularis; assembly: GCA_948470475.1. Classification (NCBI taxonomy): domain Eukaryota; kingdom Metazoa; phylum Cnidaria; class Anthozoa; order Scleractinia; family Euphylliidae; genus Galaxea; species Galaxea fascicularis. The sequence goes on along the minus strand of OX419338.1, from coordinate 7,275,947 downwards.
ATTGCTTTGTTTTTTTGGAATTGTAGGATCTGTAGGATTACCCCAGCATTAAGTTCGCTAGTAACCTTTTATATACGTAGAGGGAGAGAAGGACTAGGGGCGGCAGGATGCTTGCTGTGGTCAATGTGGTCTAGTGTCGGTCGTGAACAGAGCATTGAGGCAGTCTATGCCAGGTGCAAGAACATATAAGGCCATATACTTGTCTTATTTTACCAATCTCTCTACGAGAAACTCTTCGTTTTCCCTGCCGTCGATCATTATTGGGCACAAAATTGGTTGAAAAAAAGCCATGCGAAGTTCGGACGATTTACATCCTCGGTTCCGCTTTGTCAGAAACAAGAGCCGGATTGACATTTGGAAAACTCTCGGAAAAAGCGACAACCTCCTTGCCAAAAGTAAATACGATTTTTAACAGCCCCAGCCATTCGAAATGTCAGCAATATGTTGCTCGTCAGAGCAATTCTCGTTGTTAGTTAAAAAATCGCAGACTTAAAAGGCTAATTCCAGTAAAAACGTCTTCTTTAATTCAATGTTTACGGTTGACAAATGTAATTTTCTGATACCGATTTGTTTGTCTGTTGTCATTACCAATCAGATATGTTATCATTAACAGTGATGTAAAAAATAATACCGCCCACGACTTGTAGTCAACGTTTGTAGTTTGCAATATTTGTAGTTGATTGAAGTCAAGAATAAAACCATTCTCAACCATTTGCAGTTGATCAGTTGGTCTCGCAGGACCCATGTTGATAGCAGTTTTTATAACTGAAATGGTCATCCTGCATAAACATGTTTTTATTATTATTATTATTATTATTATTATTATCACCTGAGTTGATTCATGGCTTATCGTGCCGCAGTCACTTTTCACAACGAAAAGTGAAAGTCATTTTCGCTTAATGTTTTTCGGTGCTATTGTAAAAAGGACACCGACGGCAGTTTTCTATCGTCTTTACTCTCATAGATCACAAAAATGATGCCATAAAATAGTCAAAACAAGGCGAACAAAGTACTTTTCTTCTTTTTTGGGTGGTGTCGAACAGTACCCACTTTGTTTGTTGTGGATTATTTTGGTTTGTTAAGAAAATTTGTGACTCCGCAGCCAAAGCACATAACGTACCGGTTGTGATGTTGGATTTAAAAGTGAGACATTGGGACTGTTAATCTTTTTATTAATGTTAATTCTTTCGAATATGAATGGCCTCTTTTATCTTAAGTTGGAAGGTGGTGGAAGCGTGATCTAGGATGCTAAAACAGTCACTAGAGCCATTCATATTCAATGGGAAAAACCTACACTCAATCATCAACTTTATCATGTTAATCAGTTAAAACTTTCTCTGTAACAATGTATATTGCCATGGTTCCTTTTGTTCTTACACTTAATTAGCATTTTGTTTCACACTATATATATTCAACTCTGTACTTTGTACTGATTTAAACTGAAGATGACAGAAGTTTCTGTCGAAACATGTTTTTAAAAAGTGTCGTGTTGTTTCTGCGAATTCCGTTATGCCTGCTGCTATCAAGACCTTTTGACTGTTAATCTAAAGTTTAGAGATTTATTGCGTTCAACGAAGTGGAACGCAAGCCTAATTTTGGCCTGTGGCTTTCAGGAGTTGGTATGCCTGTGTAAGGTTATATTCTGGAAAAATCCACATTCCTGTAAGGACACCAAAATGGCCGCCCCGCTTGATTTTTGCAGGGGTATGTCACGGCCAGTAAACTGGTAACGCAATTAAGATATGTGAGACATGTGATGTGACAAACATGTGCACATGAGACATGTGAGGTGAGATGTGACAAACATGTGAACATGTGAGCAGGCTATGTGAACTTTGGACTTTCTTTCCATGTGCTCTCGATACCTCAGCGGCGTTGGATTTAGTCAAGGATTTACTGTATGCTTTGCCGTGGAACTTTGAGGCTGGATAAGTATTATATTGACTAGTCCTGTCGAGTATGATGTTATTTAAACGTTCGTTCGAATTTTCTTTGATTCCTGCAGACGTTGTAGCTGAGCGCGTTTAACATCCAGCGCCGGGATCCAGCGCTGGACTGACAACACAGAACACGCTGGAGTGATAAACCATTCCGTCAGATTTCGATAAATGTTAACCTCAAAGTAGCCTGCAAACAAGCTCCTGGTGAGCCCGAACGAACGCCGTTTAAATAACATCATACTCGAAAGGACTATTCAATATAATACTTACCCAGCCTCAAAGTTCCACGGCAAAGCATACAGTAAGTCCCTCTAACATTGAACGCAAATCTGTGATTACAGCTGGTACTATTTGTATTAAAATAGAATGTAATTAAACTGTGATGAAGCAAAATCGTTTATACTATTATAGTCATGTAGTCCCTTGATCCAACGTGGCAAAGGCCGATGATAAATAAAAAATGTACGTTAGCACATGTTTGAATGGTGGCTGTGGCTCTGCAGCAAAACAGTAAAAACTATAATCACAATTTAAAGAAGTCCTTACTAGAGCCCTGGCTCTCAAGTGCTGGCATTGACTTTATTTTATTGGTAAATGCCATAGAATAAGGAAAGAACTGTGGAGCTCCGCTTTTAGGCCTGCCTAAATATATATATATAAAACTGCACGCACGCAAATTCTTTTTGCTGTGTGTGTGTGTACTGGTAAGATAAACGGAACTACCGCTTAATAAGTCAGAACCAAGCGGTTTTAAATTTCGAATGGAGAGATCAGTGTAAGTTCTTCTGACTGAGGTTTAATCCCGCAAAGCAAGTAATTTCCTATATTTTAATGTTTTTAACTAACTTACAGCAAGTCTGGGCAAGCCTATTGTTTCCGTTGAAGACAGTGACGCTCATTAGTAAACCTATGCACTTATTAGTATGCAGGAAATCCAAATTGTTAGAGTGCGGGACTCCAAATTGGTGTGCAGGAAATCCGTGGAAATCAGTCTAGAGTAAATCCAAAAAGGGGTTAATTTTAAACATCTATTACTACTGACAGAAATACTTCAATAACAGGGCAGGCAAATATATTATGGTCTTATATATCCATATACATACATCCATATATATTCTTATTCATATACATCAAATTATTCAGCGCGTTTCATTAGTCGTTTTCTATTGTCTATAATATGGAGCAGGCAGGATGGCCGAGTGGTTACTGAAGGGCTCTGGATTTCAATGCAGTGACCGGGGTTCAAATCCCGCTCCTCAGTCATCCTTGTAAATACCCAACTGGTCTGCCTCCCGCCAACTGAAATTCTTATCATGTTACGTTTATTTAAATTATTAGTTTCGTGGATTTGCTCGGCCCCATTGCCTAGGGTAAATAAAGGTCTTATTATTACGCGCATATGAACATATTTCTATGCGATATGAGCAAATAAGCTATATATTTATTATGGTCAATTTTTCATGAGAAAAACCGACCTGAGCCGTTTGTTACGCAATTATTGTTTATTAGCTCTATTAATAAATCTTGTAAACGGGACTTCCGTGCACAGCACAAACCTATTTCGTATAATTTCACACTAGCGGTTTACCTAAATTTTATTTTCGTGCTCTGATTTCCAAGCCCAGAAGACAATAAAGTGTTTTAATATAAAATGAGCGACAAGTTGTCTGAGATTTGCATATGTTGAATACGAAATAGTTGGCTACAGTTAAGATTACACATTGTGATCAGGACAAACATGGCTCCAGCAGTAATATAGTTACAGACTTATAGGACCCAATCTTGACCTCAGTTTACTCGACACCGGCTTAATAAAACGAATATATATATAAAGCTGTATACGAAGACGAGGACGAAGACGAACTCTTGACTGTTATGGCTTTCATAAAAAACGACGTTTCGGCCGTTCGTCCTTCCTCGGGTTAAAAGTTAAAAACTAAAAATTATTTACAATGGTTGTGAGTTACAAATGGTTGTGAGTTATTTATATATATATATATATATATATATAAAGTGTGAAATTGATCTTCGTAAAACAGTGCTCAATGCATAGAAGCAGAGCGAAGTATATATATATATATATATATATATATATATATATATATATATATAGTTTGTGTAGAAAGAGTAAACAGCGAACGTCCTCCGTGGCCAAAACTCTTTGAAAAACGTTTCGCCCTTCGGGCTTCCTCAGTATAGAGGATTACCGTTGGTAAGCCAACCGTCATTCAAATATATATATATAAATTACCTGATAAGGAAATCTTTGAGAGCCTATATGCCAGTTTAAAGAAGTCGTTATCATTTTTAGTAGTTATCCTTGAAACTGGCATTTGGAATGTACAGCTCAATTTGACCGGTATCAGGCGAGGATCCAGGATTTTTTAATGAGGGGTAGCTGACTACAGTCGGCCACCAAACTATACTATATTTTTGGGACCCATGCACGTATTTCCTTTTTTTCACGTATCAGATTTTTATGGTGGGCTTCTCCGAAGGGGGGGTGGCTAGCCACCCAATCCACCCCCCCCCCTCCTTGGATCCGCCCCCGCGTTATGAATGCGAAACTTTGGTTGAAATAACAACACGAATTATTTCATTTATCCACTCTATCCATGCATTGATTTTGCTGCAACAGGTTTTCATGGAACACTGTTATTCAGTTTTATACTCCGAAACAATGATTAACTTTGTTAAAAGAAGCTTGTGCAAAACATTGACGATCGTCTGAGTATTTTTCTCCTCTCACTAGCTTTATTCTCGATTCGGCTTTCGCCGCAGAGGTCCAAACGGTGTTCCGTATCTTAAGCCGCTGAAAATAGTCGGTTTTCAGGGGCAGCTATCTTGTACAGCATTCGTGAGTGAAACTAATGATTCAGCCAGAGAACAACATCAGTGTTAACAACAGAGCCGTGATCACAGAACTCGCCCGTCTTCTCATGTTATTCGAAACAAGCCGCCCCCGAATAGTTTCTTGAGATAATTAATCTTTCTTTTCTCTGTCAAAAATGAGTGCTGTTTAAATGGCAAATCTATACAGAGAAAGCTATATTATTATGACTCGTCAAACCTGTTAGGTGTTCGGCTTTTCGTTTAATTAAGAAGGTGTTGCCTTTTAAAAATCAACTAAGAAACACATTCAGAATTTTTTTTTAAAATGTAAAATATGGTACCTGCCAGGGGTTCAAGTGAAGATCCTCAGTTTGGTAGTTCTACAGCGGTGGTTAAATTTCTCAGCTAGCTGGATCCGGCTAGTTCCCGATCTGAATTTGGCAGGTGATCTCGCAGTGTCAAAGAGTAATGAAGGTACCATGGCAGCTCCATTTGCGTAACAAACATGAAACATTGATTTATGGTTATTTGCTTCTCAATGGATGCCGGATCAGTATTCCCAAAGAGGGGATAGGTCAGTATCAAAGACGGTTTCTATATTTTTATTACAAAGGAACACCTTCGCACTCGTTGAATAATCTTAAAATGATATCAGTTTACTTGGATGAAAACGGAACAGCTCTTTTTACCGAGTCAAGCCGTGAGTGAGTGAGATCATAACAGGCACATCAAAAGAACTACTGCTCGAGGTCGAACTGTAACCAGGAGACAGTCTCTATACAGAAAGAACTCGTTGGCACAGTAGAGAAAGCCGTAAAACCCTTTACTATGAACAAAGACAGTTAATGGCCCGATTTATACTAGAGACGGATCATCCGTCTGGGACGAACTCGAACTTGGGCAAAGAACGATAGTTCGTCTGATAATTCGTCTGCGTATAAATACGGGCAAACAGACGGATCATCCGTCCAGACGAAATATCTGGATAATTCCTCGATGAACACGAATTATCCAGATAGTTCGTCTGGACGGATAATCCGTCTGTTTGCCCGTATTTATACGCAGACGAATTATCAGACGAACTATCGTTCTTTGCCCAAGTTCGTCCCAGACGGATGATCCGTCTCTAGTATAAATCGGGCCAATCCTATCCTTTAGTCTCTGGGTGTTTAGAGGTGAGAAGGTAAGCTACGAACGAAAGAAAGAAAGACACGGTGATGGAAAAGGTCTCCGTTAGCTGCTGTGTCACCCTAGCAACGGGTGAGTCAGCAGTAAACAAACGAGAAGCTCATGCTGTCCTCCAGACAGGCATCTTCGATACTTTGCCTTGTGGACCGAAAGTGTTCCATTCACTTACTCGCGTAACAAGATCGAGTCACTGGGTGTTAGTTTCTTTACAGATTATGTTCGTTTTTCAAGACAAAGCACCCAGAATATGGCAGAAGCCTTCTCTCAAAACCAAATCAGTTGTCAAGGAAAGTTCCTTCAGGCCATAGACTGGGAGTAATGTTTAGCTGAGTGTTGAAGGTTTAATTCTAGTTTTTCTTAATCTAAATTTTATTATGATGATATGGAATAAATTGATGAGATACGTTTGAACCATAAGATATATACATAGGGAAAATGTGGGCGAAAGCATGCTAACTGAACAGTGTCTCAATACGTTTAAAGGGAAGTAATTTTATCTGAGGTCTGAAATAATGCTCCCTTTTAGCACATTCATCCGCCAGTTCTTCATGCCAAGGAAGATCAAACGAAGTACTGAGTAAACAACAACTCTCTCTCATGGCCACTGTAAGGAACAAACTCACTCGGTTGACGAAGCCTTTGCGTTTATTGTACCACTTCCACTTTACAATCAACAAAAAGGGAAATGCGACCTATACAACAACGACGAATGACCAAAAACACTCGCAAATTTTGCTTCCTAACTCAGAGTGAATCGCCTTCAAACAAGTGACACTCGCGGCCAGCGATCAAGTCACGTGACCCCAAAGCGCGCGAAAACAAGTAAACAGGAACCCAACCGGTACACACAGGACAAATTGCCTACAAACCAGAGACTAAGAGGGGTGGGGAAGGGGGGAAGGAGTTCGTCTCTTACCGATCGCACTGCCGTAGACTTCCACTCTCATGCATGGTTTATAGTTCCATTCCACCCGTACGAAGCGGATAAAATGTTCGGTGATAGGGCGGTTTACTGATTTAGGTCATGCTTTACCACTTCATTGGCATTTGTATTTCCTGCGAACTCCTGAATGCATAAGAGTAGTCACAACTTGCTCAATATTAATAACTACTAATTAACAAAGAAAAATCGGCTTTGCCATATTGACCGATCGACAGAGAGGTCAATATGGTAAGACCGAGGTTTGAGAGTTTTCGAACGTTCGAAGTCAATAACTTGGTTTTTAAAATTGCTTTAAAAATAGTTCAAAACAGCTAAAAGTTGTGTTTTGAATGAACGTGTT
>OX419338.1:7231204-7258704 GCA_948470475.1 Galaxea fascicularis | reverse complement strand
CTGGGCATTTCTTTTCTTTTTCCTTGGTTGCTGACTGATTGTTGCAGCGTGTGGACTCGTTTCATGTTCTGTTTCATCAAGATCACCAGTAGAACTGCTACTTGGTGTACTAGGGGATTCACATGACGGGACATTGGAAAGGGTTGTATGATTTGACACAATGACATCTTCTAAGAAAGAACATTCTTCAAAATGCTTCCATTTAGGGACATATATATCACTTGCACCACTTCCAGTGCCCTCGGACTTCTTCACTTTTCTTAGTTCTTCTCTATAGGTAGTTCGCAGACTCTGGATTTTACCTTAGAGTAAAATTAAAAATAGATATGTTGCAAACACATCATTCGTTCATTCATTGATGATAATTTGAAATGAAAGGCAATTGCGATACATGAACGTCATAGTAGTTTTATCTTTTCATATAAAATATCTATTTTCTTTCGACATGGTACATTTAAAATGATTTCAAGCTTTCTCATAAAGATACACAGTCTTCAAGCTAACCTTTCAGCATGGCAACATCTAACCCAGGAACTTCATCTCTTAATAGCTGAAGAATCTCTTCGTGTTCAGCCTTTTTCTTGTTGCGGTCTCTATAGGACTCTACTCTGGTGTTCCACAAGCTTTCTCGTGATCTTAGACACTCGAGGAGAAGTGACGTAGCGGAATCTGTCCAACGAACAGTACCTTTTCCTGTCATATTGCCTGCCGTGTTGTCATCGGCCATTACAGTGACTCATGACAAGACCGCTGTGCGCCCGCAATTTCTCAATATTTTCTTGGCAAGTTTTCCTTGTCGACCCGTACAGACGAGCAAGTTCTGCAATGTGACAATTTTTTCCTTGCCAAGTGCACTTGTTCAAAAGCTATCATGCTAGCTTTTGAACAAGTGCACTTGTCAAGGAAAAAATTGGCAAATTCTTCTTTACACACCAGCAAATAAAATTTGCCAAGTCAAAACTTGTCAAAGAAAACTTGCTCGTGTGTAACCGGCTTAACTAGTTTCCATGCTTTGAAGAAAGGAGCGGGATACCTCGCGGGTTTCCCTTCTTTCCGCCCGTATAGCGAAAATTCAAGCTCTCCCGCAAGTACGCCTATTTTATCTGCTATAACGAAATATTTCCTTTACTTTACCTCGAATTATGTCGCCGGGACGATTTTTCTTTGCTCAATGCAAGCAGGTAGCCAGTCAATAGAAACAAGGTGGACTGTTTCTGAGGGTGTACACTTCAAAGATTGCACGCCAGCATGATAATCTGTACTCCACGAGGGAAAAGCACGTGAGTGGTGTTTTCATTGAAGCGGTCGCTCACACATCGCGTGCGCGTTGTTATTTTCAGTCACGGGACAAAACAAAGTCACGTGATCAAATAATGGACTGTCGGCCATGTTTGCGGCGGGAAGTTTTTCAGGGGATATAGAAGAGGCTAAAACATGTATGCATGTTAGTTGATCATGAAATTGGCGAAGGTATATACGAAATGAATGTCAAAGTCGTCCGGTAGATTAATATGTATGGCTTTAGTAGGTTCGTTGAGTTACAAAGTTCAAACATGTACAGTTGGTCGAATACGATGGTGGAAGCTATCAGAAGTCAGTAGTACAGATTAATAGGTTTATGCTGGAGAAATGGCGCACTTGTGTCCCTCTTTTACTCTGGGTAAGTAAAGTGTCTAAAATTTAGCTTCAGTTCAGTTCAACTGACCGTAGATAACCATATTTGTACTGCTCAGTGTAAAAGTGACTAGCAAGAATTTAGCCTTTCTCCAGAATACCTTTCAACCTTATTTTGTGTTATCTTGATCCAGAGCTGTAGGTTTGTTCTGATTCAGTAATATCTCATAAAAAGAAATAAAGAAGTTATTGAAGCCACAGTCATTTTCTTTTTTTTTCCTACCATCAATCATATTTCCTGATGGTAATGCGTAGTGTTAACCTTTTTACCTTTGGATAAACTCAGTGAAATACAAGACAAAAATTTAGTTGGAATAGGTAACTTTCTCACTCTGGGTGAGAAAATGGGAGAATATACATTGCCACATTTCCTAATTCAGTATTTTCTACCTGCAGGAATTATTCATGCTTAGCTCTTAAACAAAGAGGAGATTTTGACAGGTGCATGAGTATTGTAACATGGGGTTTCCATGTACTGTATATAGAAGCCATTGCCAACTTCATATCAACTCATACTCCATTACAGGGTTGCCTTCCCCCAACTGCTAACTATTTTTACATCTGGGAGAAGAAAAGGGGCACTGTGAGAGTACAGTATCTTACCCAAGAATGCTATGCAATAATCCCTGCTTGGGGCCAAAACTGGAATTCTTAGGGCCTGTTTACAAGGAAAGAGGGTTACCCTAGAACTTGCACATTTCCTTTTTTATTCTGTGTTGTGTTTACAAGGCAGCTAGGGTTACCCGGTTGGCAGTTTACCCTATCTCCGTGCTAAGGTTATCCTGGCAGGTGGGTTAACTTTTTCCCTTGTAAACACTTCAGGTAGGGTTAACCTGCCTAACGAGGTTAACTTTCCAATTGTTTCCAGACCCTTTGAGTGTGATCGCACATTAAATTGTCCTGGGTTGTAGGGTTACCCTTCTGCTTGTGATGTTTTGCCCTCCAGCTAGGGTTAACCCCCTTGCTTGGGTAACCCCCCTTCTTGTCAACAGGCCATTATTCTGGAGTCCAGTGCACTAGCCATTTGGTCACCATGCCTCCTCCTGTGATCTTTATGACTGGATTGGCATTTACCTTATTGTCAAGTTGAATATCCTCCTTTTTGAGTTCAATTCAAAAGGGTGGAACACTTATAACATCGTGTAACCAATAGCAACTTAAGGCGACTTAAGGCAACTTAAGGCGACTTAAGGCGACTTAAAGCGACTTAAGGCGACTTAAGGCGATTTAAGGCGACTTCAGGTCCCAGAGTAGGCCTCTTTTCAGACCAAACCACATTTTATTGAAACAAAACAACCTCTACAAGATAGTGTTTTGGTGAACAATCTGCTAGTGCTCCAGATTGGCAACCTTTACTTAGTCAGTCTGTGACCCATCTATGATCCAAATATGACCTGGAAAACTGTGAAAATGGTTTGTTATAGTTCATTGCTGTTACTGTGGGTCCTTCATCGACTTCCGCCAAACAAGATTTTCATATCCTTGGTTCTTTTATCCCCATCCCTTCAGAAAAGAAAACAATCCCAGAAAATACTTTTTTCCCTCCCCAATTAAATGGCTTGTGATATTAGTCATCGCTTCTACTGCCATCTTGCCTTGACTTCTGTCTGCAAAGTACATGTATTTAATGGATAAGTGGGTAAGTTTATAAAGAAGGTATGACTCTTCTGCATTGGTTGGGGGAGTGAAAACAAATTTTACGTTAATTTTCAGTTGAATAACGCGATTTAAAAGCTATCTAGGTTCGATGTTTCAAACATTTAAATGCTGATTGTCACTGGTGGAAACCAAAAAAGTAAGGAATTAGCCAAGTTACAAGGTGGAATGCCGTGACTTTGCATGTTGTTGTTAATCGTTGCGCGCATGTACAGTACGATACCTATAACTTTTTCAATAATGCGTGAAGGGTACAACTTTTTATGACATTTTCTTGACAGCTGTGTGTCAACTTTCTATCGGATTGTGAAACTTGCACATGCAATTGACAGGCTTTCTTTTCCTCGAATAAGAGTTTCTGCTTTGATTAAAATTTGAGCTTTATTTAACTGATACCTATTAAAGATCATAAGTTTCTCTTCTCTTGCTGTCTTTAAATTGTTGTTTTGTTCTGTCCTTGGACATGGGATTTACCGCCGAAAATTAGGGTGATACTGTTCAGGGTTATCTCGACTGTGGCATTTCGAACTGACTTACACGGAAAGGCAGACGTACGAGCGTTTACAAGGTGACGTCATAACCAAAACCAAAACATCTCGCATCAATAGGTTAGAGATTTTAAGTAACGCGTACAGTTATTGGTGATACGAGGGAGGAATAGAGTTCTAAAGTGTGACGTCACAAAAAACTAAATCTGTAAAATTATGGGATTGGGTGCCATTTTCGAATGGAGTATCCTTAAAAAAGGTTCCTTGCCAAAACTTCGCTCTTAATTGTAATTCCCAGCTGAAATATGAAGGATTGAAATTTGATACTGCCCCATATAAATCTCTCTAATTTTGAGTCTGTTCTTAACTGAAGGAACAGAAACAAAATTTGAAGGGTTTGTATGGAATGCCATCAAACTTTGATCCCTTAAATGTCTACCGGGAATTGCAATTCGGAACTAATTTTTGGGATGAGGACGTCTTTTAGCATGCTCTATAAGAATATGGCATCATATCCCATAATTTCAAAAATTTTATTTTTGTGACGTCATCACTTTAGAACTCTATTCTATAGTTTGATAGAACACTTCACAGTGATTACACTGAAGCAATTTTTTTCATGCATACGAAGCCTCATTTTCATCCCTTTAGTTACGGGAGATACGCGAAGAAGCAATGAATTAAAACTGAGCAGTGGCTGAGCTTACTGACAATCCATGAGATATACTCAACAGTTTCCTAACTGTCATAATTTAAAGCTCTTTAGCGGAAGCACAGCATAATATGATTCCTGAGAGGTCTGAAGCAAAACACACTTACATGATCAAATCTTCTTCGTTGAGAGAAATTTTATCCCCGGATCAGTCACATATTAAGGACATGACATGTTCGATTTTGGTTTTCACTTCTTGAAAACTGGAGCACATGACCATTTTGGGCCCTGCAATCTTGTACAGTACTTGAGCGTGCACCTGAGATCCTACGCTGAGACTAATCATGTCGACATTCTTGCGGTCCTAAAAAGCAAAGATTGAGAAACGGTCGGTTAGTGGAAGTTTCAACGGTTCATATGGTTTTGTTGGGCGGATTGATATCGAAGATGGCTTATTTATCTCAAAATTGGGTACTATGTCCACTAAGTAATATATGCGGCCTTGTTTCTTTCAAGTCCTTTTACTATCTGACATGGGATTGTGATCTCTTTACATAATTAGAAGCCTCTTTTTTATCAGTATCGGTATCAGTATTGGCTACTACCACTACCACTACGGCTACTGCAACTGCTGCTGCTACAGCTACTTGCAAGGCTACGGCTACAAATACTGCTACTGCTACTCCTACTCCTACTGCGTCCACCACTACCACTACTGCCACTGCCAATGCCACTACCAGTACCGCAACCGCTACCACAACTGCTACTGCTACGGCTACGGTTACGGCTACGGCCACTACTACTGCTAATGCTACTGCTACTACTACTGCTACTACTACTGCTACATAACTGCTACTGCTACTGCTACTGCTACTGCTACTGCTACTGCTACTGCTACTGCTACTGCTACTGCTACTGCTACTGCTACTACTACTACTACTACTACAAACTACTACTACTTCTACTACTACTTCTACTACTACTACGTACTTCCACTACCATATGAAAAAGTCTATGCTTGTTTCATAGATTTTCGTGAAGCTTTCGAATCCGTTTGGCAGGAGGGGTTGTTCTACAAGCTACTCAAAATCAACATATAGGAGGGAACTTTTACAACCTGATCAGAATCCTTTATTGCAGCTCTACATGTTCCATAAGAATCGAAGAAAACAAAACTCGATCTTTCGGCTCGTACTCGGCAAGAGGTGTACATCAAGGATGTATTTTAAGTCCCCTATTTTTTAACCCCTATATAAACAATTTGCCGTATTTATTCGAAAACGCGACGTCTGATCCATTCTTTCTTCTAATTGGAACCTAAATAAATTTACTCCTGTATGCAGATGATTTGATTATCTAGTCAAGATCCAAAACAGGGTTACAAAACTGTCTTAACGCGCTCTCTTCGTATTGCGAAATATGGATGTTAAAAATCAATCAAAAGAAAGTAACGGTATTTCAAAAACACCCAAGGAAATCCGTTGACACAAACTTCAAAATAGGCACCGAATCAACTGAAATTGTTCAAGATTACAGCTATTTAGTTACAGTCATGTGATTGTCCTCGACCTCACGTTGCATTTTCGGGATGGGTTTATCAGCACTGATGTTTATGCTAGGCCAACCGATAACCACCTTTATTTACCTTTTTCAGGGTCACACCCCTCACACTGCAAAAGAGCAGTGCCCTTTGGGGTAGCTTTAAGAATTAAACTTAATTGTTCTACTGATGACTTCTTACAAAATAGACTGATGCGAGGAATACAAAGGCTATTTGAAATCTCAAAATTATCCTGCGGAACTTGTTGACAAACAGTTCGACAAAGCTCTTAGTATTTCAAGATCTGAACTTCTGAGCCGACAGGTCAAGCCGGCTAAAAAAGTCTTTCCATTGGTACTTGATTATAACCCTATTTTGCCAGATATCCAAAGGGTTATCAAAAAACACATTCATTTATTGCAATCTTCACCAGAAGCCAAGAAATTTTTCCATCCAAGTCCATATTTCCAGCATACTGTAGAACCAAAAATCTTAAAGAGCTATTGGCACCATCTAAGTTTAAATTAACCTCTAGCCAAAATCAAAACGAAGAAAACGGGGGCTGTTCAAAATGTAACAAGAAGTGTGATCTCTGTAAGAATTTCTTGATTCAAGCTTCGAAATTTCAAAGTTCAGCAACTGGTCGTTGGTATCCGATTCAACAAAGGCTGTCTTGTTCATCACGCAACGTTGTTTATTTAGCCACTTGTACGAAATGCAATTTACAATATGTAGGCTCCACCTGCAACGAATTTAAAGTACGATTCCGTAATCACAAGTCCAACATGCACAAGAACAAAAGAACTTGTGAATTAGCCATCCATTTTAATAATTCTGAGCATGAAATTTCTGAAATCAATTTTATCATCGTTGAAAAAATTAGGTCCTTTGAAAATTCCTTGCACCTAGATCAATTACTACTCACTAGGGAGGCATACTGGACCGCGCAATTATTTACCCTTTATCCTCATGGTCTTAATAAAAGGCGGGAATTTAGATCAAAACACCGCATTAATTATTACAATTGAGTATTTGTGATTTGCCATTTTCCAAATGTTTTTTAAGCCGTTATCGCCATGGACGAAGTTGTTAGTTTATTTCTGGGTTCAGGAACTCTTTTTAGGCCGGATTCTGCTGTGTTTGTCGTCGGCTTTTCATTCAGGAGCTTTTGGAAGGAAGGTTATTACTGTGATTTAATGGCCCTTTCTTGGGATCCTGTTATGATTTTTGCTTAAATACATTCATTCAGAGGCCCTCAATGGGGAGCCTGTTACTGCAGAATAAACATTAATTAGGCCTTATTTTCTTCCTTGCCACATGTATTCAACTCTACGTAATTTGTTCACCTTGTAATTTAGACCTTTGTTATCCAATACGTCACCCTAATTTTAATATTTTTGCTTGATATATAAGTTGCAGCTTTTGTAACTCACAACCATTGTAAATAATTTTTAGTTTTTAACTTTTAACCTGAGGAAGGCCGAACGGCCGAAACGTCGTTTTTTATTAAAGCCAGAACAGTCAAGAGTAAACTGTAAACTTCGGTGTCGAATGAAGCCTAAAAACAATGAAAAGCGAAAGCCTTCTTTTACTTTGTTTTTTCGGTACGCGTTTCACCACTGTTGGGGCTCTTTTAGGCATAGAAAAGTGTGTTTATTGCGTAATTGCGACACTGATGTAATATAATGGCTATTGCGCCCGAGCAATTAGCGTAATCATAACCAGAAATCCTAGACAGTAAGCGGCTTGCCTCGCGGGCGCGGATTCAAAATGGCGGCCAGATCGAGTAAAAGAGTAAATAAGGGATTTTACAAGGCTTTAAACGATGTCAGCACTGCATATTTTTTTAAAGACTCGACCAGCGACAAAGACAGGCCCTTTTTATCAAGTGGAAAGGGTTCTGAGTCAGCGCAAGTTAAAGGGAAAGGTAAATACTTTCTTTATCGTTCTCTTGATGCACTCGAGGGGTCCTCGAGGGCGATTCGAAGGCTTCTTCCCGCTTTTTTTCAAAATTTGGTCAGTTCTTATGTTCAGCGGCGTCCCTATTGTAACAGGGAATACAACTGACCAAAAAAACGAGCTAAAAACAAAATGGCTTTGAAAGTGGAATGAAAACAAACCGGTTTTCAGAGCATTTTTGCTTCACTAATGGCTCCAACCTGGCGTACATATATGGCTCATTCAAAAAATCCTACTTTTCGGTCAAAAAAGGCACTGCCTTAGTGGACGTTTTTTGGGGAGAAAAATATTCCTTTTGGTAGCTTAACATCACATCTTTTGAATGGGATGTTGGGGAAACGTATCGGAGAAACTATTTTCTCTCTGCAGACGAAGGGAAGCATGAAGGTCAACACTACTTTAAGAGGTTAGTAAGAGGATATTGTGTTCATTTATGACTCTACTTCGATCAAAAAAGGCACTGCCTAGAATAATTTTATCCTGAAGTTTCCTTCGATTGAAGTGCTGTTCGATCGTTGCTTTATCGATTTTGAAGTTGGGGAAAGTTGCATTTTCGGCGACAAGGACATAATATGCAATAGTTTATAATTTCCCTCTCATTCTCTTTATGATCTGCCGCCATATTTAATCCGTATATGTGTCCTTTGCGCATGCTTGCAGCTTAGGAGGCAGCCATGTTGTATAGAATTTCTGGCTATGTTCAAATTATTGAGAACGGGCGTATACTTAAAAAAAATACTCTCTTTGTTCTTTCTAATGCCTTCTGAGGGGCAGAGGATCTTGTAAAACGGAAAGACAGTGAACTGAGGTGTCAATCCCGCAGCACATCAATATGCTTACTGACTCCTATGATACGTGTGCGGGTCTCTAATTTGCTGTTTATGAACTGTCACTCTATTTCTCAAGACATCACCCGTTTCACCTATATAATTATGTCCACATCCTACTGATGTTATAACGTAAATCAAGTTCCTTGATGCGCAGTTCATCGAGTGCTTCATCCGAAATGTTTTATTCGTGGCGGAGAAGGTGAATTCTTTACCCTGTTTTAAATAGGGACATGTTCCATAACGTTTTGTTTCACAAATTTTAACTTCCAAATCACCATCACTTCACTATCTTTTCATTTTACAAGATTCTCAGCCCTCAGAAGGCTACTTGACTTTAATTTCTTTGACACATGACGTCATTCGTGCTTGTACCTTAACCTCAAACGTATCTAGCTTTACACCGTCCATTGTGTAAAAGGAGATGAATTCTCACCTTCAGAGTGGAGACGATCTGGGATATATTAGGGTAGCCTTGGATTTTTCCATCAGTGAAGAAAACGGCAACGTTCCGGGCGTCTGGTCTGTCCCCAGTGTTTGCGGTGAATACGAAATTGTCAAGGTATTCAAGGGAAGAGTCTAGGCGTTTTCCAGGGCTGAGAACTGGTGGTAACATATTTAACAAGGACTCCAATGCCCTACCGTCCTGAGGTTGATCGAATGAGAAGAGCTTGTAGGCAAAACTGTGGAATAGTACTAGACTGACATGCACTTGGGATGGAGAGATATCAAGCAGATGGGTGACCATGTTGGTGATATCTTTTGCGTATAGGAAGTGATCTACGCCAAGTTCGCTAGAGGCTTCAATGACAAAGGCCAGGTCAAGCTTCACATTTTTGCACGATGGAGGGGCTAAGACAAAGTTGCAATAAAATAAAATAAGGTAAAATGAAACAACAAGATAAACTATGATGAAATTGAAACGAAATAGGGAAAACAGTAGAATAGCCGTTAGTTTAGACCCAAAAACAGCCAAATTACTCAACGAATCGGAAGCCAGAACGACTTGTCAATCAAATCCATCAAAACGCCCATCACATAACCGGCCATGCATTGAAAGAGTTTTCCCGAAGAGAGTGGAGAGAGAGAAGATATTGTACATAATAATAATAATAATAATAATAATAATAATAATAATAATAATAATAATAATAATAATAATAATAATAATAATTACATACTTAATATAGCGCCTTTTAACATTAAAATGATCAAAAGCCTCCTTGTTTGAGGCGAGAGCGTTGTTGCCATTATTGTATACTTGCATTTACTGCGAGCTATCATATCAAGCCTTATTAAATGGTTATATATATGTCAGATCTATACCTAGACTGATCTAAACTGTACTCAGTGAGCATAAAGATGCATAGGCATAGAATCTATTAGTCTCTATTGACAAGTATCTTTGTAGGGGTGTGCCGCCCGGTTCTCCAATTCCTGGCCCTATTTCATATTTTATTTTATTAGCTTTGCCTTTATAATACCCACCCACCCCCCCCCCCCCTAAAAGCAAAAACAATTGCACACAATATACAGACGTTGGCAGGGACATCGCAACAGCTAAGAAGCCAATTACTGCGGGCCCAGAAATATAATGTATAACAGACCAACAAAATGTATAAAAAAATGTATAAAATGTATAACAGACCATTTCAGACCAAAATATGCCATTTTTCACATCCGTTTTTAGACATGGCCTCTAAAATTCATCACATGACAGGACGGAAATCGCGTGCACTGTAAGTACCTCCCGTTGTCCCATACAAATCCTTAGAAAATTTTTCTAAGGCTTTGTATGGGCTTTTATCTGGAGTGTCTGGTAGCGCTCCAGGTTGCTCCATTAGTGCTTCCGCAAGGCGTCATAATCTCGCCGCTTTGTGACAGAAATGTCGTTTAACTAAAAGTAATCCAGAACACCAGCAGACCTATGCATGTCTCAATTTTCCGCCGAGGGAATGTTACACGTCGTCGCTTGTCAAACTTTGTCAATGAACAGGGCGGTGAAGGAATGTTACGCATCAGTAACACTTCATCGCTTGTCAAACTTTGTCAATGAACATGACTCCACTCACGTAATCGGCATAGGATGTACTATTATTATACCACTGATGAGGGAACTGATCTAAGAATTCTGTGGCAGGTCGGATCTGGAACGCGTGGAAAATGCATTTCACACTTAAGAAAATTTACACTTGCAGTATTTCAATTGCGTTTTTTTTTTTTGGTTAGTCCTTGCATAAACTTTGTACCCTGTTTCATCTACAATCTTCGTAGTTGTATATTCACTGCGATCAAAGCTTTCCGGTTAATTTTTTATCGTTTTATCCCGTTGAGATAAGCCGCCGTCCAATAGAACATTACATCGGTATGGAAACGCGGGCACACACACAGGGAAAGTCATGATCGAGTACCGAAGGCTATCGCCAACAAAAAGCGCGCGCCTGGCAAAGTAATCATGCCACGACAATCTCGAGAAAATACAATCGAAGAAAACGCAGGATGCGAAATCGAAGGAAGAAACGTAAACGACTGTCAAGGACAGCCAAGGAAAGGGAGAACAGAGAAATGAGAACTCAAAAGGAAAGACGCATATTCTCGCGCGAAGGAATTGGCGCGAATTTATTATCGCAAATGGAGAGCATTAGCCGAACAGAAGAAAAAGACCCTGGACATAACCAAGGTAAGTCTCGGTTAGCGTCAAAATAGAATAAAATAGGTATCGGGAAATGAGCAGTTGGTCACAAAAAAACAGTATGTTTGTACAAAACTTCCCGGGGTTGACATCGACAAAAACTTATGGGGGGAGGGGAGAGTGTGACCCTCAAACTTCTTCTCCTTCTTATGATGAAATGGCAGGGAATCCCCGTCTGAAATGGCCACATTCTCACATGATTTAGCGGGAATTCATTCATTTTTGTTTGCAGACAGACATGCAAAGCTTTCGACTGAAAAGGACAGTCATTGCGTTTTAAGCATTTTCCCCTTCCATCTGGCTATGAAGTGTTAATCTTGCCCTTCTAGGGTTAGCACTGGTCAAAAAATGGCCAGGGAAAGAAATTTCAAGGTCAGGAAAAAGTCAGGGAAATTAAAGTGTTTACATCACTGAGTTTCATACCATGCGTGAAGAAATATTTCTACATTTTGGATCTTTTTGGTCAGGGAAATTTTTTTATCATGGATAGGCCAATTCCTTGATAGTCAGGGAATTTTTGCAAGTTTTGTTTGTGGCAACCATGCCTACCCTCTATGTATCTCTATCAACAGTGCCCTCAGGGCACAGGGTAACTAGCATCTTACACTTCAACCTCTTTTTTTATGAGAGTTAAGTCTAAAATGAATACATAGAATACTTTTTTTGGGACACAAGGAGAGGCTTGAAGAAGGCCAATGAGCCACAGTTTATTATATGACAGGGATAAAGTTTGCCATTTAATTTATTCAAAATGAAAATTACAATTTTCTTGATTGTGATGGGTTTTAAAAACTACCCTTTTGCACTAATTCACTTGCCAAGTTGTTATGGGACAGTTAAATTAGCCAATCACATTCAAAGTTGTAGTTTAAATCAACCAATCACAACCTTGGTTTCAATCACCATAGCAACATTGCACAGAGTCTTAAATTGGGGCTATCTTCAAAAGGGACAATTGGTTTCCCTTGAACAATGACAATATTTTAGTGTTGTTCTTTTATTGGAAATTGATTTGAGATTAATTGGTAAAAGGACTTCATGTCTTCCAATTTGTTTTGTAATCATACTAACGACAAACAAATCGGACTCTCGCTGACTCCCTCATAATTATAATTACAGACTGAATACCAGTCAGTCGTATTACCACTTATGACACAATCTAGCTTGTGAATCTTATTAAGCTGACCAGCTTCACTTTTCCTCTGTTTATAAAATAAAATATTGCTTCATTCCAGATTAGAGATGGGAATGCAAAATCAGGACCACCCAGTGGCAAATTCACCACTGTTAATTTAATTGATCCATCTGAGCTTCAACCAATCAGTGAAAAGGAATTAATACTGGGACAGGGTTCATATGGCTGGTGCATTTTAAAGTCTTTCACAAGATTAAAGGTTCTTGTGGCAGAAAAACAATGTCTGATGCAAAGCACTAAAGAGATGGTAAAGGAGGCACAAATAATGCAGGCTCTCACACACAAAAACATTCCTGCAATAATAGGCATCCAGCTTGAAAGAGAGCCCATATCTCTAGTGATGGAGTTCAAAGGGGAAGAAAATACATCCATAACAGTCAGTAAACTATTGTATTGCAAGGAATCCAATGGTATATTAGAGAAAGTTAAAAGTTCACTGACAAGCAAAGACTGGCTGATCATTTGTCATGATATCACAGATGCTCTTGCTCACATTCACTCCAAAGGCTTTCTTCATTGTACGTGATCTTAAATCAAACAATGTTCTTGTTTGTGATAAACATGGCCAGATCATAGACTTTGAAAAGGCCTGTGACAGCTAGTTCATTTCCTCCAGCAAAGAAGTACACTTTTCACTATGGCCACATTGCTCCTGAAGTTTTGAATGGCACCCATTGTAGCAAAGCTAGTGATGTTTATTACCTTGGCCAAATCCTGCATGAAGAAGCTACAAAGCAAGAAATTCCAGTGTTACTCATCAATGCTCAAAAATGCTTGGACATCAACACCACAAGGAGACCAACAACAACAGGACTTTATGGCATTGCTGGCCTCTTTAATATGTAGTCTTTAGGGGAAGTTAATTGATTGCTAAGGGCACCAAAGGCAATTGAGGAATAAGGGGGGTAGGGGGTTAAATGGAAAAATATTTAATTGAGAATGATTCAGTGGGCTAGTAAAACAACAAGGGGAGGTTATTGTGCTATTTCACAGTAGTATTTACTTTCGTGTAGATATTCAAGAAGTGTATTGCTGGATGGAGATGACAACAAAAGCCACCTTGCTTTCTTTTAATTGAGGACCTTCCTATACACAATAGTTATGACCAGTTTCTATACTTAAGAACACACTATCCTATAACGTAACCTTTCCTTCTAGCGATGAAGGCCTCCCCTTGTACATGTAGTTTAGGTTGTAAGAAACTTAGAAAGTCACAATATATTTCTCAGCAATGTTTCTCAGCTTTTTGGCCATGACAAGTCCAGTGATGTACATGAAGAGCCTAAAGATTGTCCTTAAGTTGTTAGTTCTAGTATAGTATTTTACTGTTTTTAGAAGTATACCAAGTAAAGTTTAATGTATAGATGAATCGATTAGATGACACAACAATTGTTGTCTTCATTGAATTTATATCTCTGATCAAGGAAAACATATGAAAAGGTTTTATCTAAGATAGGCTTCTCCTAATTGTTCTCACGGCAATAACATGGTGAAATCAGTCTCTAATCAAAAGCCAAAACTCAAAGGTTTTACCTGGATGCCAGGTAAACAATTAGAAAATAAATTGCAAAATGTGTACTAGCATGTTTTTGGTTATCCTGTACCATGAAGGTTTCATAGCTTGGAAAAAAAAATTGCTTTCTTGAATCAAGTATGAGCGGTGTTTAGTAACTCTGTGTCAAATTTTGTGGTATAGTTTTCTTTAATAATAACTAATAATTATTATTGTATTTCCATTGTTAGATTTAAGCTTTCCATTGTTTGACTTTAGCTACAAACTCTCAGGGCCAATTTCTTGACCAGTTGGAAGTAAAATTAATTATAACTTGCTTGCATGCATATCTAAAAGTAAATAAACAAAGTTTAAACTGGGTGGGTTGCCTTGAGAACCCATCTGTTCTGGTGTGTTGTTTTCTGGGTTCTTAGAAATAAGTGCAGCATTGCACATCTTCTTTACACTGGTGCCATGATGTATATGTAAACAAAGCTCAAGGTAATTTTGGATATCCTATTGCTGTGTTTGTTGGGCCAAGTTTGATAATGATGCTCTGAGCCAATGAAGAAGAAAGATTGATTTCTTGAAGATGGAACACAATTTAATCATGTCTACTTTTGGCAAAACTTTATAGAAAAGGCAAAGAGCGAAATGCCAGTAGAATGTAGATTTCCCTTTAATAGAAGGAATTTCTTTCGTTAATTCTTGAACGGTGTTCCCTGTGAGATCTTGAATGACGTAACTGTAGGCAAAAATGGTATACTAGATTATTTGAGCCTAAGCCTTTCTGTGGTTGTAATAATTCATTTGGAAAGAAAGGAGTATGAAGAAGAAAATGATTAGGAATAGAGAAATTGGGAAAATGCAAGACAACATTTTGTTTCCATTGTTACAATAGCAAATCAGTATTCCTGTTGTGAAGATGTCACATCTTTTATCAGCAGGACTGCCAAGATGACTCATCTTTTGCCAGTTTCTGTTTGCTATTGTAACAACTCTTGCAGTCCACTGGCAAAGGCCAAAAATTTACTTAGGACTGAAACAAGAAGGCTGTGGCTCAAGAAACTTCGTATTAGGGCACTGCCAGCTTGAATATAGGGGTCAGCATTTAGGTTTTGAGTTTAAGCAGAGACTTCTCCCTATCCTTTTTCTAGACTTTAATATTAAAGATCTGTATTTGCAAGCATTGTCACAACCTAAAGTCTTCTCTTGCAATTACTGGTTGAAAATCCAAGGTTAAAAACACGGGTATGTTCGTTAACATTTTCTTTCAATTACTAAGTTTCATTGTGGCAACTTCACCTTTGCATAAGCCTCACATTGTGACAACAGCAAATCAGTATTCCTGTTGTGAAGATGTCACATCTTTTATCAGCAGGACTGTCAAGATGACTCGCGATCATCTTTTGCCAGTTTCTGTTTGCTATTGTCACAAGAAAAAATGATGAGATCTCTCGGTTTACTGGTAAAGACAACAACAGCAGTAAAAAGAAAAAAGGTTCATTTGTGAAAAAACAGAGAAGGCTATGGCTTGAAAACACCCTTTTGGCATGTTGAATATAGGACACTTGTTCCCTTTTTATTGGTTATTTAAAAGTATTAAGGTTTTGTGATTTGCCTAAGCTTTCCTGTGGCACTATATCTATCCTTCATCTCTGAAATATTTTTAGCTCTACTTATATGAAGTTCATTTCGCATTTCAAACCTATCCTGTGTTTCCGTGTATGTAAGCTATGTTTCAGGTAAAAATAAAAAGATGGGAGGGTAGCGATAACTCCACTGACTCACTTTTACAAGTTAACATTTCTTACAGTCCCTCGCCTTAAATAAGTCGTTATGAATAGATGAGCCTTAAGTGTGAACGGGTACTTTCAGAATAATCAAAGGTAGGTACTCATGCGCTAAGTGTGTTTGATACCGCCGGATACTGCCCATTCTCGTTCCCAGAGCCCACGATCCTTCTGACCTGTGGCAGGGATCGAAAAGCCAGCCCCTGCTACAAGCCAGAAGGATCGTGGGCTCTGGGCATGAGAATGGATACCAACAAACTAGCACACACTAGCCCTCAATAAATCAACTGACCGTGAAGACCTGAGGGAAAGCCGTTACCTACAAAAGAACATGGCACCTTCCCGCCAATCGGCGAATATTCAAAATACTGAGTCACTTTCGAAAAAAGGTAGACAAAGACGATAGAATTTGCATCAGTTGGAAAACGGTTGCAAGTTATTGCTAAGCGATATTGTTTTGGCGAAATTTGTCCCCACCAGACTACTAGTTTTACTGGAAGGGCATGGTGTATAATATCCTCAATATTTTGAAGAATCTGCGTTTCAGTGGGTCCTGTCGGTGAAAATTAACACCTTTATTATGCTGGTTTGTCTAGTGCCAGATTACCAGGATTATTAGGAGAAACACTTATTTATATTATTTAATAAAGTAAACTTTAAGTTCCTCTAGCTTCTGTAGTACACTGTAACTTGAAAAATGGTCACCATATACTTGCTTCTTGATCCTGCACATACATGTAGGCTATTAACTTCAACTGAGATATTTAATAAAACCTTTTCATAATTGACTAAAATGAACTTGCCTGACATTGAACTGACATGTATGTTGTGCCTAGACACAGCTGATTCCTGACCAGCTTTTGTTTTCAAGGTGATCCAGTCACCATGAAAGGATTCAGGCCCATAACCCTTGAGGGCATCATTTCCCTCTTGAAGAGAGTCCACCTGATAGGCCATGAGACCTATCGATGCAAGCAATTGCTCTGTGTTTCTCATCTCCATGTAAAGAGCACAGAGCTGGATATTGCTAAGGTCTTCATCAAGCAGACACAACAAGTCATCACAAATCCCACTTGACCTATACAAACACAGTTAAATATCAGTTGCTTACCCTATGAAATAATTATATGCTGCTATTGAAATGCTGTGGTTTGGAGTGAGCTATGAAGAGCAAGCCAATACCAAGGAAGGTGTCTTTAATGTTCACAATATAATTTGGTTTTATCAACTGAGTTGATAATGTGAATTGGCCACCATAAAGAGATTCGAAAGCTGACATTTCAAGTGTTGGCCCTTTGTCAGAGCTAATTGTATAACTAATTGCTTAAAAAATGCACATGCACTGGATAGACAGGATCATCAAGCATATTACACCTCTGATATACAAGTACATGTGTACCTTCCAAGGTTTGGCTTGCTTCGCAAACAGTCCAAGCAACTTTCGTCTGGTTCTACATCATGGCAAGTACAGCCCTAATGACAATTATCTTTAGGTTAAAACAAGTATAACTAACATTCAGTGTCCTGCAAAATTACATAACCCTCAATTCATAATTAACAGTTAGTGGTTCAATCTCCAGTCTAGCAAAAATAACATTAATGTGGACATCTTCAAATCAAGAAACAAAAAATGATTTTCAACAAAACATTTGCATCTGTGGAATATTGATTGATACATGTACTACAAGTATATTTATTTACTAAATAGTGAACATTTAATTGTTAGAACTGCATTAATTGCTAACAAACATACCCTGATTGCATTGCAAACAAAACAAATTCCTTAGAGACTCTCCTGCCACCAAGAAGGAAGTCCTCCTCATCCTTCTTCACCAAGAGCAAAGTCAATGTCTTGTAGTCTACAATAACTTTGAGAAAGACATTGAACTTAGGTAAAAGAAACATCTACAGGTGCACGGCGATAGCAAATAACCCACATGACTAGAAAAAGAGATGATATAACTTTGCATCATTATTTCACTTAATTTAGCAAATAAACAGCCTTGAATAGCAGACTTAAGAGGGTCCTATTACCAGAGTAGGCTTCCCGTTTTGTTTTACTCACACCCTTCTATTTTCTTTCTGCTTCTTTAGCCACATCAAAGTTCAGGCCAAATAACTCCAACAAACAGACGATGACAAAAATTGAAATTGAGGGAATCATGACCTTGATGGTGTTTGGATACCTGATCTTAATTACCATAGATTTTTAAGATTGTAATTCTCCATTTTCTTGTCAGTTTTAGTGGCACTTGGGAAGATATATCAAACACTCAATGTTTGCCCACACTTCCAAACACCTTGAAATAGCTCAAAGTTCATCAAAAATACTCAGCTGTCTCTTTTCGGTTTTTGGAAATGGGGTTAAACACAGTCTTTCAAGTTAAATATACAAAATTTTGCTAGGCTTAGTTCGGTTTCTCAGAAACAGAAGGTAAAAACAGACAATTTTACAGGAAGATTGTGACCCACTCACTTGTTTTCATTTTGACTAGTACAACAAAAACAATATTAATAGCAGTAGATAACTCACCTGTTCTCCTTACAATTGGCTATAACCAAAGGGAACACAGACTTTGCACTTTGATTGGAGGACACAGGACACACCCTAGGGACAACACCAATCAGCACTTGATCTCGACCTGAATATGATTTATTTAAAAAAAAGATTTTAGTACAAATATGCTAGGCAAATTATCATAAACCCCAGTAATTCTAATTTGCAATAATGTGTCATGTTATTTAAATTATAAAACACACCTAAAATTCACCATCTGAATTCACTTTTCACACATAAACTAGTTATGATGTTACAAAAACAAAACTATATTTAGTCTGTCTCTGAAATTAATTAAGCTTTGTTGTAAAGGAGTCACAGTCTTAAACTATTTGTTCATGTCTGCACAAGTGAATAATCTGTTGTTATTGGCATGATTCCTTACCCCAAAAGGGTCTTCCATCAATTTTCAGCATTAACTTAATCACAGGAGAAGACAACTGATGCAGTCTTTGCTCCCTAGCAATCAATTCCACGACAGGAGCCAATTGTACGGTACACCACGGAAAAGGTAGAGAGACCTTTTGAATTTTCATTAATCCTCTGCACACTCCGAACACCATCTTCTTCACCGCCTTAATCTCATTTGTATTTAACAGGAGTATCAGATCGAGGGTTTTCTGAAAGATACAATAAGCTTTATCTTAGCTACGTGTACGGTAGCTAAGTTGTTATGAAAAAGCCTAGAACAGCAATAGTCCATAATTAAAATAGCAATAATCTATCAAAATGACAATGAAGTTGAAATGCAAGAACAAAACAAAAAGAAGAAAAGTCAGTTCAATCTTTCCGCGAACTTAATGAAGTCATTTCGATGCGATGGTTAGCTTCGTTCCAACCAAAAGTAACCGCGCCAAAAGCGTGAAAGTGACTAGCCGCAACGCGTAACGCAACACGTAACGCAACACCCAAACTTGTTTAGATCAAAAATCCGGGAAAATAAGCTTAAATTGACATACTAAAAATGAATAAAAAATTTACTAACCCCCGTTCTTCTAAGCTGAGTGATATTGATCACAGCTTGCCATGTATGGCCGGAGATTCGTCCACGCGTTTTAAAAAACAGAAGAACCCAATCTGGAACTCGTAAACTTCCAACGTAATGGGCGTACGTTTCCTCTCCAGCAAGATCTTGTAAAGTTCTCTTCACCCCTTTCTTCGACGCCACGTCCTCCATTACATCATTGATCAGGCCTGTAGCATCATTGTCACCAAAAGCGCACAAGTATGACACAAGGCTTTGATTTCGCTGATTAGCTGCTATCCCCTTTTTTTTATCAGCAGCTCCTTTTCCGGGGTGTCGATTTCTGAATTTTGGCAAATCTCCTTAATGTTTGGGGAGATACTTTGCTTGCCATTCTGACCACTTTGTTTTGGTGTCATCGGAGGCGCATTTCCTACATTCACCGATGACGGATTCAAGGATAGCTTACGAGCTATGCGAGGCCGGGGTTGATCTCTTGAAGGCATCGTTGCTGGATCTGCAAACGGGGTTCCACGTGTAATCTCTTCATGTTGACGAGACAACGTACCAAAGTCAAGGTCGCCTCAGAAATGTTCTAAGAAATCCAAACTCTGGATCATTTAGAAATGAACTTCTTTGAGTTTGTTGCCGGAATTAAACAGCGAGTAAGCCAAACGATGACGCCACAACCATAAAATTGGACCCGACGTTATTGTCCATGGATCCATCGATGTGCCGAAGGGCAGCCCTTTCGACCATTTTAAACCCTTCGGGAAAACTTTGAACCACATTTTTTCGAAAACATTGGCAAGGGATAATGCCAGAAAGACTGGAACTGAGCACATACCAATATCCCTCAAGAGGGTTTAAATCATCGCCGATAACACGAGTAAAGGGCGAGAAGCCTTTTCTCGCTGCCATGCTACCACCAACAAACAACTCGTGGGTGAACGCCGGTTAAGACAACAGAACAACAGGAAAAAGAATGGAGTCTTTTATTTAGATTAAAGAATCATGTTACGACATTTATAGGATTGACCAGGACTCCATTAACGAGCGATGATACATTGATCTCTTTAGTTTGAAAGGTTATGGAGTCGCATTACAACACTTACCAGGACCCCAATAACAGGCGATGATAAGTTGATCTCCCACAGTTTGACACATTTTGACACATTCCCAACAGCCAAGGGGAAATAACGCTGCGGGAAATGATACTTACAGTAAAAGCCATATCCGTCCTCTCATGCCCATTCTGAGACCTGACGTTGCGGTTACAAATTTTAAATACGGTGTATTATTTGTTATAACGTCATTTTCAGCGTCCTTATAATCTATGTATGCGACGTAGGGTGACCGAGTGGTTTAGAGCGCTGGATTTCAATGTGATGCTCTGGCTACTAGCTGGTGTTGTCGTGGGTACGTGCCTGGTTCAACTGCTTGGTCATCCCTTAAATAGCCAACTGGTCTGCCTCCCGCTTGTTGGGATTCGTAACTCTGTTGTTTTCATTTGCATTCGGTTATTTCATTGTCCCTGAAAAGCCCCTCTAGGGGAGTGGTCAATTGAGTTTATTTATTTATTTGATTATGTGAATGAGGCATATGAAAGAAATCACATGTGAACTGCGGATATGACATCAAATGAAGAATGCTCGTCGCAGTTGTGATCGCAATTTTTACATTTGCGTGAAGAAGCCTGAAAAAAATCCAAGACTTCAATGGGACCCCGTGACCTCGCGATTCCGGTGCGATGCTCTACCAACTGAGTTATGAAGCCACTGACGTTAGGAGCAGCTCAATTTTGGGTTCATATGTTCCCGTGAAAGATATGTAAGTGAATAATCCATATGAAAAAAATAATATGTAAACCGCGGATACTCAAATGAAGAATGATCGTCGCAGCCGTGATCGCAATTTTTACAATGGCGTAAAAAAAGCCAGAAAAAATCCAGGACTTCAACGGGGCTTGAACTTCGCGAGGTCACGGGTTCAAACCCCGTTGAAGTCCTGGATTTTTTTTTCAGGGTTCTTCACGCAAATGTAAAAATTGCGATCACAACTGCGACGATCATTCTTCATTTGATTATTTATTTATGCAAGTTTCTTTGCTCACCGCGAGGACAGTACACGTCACCACAGGGTTGGGCTTGTGAGAACTCTCCCTTGCATTCCTTTCCTCCCTGTCGGGGTGGGGGAGCCGTGCATGTTCTACTTCGGCTTTGGGTTCCCGATCCACAGGAAGCGCTGCACAGACTCCATACAGACCACTGAGTGAAACCACCATCAACAGCTGTTAATCAAAGACAGGAATGACGTTGATCTGATCTACTGGTGGTCTGATCGGTTGTACCAAGTTTCGTGTAAGGAAGGTGGTAATCTAATAACTCGCAGGGACAGGGCCATGCAAGGCTTGGGCAGAAAAGGGGGGTAGGGTAGGGCAACGGGGCAATCAGGGGCAATCAGGCCCCTGGTTACCCGAAAACGGCCGATCACTGAACTTAATCCAGGATTAGCGTAAACTTGTTTATTTAGCTTTCAACTTTTGGGTGAAAGTTTCTCTTGCTGCTTTTTGCTGTTGAGAGTTTGCTTTCTCTGATATACAATTTTGCAGAATATCGGCGTTGAACAACGATAGAGAAGTAGGATGATCCTTGCCTAATTTTAAGTCCCAGATTGGCGTTAATCGGCTCTTGCGATTTTACGCTAAAGTTAACCGGTCTCTCGCTTGTTGAGAGTGCTTTCTTAAAACAGAATTTTACACTGATTGACAAGGTAAGGATTGGTTCGCCAATGAATATTTGGTTCTCGATCCAATGGCCTATCCTCTTGAAAGTGCTTCGTAAACGTAGGCGTCGGCTGCCTGCGTAATGTTAGTCATAATTTGGCCTGACTATGACAGGAAAGTATTGCAAATGTGGTACAAGGCAAAGCTTGATCGTGAAACGATTATGTTTAACGGACGTTGACTGGCTTTTGCACGTAACAGGTTTAGTATTGATGTTTCTCAGTTTTGATTCGTATCCCTCTTTCTCCTCCTCCTCCCCGCTCTGGCTCCAAAGACCCGTTGAAAAATATATATATCTCTGAAAACCAAAACAGAAGGCGAGAGACGGGCCTCTAGTCGCAGGAGCCGAGAAATTGGTTTCTATATAATCAAATTAGGACTAGCTCGTTGATTGGTTCTTCAAATAAACCAACAACTGTGATTAGCTTACGAAAAGCGTGGTTTCCCAGCCGACGTGAAACGACAACTCTGATTGTCTTAGGGAAAGCGTGGTTTCCCAGGCGACAGCACAGCACGGAAATAAGGTTTAGAGGAGGCAGGATGGCCAAGTGGCTTAGGGCGCTGGTTTTAATGCGGTGACCCGGTTTCAAATCCCGCTCTGGCCACTAGCTGGTGTTGTTCTGGGTAAGTGCCTGGTTCAACTCTTCGGTCATTCTTGTAAATAGCCAACTGGTTTTCCGCCCGTCAGTTGGGATTCTTAACATGTTATGTTCATTGGAATAATTTGTTTCTTGAGATTTGAGCGGAGTGCCTTTAAACTAGCTTGGATAGGTAAGTGCACTTCTACTACAAACATGTTATTTATTTTATTGTATTCGTGCGACCAGAGGTTATTTTTTTCCGCGCGGCGCTTCGCGCCTCGTGGCTCCAGCTTCGCCGTAATTTCCCTCCTCCAAAGGAAAAAAATAACCTCTGGCGCCCACAGTGTGTCCTCTCTTACGTCACATTTAACTTACTGCAAACCATATCATATACTTCCTGGGCGTAGCTTGCATATCCACCAGACTTGCGTCGATTCATGACCAATACATTGTCACCTGCCATTGCTTTAAGGACCTTTTTGTTTATTTTCTTGTTTGAGCGTTCTGGGCTTCTCCCGTAACCCACAGCAACTATGTGTGCTTTCTTTATTTCCTGAAGTTAATTAAACAAACATAACAGCATTTGGTCAGATTTGGAGACCAGCTGAAAATGAATGTTAATTGTCAGTGTACATCTGTTGCTACCATAGATTGCATTCTTTCTGGACAACAATTTTTTTTCTGTCAGATTGTAGTTGTCTTGTCCTCAAATCGCTTGCTTTGTTTTACGATGCTTATGTGTTAGCTCTGATTCACAGTGAATTTTCACTTAAGTTTGAACAAACTGGCTCAAGAGCATATTTACAGACTTGTGGCACTTGTTAATTACATTTTTTTCTGTTTTGTTTAGCTAAGGTCATAATCTCTTGTGGCATTTCAGTAAATCAAAGTGACTTTTGCTATAAACTGAATATCAACAGCTCGAAATTTTCTCATGGTTGTAAGGGTGCAAATTTCAACTTGGTGTAATATTGTCGCCAACGAAAATCGGACACCGAAATGAGGCTTTGGAGAATATATCTATTGTTTTTCCTTGGAGTTGATATTTCTGATATCTCTAGTTTTTCTCGGTTTATAATCGAAGCCACTTTGAATTAACGGAAAGTTCGAACAGTCGTCTTTAATATGGGCTGAAGAAGCAAGGGAAGGGAATCTCCAATACTTTCTGTACTGAAAAGTGCCTTAATTGGTGAACGTTATCCCAAGAAAGAAGAATTCAAATCACAATAGCCTTTCCTTGAAGGACCTTTAGCCAGTAAGACTTTCAAAGGATTTTAGGGTGTCTGCAGAGTGTGCGTTGGGTCTCTCCAAGGAGATAGTTGACTTCTCATTCTCACTTTCACCATCGGGCACCTTCGCAAGTTTTATAGAATATAATGAGCATTAAAATCCGGTCATTTCAACAAACTGGTCCTTTCTTTTGTCATTCTTTTCTGAGCATGTTTGAATTTCTCTTTCTTTAAGGAACGTTCACAACCAAGGCGACTTTTGGCGCTGAAAACATGTTGGGGTTTTCTCACCCGCTTAGCTTCTTCAGACGTGACCATGACTGTTAGAACTTTCTGTTAATTCAAAGTGGCTCCGATTATAAACCGACAATAAAGGATAGATGTTTGGAAATTGAAGAGCATCAACTGAAGGAAACACAATTGCCCAGAGCCTCGTTACGGTGTCCGATTTCCGTCACCACTCTTACTATCAAATATACCGAAACTGGCATGGTCTATTGAAAAACAGCTGGTTTAACACTATTAATGTCGCTTTAACTGGTAAAGAGACAAAGGTACGATCACTTTGACAGTTGCCTTAGTGAAAGTGTACGGCAAAAACTGTTTAATTAGTAGCATGAATTTAGACGAGAAAGGATGAACAATTTACCCTCAGTGCAATAACTGTATCTTGGAAAGGCTGCACTTCATCCTTTGGCCTCGGCTTTCCATCCGTGAACACAGCCAAAACGTTTTGTTTGTCCTTCCTCGCTCCATGACGAGCATAGAACAACTCAAACGTAGCGTTGAGCAACCTGTCGATTCTTGTGTTAGCATATGTCTGTATATCGATGTTTGAGATTTTGCTCTTCACCGCTACACTTGTACGAAATCGTCTATCGGCAAAGATGAACTCAAAGTGGATGAATCTCGAAAATCGCAGCACACTTAAATGGGTCCCCCCTGATGATATGTGGAGCAAGTCAATGAACGATGGAAAAAAATCTGTCAAGAGGTCCTTCAAACGTCTAACAGAGACACTCAATGACTGGTCGATAAGGATGGCCAGGTCGATTCCTTCTTCGCAGGGTGGTTTTTGCGCTGATGAGAAAGAGAAGAATGAGACATGTATTACTGTAAGTAAAAACGTACACATTTTGTGAAACTTCATATCCCGAGTTACATTCAACACAAGCATTACAAGTATAGAACACTGAATGACTAAATGATCTTCAATTCGAAGAAGAATTATAATGTCTGTGATAAACAAGACCTGTTCAATGCGTTCTGTTGATATGTTGTGACAATCGGTTTGCAAACCAGAAGGCGCTGTGTTACTGCAAGAAATGATAAGCACCACGAAGACGCTTTCTCGATTTCAAAACGCAATCGCAACATGAGACGTTTACTTAATGTCGTCTCCATTTTGCGACGGGCCTGAAGCACCATTCCCTCGTACATATTGATAATGCATAAGATTTCCTTACATTATTTTCCCTAGTATCGTCAATGACACGGAATCAAGTGATGAATTTTCCAGCACGAAATTAGAAGCAAATTTGATTCATTATCAGTTTCCCCTTAGACAAGAAGGGAGAACTTGAATTTAAACACAAATTTCATCGTCTTAACTCTTTCTGTGGCCTTAGACATCCGAAGCCGAAAAATTAAAATAATAGTTAGACTATTTAAAGAAAGTTCAGCGACTGATAATAAGTGTCCTCTAGATAAAGTTTTGCAAGAAAACACACTTTGGAAAAAAAACACACACACACAAACACTGTCCTTTATCCAACTTATACAATTTTTAAGTCATTTTGCCACCTTTGCATTCCGGCATTTTGCACTGCTGGGTCTGTGAATCTGGTCCAAGGATGTCACAGGGTTGACCATCGTCTTGTTTAGGGGGGTTGACACAAAGCCTATGTCTTATCTGTGAGCCGTTTCCACAAGTCTGACTGCATGGAGACCATTCAGTCCACTCGCTGTATCCACCATTAATATCTAGAGATAAAAAGTTATGAGTTGAGATCAAGTAAAACAAAGGTGAGCCGGCTTGTTATCCCCAAACATTTTTATTACCCTGCAGTGAGTCAAGGAAAGCAAAACTAAAATTGGTCACGTGACAACCCACTTGCAATTTGTAAACTCAAGCGTTTCAGTGGATTTCCAAAAGTGCGAAATGCTTTGAAATAACAACACAAACCATTATCAGATCATAACGCGAACTCTGGTCACCTGATAGGTTGCGTGGCTCATCAAGTAGAAAGACTAAGATGGTGGAAAACGACTTGCGTTTAAGGAGCTTCTACAGGTCTTTTTTCCATCTGTAATTCTGCTTCTCGTGTTCTTCACTGAAGAAACCATGAACGGTAACCATGTTACCGTAAGCGTTAAGTGTAACTTTCTACTCTAATCAAACTCAGGGTTCCGTTGCCCTTATTTTCCTTTTTTCGTTTCTCTTTTTGTTTTCATTATTTACAGACTCATGCATTTACGTAATTGTGAATGGCTAAAAATTACCAGAATAACAAAACAGAATTAGCCAGTTTCACACGCAGGAAACCTCTGGCGATCTACGGACACTAGAGCTCAAAGAATCGGAGAATCGAGACTAAATGACTTAAATCAACGTGTTGCTGGACTGTGACTCTGTAAAATACGTTGCCTGAGCTCCAGCGTATTAATTCCAACTATGAAACTGTTGCCAATACTTGGCATGCACCTTAGTATTGCACCTTTCAATTCATTGACGTCATTTTACTGACTGAGAGAGAGACAATTTGTGGACGATCCGATTATGTTTCAGTACCACCAGTAAACCAAATGGCGGTTGAGTAAAAAAAGATCGTCCAGTGCTACGTTAGAGAGACAAGTAAGACTAAAATTCATGAGGCCTTAGTTACCGAATTACGTATTTACCTCCACACGGTTGAGTATTGCAGGGCCGTGTATCCTGAGGGTTCCCCAAGTCGCTACAGTCCTTGCCGTGTTCAGATGGAGGGGGGTTTGTACAAGTTCTGTCGCGATTTTGCTTGCCGCCTCCGCAGGTTTGACTGCATGCCCCCCATTGACTCCACTCAGTGTAACCTCCGTGAACGACTGAAACATTCGTAACATTATTATAGCAAAACAATACGCTAAAATACTCTTAATATCTGTACCAAAACTGTAAAGAATTGCCGGCGTTTTCACTATACTTGCAAGTTCTGATCTAAAATTCCTCTCATTCTTTGTCCTAAGTGTAAGTACTTCAAATGAATACTTACGGCAAGCCGCTTCGACCATTTTTGGTAGTTTTGAAAGAGCATCATAAATGTTGTTATAGACAATGGCGTGACCCCGCTTTCCAGCAATCCTCTCTGCTTCGACCTCGTTTATGGATACCACCACAATGTTTACTCCTTCTGCCTAAAAAACAAGCAATAGAAAAGATT
>OX419338.1:7203704-7226204 GCA_948470475.1 Galaxea fascicularis | reverse complement strand
CTGGTCTTAGTGCCCAAGCCCAAACAGTCTGGTGGAGTACGGCTATGTGTGGACATGAGAGAAGCTAACAAAGCAATAAATCGCGAAAAACACCTCAAGCCTACACTTGATGAAGTGGTACACGACCTCAATGGTGCGAAAGTGTTTAGTAAACTCGACCTTAACCAGGGATATCATCAGCTGGTCCTGCATCCAGAATCCAGGCATATCACAACCTTCTCCACTCATCTTGGTCTGTCCAGGTACAAGCGCCTTAGTTTTGGCATAAATGCTGCAGCTGAAAAATTTCAGGATGTACTTGCTACTGCTATTAGTGACATTCCCAATGTCAAGAACATTAGCGATGATGTCATCATCAATACGTCAACACGTCAACACGGAGGAGCATGACAAGACCTTGCATGCTGTCCTTACCCGCTTCAAGGAATTGAACTTGACTCTAAAGAAAGAAAAGTGTCAATTTTACATGTCTCGTATTGAGTTCTTTGGCATGGTCTTTAGTGCAGATGGTACGTCACCCGATCCTGCGAAGGTGGAAGCTATCAAGCAAGCAGAAGCACCTACCTCAGTGAGCGATGACCAACTATGTGTCTCGTTTCATACGTGGTTATGCATACATTGTGGCTCCTTTGCGTGACCTCACACACAAGGGCGTGGAATTCAAATGGAAAGGTGTTCACCAGGCAGCGTTAGAGCAACTTAAATGTAACCTCACATCCGATGAAGTAATTGTGTATTTTGTCCCTAACAAGAAATCCATCCTGCTTGTTGACGTTAGTCCTGTTGGATTATGTGGAAAAATGATTTCATACGCCAGCAAAGCCCTCTCTAGTGTGAAAAAACCTTACTCTCAAATCGAGCGCGAGGCACTGGCTATCACGTGGGGCTGTCATCATTTCCGTATGCACCTCCTAGAAAGTCATTTTAATGTTGTGACGGATCACAAACCCTTGTTATCCATTTTCAACAGCCCTAGTTAGCAAGCCTCAGCTAGGATTGAGAACTCGCGTCTCAAACTACAGTCTTTCAACTTCGAAGTGTTGTATTCAAGAGGTGACAAGAATCCAGCAGACAATATCTCAAGGCATCTCCAGGGTAATTCAAAGTGTGATCTTGTCGCTGAGTCTGCAGAGCAGTATGTCAACTTCGTGATGTCTCAAGCCACACACACCTATAGCTATGGCTCTAAGCAGAGAAGAGATCTGTGCCTATGGCATACCCCAAGTGGTAAAGTTCGATAATGCCCCCCCTCCCTTCAATGGTAGTGAGTTTGCACAATTTGCTAAGTATCATGGTTTCAAGCACCGAAAGGTGTCTCCTTTGTGGCCTGAAGCCAATGGAGAAGTGGAACGCTTTATAAAAAAAACCTTTGGAAAGGTGCTACGCACCACTACTCACTGGAAGCAAGATTTGCATCAGTTCTTACGCAACTATCGTGCCACTCCCCATTGCACTACAGGTGTCGTCCCTGCTACAGCCCTGTTTGGGAGGCCAATTAGAGCCAAGCTACCCAACTATGTCGTTGCACCAAGTGGTGAAAGTCGTGACCCTGTAACCATGCGCAAAAGAAATGCTTAACAGAAACTGAAGATCAAGAGCCGACAAGCTGAGTCGAGAAGAACCGTCAAAGATTGTGCCATTCAGGGCGGAGACACAGTACTAGTCAGGCAACCAAAGCGAGAAAAGCTGTCAACGCCATATCATCCGACCCCGTTTACCGTCACCAAGAAGCATCACAGCATGTTAACAGCAAAAAGCGCCGACCGACAGGTGACGCGCAATTCATCTCACTTCAAGAAGCTTCTGGCTGATGATTGAACCGCATTCAGAACCAGTCAATCACTTGAGGGAGGGGCAATTGACCTAGACACTGAGAGCATCCCTGCTTCCCGTATTCCAGTCTCAGCCCAGGAGTTCCCAGCCTCACCGGGGACCCTGGTGGAAACCTGACTGAAGCTGTACGTTGAAGGTCTACACGTTTATCTGTGCCCCCAAAAAGACTCATCCAAGAGATTTGATTAGTGATGATTCACTGATTTAATGTGATTTTGAACATGTATTTGATTCTTTGACTGATTTCAAAGTGACTCAAGTATTTATTTTTGGACATTGTAGAGAGTTATGAGCTTTGAGTCTGTGAGAACATTTAGAAGTTGAACGTTCAGTGGTTAATGACCTTACACAGGTCGACTATGCATGTATCCTCAGGTTCAAGTTTGCTTTGACTAGTTTAGTTCTGTCGCATTGTATATGTTGTTACTGTTACTTATTTTACAAAATTCCTTTGATTGTGCGATTCTTCTTAACTGTAGGAAAGAAGAAATGTAGTGTTTAGCGTTACACAGTGGCGTGACACGCCTTGCGTCACATAGCAAAGCTTGCTGGGAATAAATTAAATACACATGTGATTCCAACATGGCCGGTGTGTTCACTGTCGTCTCTTGTGATACACACCCCCGTTTAAAACATTACAGACAAGTATCAAATTGACACTTGAGTTGAGTTCATTATTTCCAAAACATTGGCGCCGAATTGTTGTGAGACGCCGATTAATATTTTCCATTCAAATTTAAAGCCAAACTCTTCACAGAAACAAAGGCAGTCCTTTGAGCCTGAATTTTTCATAGTTGTTTTCCAATAAGCAAATTTTGGGATTTTAGCTTAGCCATGGGCATACTAACTAACTGGCCGCACGATTACTCATGTATCTCAGTTGTGCTCCCTTAATCCGGGATCAGAAACAACCGTCCTTCTTAAAGATTCAGACGAATCAACATACCTGCGACGTGATCCCCTGAAACAAAAGAAAAGATACGATTTTAAAACGAGTATATGAAGAAATAGTGTCAAGGGAAGCACAACTTTATTATACCTCACCCAACCCAGACTAAAAGGCACTAATTTAACGGGCCCGTGGTCAGATGAGGGGCAGGGCGACTCAAGCCTCCCCCCTCCTCACCCCAGCCGACCCCCCTGCCCTCCCAGAATTAAAACAATTTTACCAAAAAAACAAAACAAAACAAAAGATACCACGACGGTGACGGTAGCGAAATCATTGTCTATAAAATGAATTTGCGTTCTATCAAAGTTCATGGCGATGAATAACCAAAATAACTGCCCCCCCCCCCCCCCAATTCTCATTATTTTAGCCTTGCTAGGGGCCTGATTATAGGTCCATGATCCTAACTTTATTACAAGAAAAATAATAGTTAAAACCGTTATCCGCTGCAATTGCAGGATCCGCAAATCCGTTAAAAGATCACTCTGAACCGAAAGTGTCCGAGCAAAAAATTATAAGAATCCGCCAACCTGTTGGCCTATTCCCCCCCCTCTCAGACCCTTAGCGCGTACAGTAACTGTTAACTGACAACTTTTCCTTTTCCTTTTTCAACATGAATTGAAAAAAAGTTTAGTATGACAAGGTACGTGCCTCATGAATCATTACTTGAATTCTCAGCTTACCAGTTGTAGCAAGAAAGCAGGCTGATACGAGGAGGAAGCAAACTTGAAGAATGATCATGACTTCTGTGAAAGATAAAAGCAACGGAAATCGACGTAAACGGTTTGAACCTAGGAGTCATATTATAACTGAGTATAGCGAATACGATCCTACGGGTGAGTGGAGTCCAGAGACGAACTGACACTGTGACAGTCGTTTCGACTACCTGAGCCGGGAAGCCATGATCAGAGTCAAGTCCTTCGTGTATAGGCCTTTCCCAATTATGCTAGTAAAACTGGCATCTTATGCTCCTACCAATTCTCGTTTTACGTCTAAGAAATGCTCAAATTATACTCGATTCTCAAAATAATGCTACTTTGGTTCCAGAAAATGCTTTGTTTTATTTCATGCAAAACGCACAAACTCGATCAGGCATCACTTGTGCTTATCATCAACTGCATAAAGTGAAAAGTGCTAAATTGCTTGTTTCAAAACTTCTGATACAGCCATCGTTGAAGGGACTGGTCCATGTTTTCCGTCAGAATTTCTATGAGCTGCAAGTATCGAGCAGATTGCGTGGCACTGGCTGACGCCTTCTTATTTGAGCAAGCGCGTGAACGGCCTCTGAAAGTTAACCGTTGACCAGCTTGGTCCAGCAATCTTTCGACTCAGTTCAGTACTTCAGTTACAGAAATCCTTCTCTCAAACACGAAAGCAAATCATCCCACCGCTTTTGAACTCTAAACTTTAGCATTTATAATCTTTTGAGTGCTGAACTCTAGATCAAAGTTATGCAAAATGCTAAATAATGCTAGCAATTTTTTTTACAGAAAAAGTGTGAAAAAATTGCTTATATAACCAAATAATGCCAAGAAACTTTTACGTCGGTAAAAGTGGTATAATTACTCTGATCGCTGACGTGATTGGTCAGCGAAGTCTCGATGTTAATTATTGGTCGACTGTCAGTTAAGACTTGCTGGACTTAATTTTAGTGATTAATATAAGGTTGGGACGTTACTCATTCATAATTCTTCTTCTCCTTCTTCGGTTAATCATTCAGATACTCAGCCAGTCAGTCAGCAAGTAACAGCAACAATAACAATATATATTGCGCCTTACACTCCAAAGGGAGATACTGGTCTGGTTACAGAAAGGTTTCGATATCGACTATTGTAGTACACTCAACAAAATTACTCAATTCTGATTGGTCGAGAGCAGTACAATTCATCCCAAATAGTTTTCCGTAGGAGTACCTATTAAGTTTCCATGACTACGTCGCGTAAGTTCGTGATTTTGTTGAATGTACTATAAATAAAAAATCGCACGACCTTCTCGTACAATTCGGGATTAATAGATACTCGTGACTTTGAAAGTTCTTCAATTGCACTCGCCTAAAGGCTCGTGCTCGGTGTTAGGTGTGAAGAAAAAAAAAAGGCAAAGGCATGCCATTATTGAAATACGCGAAAGGTTTAATTCATCCAGAATCAGCTCTCGTTAAACTATAATGCTTGCTTGTCGAAAAAAAACTTCAATCAAACTTGTATACGGCTTCGCAATCTTAACATTAGCTTGAAGCTTCTGATATAAAATAGTTTACTTCATATCTTAATCTCTGGTTGCTTTCACGTTACAATAATAATGATAAAAATGTAATTTTCAATTGGAAAACAGTATTCGGTATATTAAGGCGATAAGCATGGAAATAGTCGGTTTTCAGGGACAGCTATACTTCTGTAGCATTCGTGAGTAAAAACGAATGATTCAGTCAGAGAACAACATCAGTGAAAGAAAGCCGTGATCTCAGCACTCGCACGTCTTCTCATGTGAATTCATGTGAAACAAGCCGCTAAATGTTTTAAGTTGAGTTTTCTCCCTTGCCCCCGAATAGCCGGTTTCTTGAGCCATCCGTCTTTCCTTCCTCTGTCTAAAATGAATGCTGTTAAACGGCAAATCCACGGAGACAGCTATATAATTTGTGACTCGTCAAATCTGTTAGGTGTTCGGCTTTTCGTTAACTTTATAGATGTGTTGCCTTTTAAATAATCACCTACAAAAAACATTCAGAAGTTTTTTTCAAATGTAAAATATAGTACCTGCAAGGGGTTTGAAGATCCTCAGTTTGGTAATTCTACGCCCCTGGTTAACTTTCTCAGCTGCCTGTATCCGGCTGGATCCTTATCTGCATGTGGCAGGTGATCTCGCAGTGTCAAAGAGTAACGAAGGTACCATGGCAGCTCCATTTGCGTAACAAACATGAAACATTAATTGATTTATGGTTATTTGCTTCTCAAATGATTATCAGTATTCCCAAAGAGGGGATAGGACAGTATCTAAGACGGTTTCTATTATTACAAGGCAATTCAAACGTTACTTATTTTAAGTGTGGTACCGCATTAAATCGACCATCTGTTGATGAGGCATTTCACAATTCTCGCTGGGAACTAGACTAAACCTGAAACAAAGGCTTTGCCGACCAATGAACATTGCCCAGGGGTTTAAGATACAAATCGCGCGCGAACAACTTCACACTCGTTGAAGAATCTTAAAATGATATTATCAGTTTATTTGGATGAAAACAGAACAGCTCTTTTTAGCGAGTCAAGCCATGAGTGAGTAAGATCATAACAGGCACTTCAAAAGAACTACAGTTAAGGTGAATTTCCACTGTTAATTGATTTTTATGTGCGTACGGACGTAAACTTTAACTGGTTTTACTTGGGCGTAATTAAATAAAATAGAGACGATATATGGAAGGTTAACGAGGTTCAACTTTTACGTTTACGCCGGCGTGAGCTTTCATATATCGTTAAATTCACCTTCACAGTAAGAAACGGCTCGAGATAGAACTGTAACCAGGAGACAGTCTCCATACAGAAAGAACTGTATAGAAAGGGTGATAGAAAGCCGTAAAACTCTTTACTATGATCATGAATGAAGGCAATAAATCTTATTGTTTGGTCTATGGGTGTTCAGAAGTGAGAAGGTGAACTACGAACGAAAGAAAAAAGACACGGTGATGGAAACTCCGTTGGCTGCTGAGTCATCCTAGCTGCGGGTGAGTCAGCAGCAAACAAACGAGAAGCCGGTGCTGTGTGGTCCAAACGTTTGCCATTCACTTTCTCGCGTAACAAGAATCAAGACTATGTTCGTTTCGTAAGAAAAAGCACCGGGAATACAACAGAAGTGTCGTTCCCTCAAAACCAAATCAGTTGTCAAGGAAAGTTCCTCCAGGCCATAGAGAGTAACAGCTGAGTAACAGCTGAGGTTTAATGCTTGTTTTTTTAAATCTAAATTCTATTATCATAATCTCGGAACAAATTGAGGAGATACGTTTGAACCATAGGAAATACATGGGAAAAATGTGGGCGAAAGCAAGCTAACTGAACAGCCTTGAATCTTGAAGAACAGATTACAAGTAAAACCGGCAAAGACATACGACAAGACGGTATTTTCTGTTACCACCTTTATTTAAATCCCTTTCAACGACTACATAAAGTCAAAGCCTTTGTAGTTAAGTTTTGTTGGTTGCCCTAGGCTAATTATCCCCTTGAGTTCTCTTCAGGAAGGAATGATCCACTTCAAGTCTT
Source organism: Galaxea fascicularis (assembly GCA_948470475.1). Lineage (NCBI taxonomy): Eukaryota > Metazoa > Cnidaria > Anthozoa > Scleractinia > Euphylliidae > Galaxea > Galaxea fascicularis. The sequence goes on along the minus strand of OX419338.1, from coordinate 7,219,178 downwards.
CGTATTGTTGGTTTTTCACTGTGATAAGAGAAGTCATACAAAGAAAAGATCAAGAACCATTACACTCAGTGAAACAATTAGCTCTTTTAAAAATAAGCATTCGATTTTTAGGTTGCAATTAGTTATTGAAATAAAAGTCAGTATTTTAATATGTTGAATTACTTAACCCTTTAACTCCCAGAGGAATTAGGATGTAACTTCTCCTTATTAAATCAATACACTGTCAAACAGACAGGTGATGAGAGTAGACAAATCAACCAGACGGTGTATTTTATTTTGATATAATTCCAAATTCTCTTAAATTTTGTACAAGGAACTGTATAGCGGCTAGAAAGGAGAATTAATAATCAGATCTTGGAAGTAAAAGGGTCATCAAGCACATCACCGACTGCCTGGGCAGACGTGGGAAGAGGTTTCTCTCACCAGCTATCAGGCTTTAAGTAGCTGATCTAGGTGGATAATTACTCGAAAAACTCTTTCCTGAGGAGAAAATAAACGCCAAAAATAATAAATAAAGGACACAATTAGATCCTGGCCTTAATTTTATTTGTCCTTTATAATCTTGACAGAAATTGGCATATAAGTTTGCCATGGACAACCATGTCGTCAAAGCATACCCAAGGTGAAAATATTAATCCCTAGCGAAGGAGCCAGAACGGATGAGTGATTTTGATCATTATTAAATTGTTTTTTTCTAGCTGATTTTATCATGACTGAAAAATATGACTGTACAAGCTTGCTCTTTTATAGATACTAAATCGCGCGGTAAACAATGCGTTGAACAAAAATTTTAGACATAAACGCACTTGTTTGTCACGCTCCGGTTTCGCTCACGCGGTTCGACACCATACGTCTCAAAGTAGCGCCGGTTTTTGTCAGATGACAACAGAGAACAATAAAGATTTGACAGATGCGATGACTGATAACCGGAGCTCAGTGGGCAATCTCACCTGCGACATAGCCCCTTTAAGTGTATGTTGGCATTTTTGGGCTGTTATGATGACTGGAATAACAGCAAACAACTCGGTTCTTCATAGCGCTGAACAAGCTCAAGCTTAATATGAACCGTCACAAAAAAGCAAGAAGCAAGATTTACTGTTTGTGTGTTTTGTCACATCAAAATTGATAATTTGATTTTTAATTCTCGATTTAACGGTTGAACTGAAAACATCGACGATAGCACAAGGCTCGTTTTAGTTATTAAGTTTGACGCTTCGATAAATTTTCTTGAGACGTAAGCTTAAGTCTTCGTTGTTTACTGTATTTGTGAAAAAGAGCTCGTGGCCAAAAACGACATACACACACGATTGCGACTCAACTTGAAAAAAAATGACAGAAAACGCAGACATACCTGAGAATCTATTTCAGTCTTAGCACTGAAAAACACATGGATCAGTGCAACTACAGTAAACAGATTCGAATTTAAAGCTGTAAGCTCAAAATCCAAACATCATAAGCTATCAGTCGATTTTGGAAACCATTCGCACTGACACACAATAAATTTCAGATACTGACCAGAAGGATGCTAAAAAAAAAAATGCTTAAAAATCACTTTAATTGTCCTTTGTTCCTTGAGCATTTTTTCACTATTTTCACTGCAAAGTTTGTATTTTGTACTTGACGTTTTCACACAACGGCAAAGCTCATTCGCCAACGTTCGCACCTGCCCTTGATGCCGGGCACACGCATGCGCAGTGGCATATTTCGAAGAGACTACGTCGCCGTTGCCGTCACCGTTGTCGCATCGTAAGATCTCTAATTGTAGCTTTTTGCATCTGTAATGATTTGTCAGAATAATAGTTGTACCACTCCCACCTGCAAACAACTCACCGGCTGGTGTACCTAACATCGCTTGGTGAATTCAGACACACAGAAACGTCGACAGTAAGCTTTTCAACAAAAAACTTGTTCTCTGCAAAACTGCGATCATGTGGGCCCCCGGCGAAGACTCCTAGCCATCCTGACTCACACCACCACTGAAAGCCATCGACTTAATTTCGACAACAACAACCGACAACTTGAAAAAACGTTACGTCGGCCTGTCAACTTTGTCGTCAGGATTTGTTGACACTTACGGGTGTTTATCAGCGTATTAAAGTACCATCGCAGACCTTGCATACTTATGCAACCCTGTCGCTTTTTTCCGATCACATTTTGAATATTCTACTGATTGTGCTAACAATTATTCTGAGAATGGAGATTATTCCATTCTGTCGTCAACGACAGTCGTCGTCGTGACAAAAGTCAAGATTGGCGCTTGCTTCTGATTGGTTGCCTGGAGAAAGCTGCGCGAGTTTTGCTAACCAATCCGCCCAGAGAAAAGAAAAGAAAAACCAACGCAAACGCTAATTTACATTCTATTGAAAAAATGCTGTAATTCGAATAATAAATTACATTGATTCATGAAGCTGGTGATGTAGTATGCTGCGAAGTCTTAACAACCGTTTCGTACTGACAGCAACCAGTGTGTCAATGCCGACGGTTTTTCATACATTAAGGTCCCATTGCCTTCCTAGGCCTGTCAGTGTGGTGGACACAAAATTTATTAGCTCTCGGATCTCTTTAGGGCTGCAAAACGTATTAGGAAGGTTATAAACAAAAGGGACTTTTAGCAGCGGCAACGGCGATGGCAACGAAAACATCATTTCAAAATACATTTTCTCCTTTCTGTGTCTCCTTCGAGATTGTTTGATTTTGTTTGGAACATGTTGGCAAACTGTGCAGGAACTCAGGAACTTATATTAATTATTATGAACGGCGTTAATGTGAAGATAGAGAAATAAAACTTTGACGTCATGCGCACACGATCTGGATAAAATTTGGTCAGACATTCTACATTGAAAAATTCACCGCATACGCTCCTGTTCGCGAAAACAACCTCAAATGTGTTCATTTCACGTCATTCTTTTGCAGAGGACGAGAAAGAAATGTATTAAAATGTAAAACGCACGTGTAAAACGATTGTTTTTGCTCACATTAATCCGCTGTCATTTTGTGGCGTCGTGCCACCGTTTTCCGGGTCGCTGCTTAAGCGCGCTGCTAGATCAGCTAAGCCGATGACAGCAGGCATTAATACTTACCTACAAGTTCATTTGTCAGTTGTGTCTGGTTCAGTTACTGCCTATGAAACCATTGGGTTGGACACTGTTTCGTTACATGTTACTCCCAAAATATCCGGGATTCTTTCCTTCATTTCATAGAAATCCTCAACGTAGAACCAATTCTTTTCTCCGGCCATCTCGTTGAGGTCCTCTTCCCGAATAGACGGCCCAACCCCGAAGGCTACTACCTTTGCGTTTTTGCCTTCCTAAGAAAATACAGAAAAAAGGCAGTTGCGCGTTATGTCATGTTGAGAAAAGAGATCGCAAGAATCAGTGCTGCTGACCTGTTGAACCTTAAGAATGATTATTATATAATTATGATATGTTATTATGTGTTATGAGCCATTTATTACAGGTGCAATTTTAGCTCAAGCAATCCAAATGAAAACAGTTTATCCTCATCTTTAAGTGAGTCGGAAAGCGCATATTTCTTTGAAGCATGTGGCTCTGAAGGAGACCATTTTACAGTTATGTGTTCGGTGACCTGGCCTTTGGGTAGAAGCGAGGCTGGAGTTGACCTTGTTTTGATACAGACCTCACTGCTTTTCACACGTAAATCATGTTGTTGTTATGCTAACTAGTCTGCATTTACATGAGAAGGACAGAGAGGTCTGGGTCAAAACAAGGTCATCTCCAGCCTCGCTTCTATTCAAAGGCCAGGTCAGTCAACATACAACTGTAAAATGGACTATTACAGAAGAGGCACTTGACAGCCAAACAGCCTCAAGAGCCATGCCATTTAACTTTCATGAAATGCACGCGTTTTTGTGTTCTTAAATACCTTGACCACTGAAAAATATTATTTGAAGTGTAAATTACCATATTCTGGTAATGTATATAAACGGTCTGCTTGGTTGGTCTCGATTTGCTATTCTAGGAAAGTTTCGTATTATTTCTTGATAATAGTACATGAAATCGAAAAACAGGACTTTACTTAAACTGAATACCAAATCTAACATGGAGTGCTGTATTAGACAAAACGTAACTACAATAATTAATTCAGAATTCAGTAGAATTGAAACTTAGGTAATGGCAATTGGAAACAGGTGTCAGTAGAATGGCGTAAAGGTATCGGCAAGATAGTTTAGAATTAATCCATTAAGCAATGCATATCCGCCATACTGTTCTCCATTACTATTTCTTGTGGTGCAAGCTGACGGAGTTTTTCAAATAATAAAGTTGTGTTATCTCTATTGACCCGTGGCCCTTGAGGGCGAAGGGTCTAATTGTTTTAGGATCGCCCAACTAGTCCCACAGAAAAAGGCAATAATAAAGTTAGCAAATGCAAGTTGAAAAAATATTTATTTGGGAATAAAACGAAAGAAAGCGTCACGCTCCATTGCTACTCGAGGACTATTACTAATAGTCCTCTAGTAGCGTAGCCAATCAAAATGCAAGATTTGCATTTGTTCACTAGTTGGGTGATACTAATGGGATTTAACCAACTAACTAACCCTCAACGGCGGAATAGTGACGTTATATGGTGCAGAGCCTTTCATGGCCTTCCCATCGGTAATAACCATGACCACATTGGAGGCATCGGATCTGTCGCCATTCTCTGGTATGAACACTGTCTGGTTTGCCTCAACCAACGCTCTGTCAGTGAAAGTTCCCCAATACAGCTTATCCGGTATAGTCGAGATGAGATCGTGTACACCATCTGGGCCCTGGCACTCTTTGTCTGAGAAACGACACCGTACAACAGGGTACTTTGCGAAAGTAATGATACTGAAGTGCGTGGTGGCATCGAAAAAGTGAACGAACTGAGTCAAGAATGTCTTGACGCGTACGAAGTTAGGAACTTTTACACTCAGCGACGAATCTACAATCAAGCAGACGTCCATCTTCTTGCTTTCGCATGGAGATGGTTCTGGAAAGGAAATAACGGAAAGAGAAGTCGTAAGATCGATAATTTCCTCCATCCACTTTTTCAATCAGTTTGTCCTCTTTATTCACTGGTTCGCACAGTGGCAGCGATCTTCTACCTCGTTCCCAGGGCTTGCCCCTAGAAAGAAAAAAGCCCTGGGAACGAGGTTGAGCGATCTTTTGAATGAAAACCGTTTCAAATTAAAATTGTTACTAGAAATGCCAAAGCAAGTTTGATTGCTTAGTCTTTGAAATGCTTTTCATCAAGAGACTCAAACCTGATAAGAATGTACAGAGGGATTCCATACGTGTTAAACTTTTTGTTTAGAGTTGAAGTTATTTATTTTTGTAACATTTCTATAAGCACCTATTGTTCTTATAGTACTTATACACCCTCTAGCCTCATCATTTTAGACTTGATAATGACGTTACGTTGACGTCGAAACGTCGTCGAATTAGTGCTTTAGCTTTTTTTTTTTAGCATTTTATCGTGTTTTTAAGATACATTTTATCGTAATTGTTTATAGTTAAAGATTAAAGTTCAAATGATAATTCTCCAGCTGTGCATAATACACAGATTACATTAATCAAAATGGCACTCCGCGCTTGGCCATGTATCATTGAGCATGAGAATAGCATAGAACATTTCTATCAAAATTCTAAGGTAAACCTCGGTCATCACGTTTCCATGGTTAAGGATAGGAAGGCAGGAAATTGGAGGCAAACCAAAACAGCAAACTTATGAAATGGGAGAGCGCACACTAGAAGATGCATAGCGGACTTAGATTCCGCTTTCCTTCTTTCTTTGGAAACCTTTAACCGAAAACGAAGGGCTTTTGTTTATTTATGGTGTCGCAAAGCTGTGGAATGACTTCTCAGGTTCGGTCAAACAGGCGATTATACATTTCATTAATTAATCAGGTTTTATACACTTTTTGAGACGACAAATTTCCAAGGCTTTCCCAGGGCTTCCGAAGGCCTCAGAAAGTTTTTTTTCCAGGACCCATAATACTAAAAAATGTCAATGGCTTTCCAGTCCTAGAAAATACTAGTTAAAAATTCAAGTATTTTCCAGGGCCTGGTTGTTCGAAAGCCGATTAACATAATCCAGGATTAGCGTAAGCGGCTTTGGTTGCAGTTTTTAACTATTGGATGAAAGTTGTTTTCGCTGCTTTTTGTTTTCCAGGATTGACCTCCCCTAATCTAAAATTTTGCAGAATATCGGCATTGAACAACGTTTGGGGACAGAGAAATAAGCTCCTTGATTAACTTTTAATCCTGGATTAGCGTTAATCGGCTTTCGAACAACCGGGCCCAGCTGCAGGATTTCAGAACCCGGCATACGAGCCCTGATTCTTTAAACATGAGCAAACGATGAAACCTAACCGGTATAATTTATGATCGGAACACTCAAAGTAAATAAACTGTCAATCACACACTCTCACTCAATCCTTCTTTCTGTCTTCGTTCGCTCTTTTTTCTTTCTTTCTTTCTTTCTTCTTTTTCTTTCATCAGATTTCCGTTCTTTCCTTTCCTATTTTCTCAATTATCTGCTTCAAGGGCGTTTTAAATCGGTACTGATCTACTGAGAATATTCATACAGAAATGTCAGTTTTAAGAAGCCAAGCATAAAGAATCCATTCTACATACTTTTTGGGCACTCGCCCTCATTGCATTCAGTGGTCTCATAACTGTTTCCCAGTCGTCTACAATCCTTTCCTCCCTTACGAGGTGGCGGGGAGTTACAGACTCTGCCTCGAACTTTGACACCGACGCCACAAGTGGCACTGCACAAAGACCACATGCCCCACTGACTGTAACCACCATCAACACCTGCAAAGGAACCTCATGGACTTACACGAGGATATTCCCTTCAAATGTATAGTCCCTTTAACCCATAAGAGTGACCAATACTTAATTTCTCCTTATAGTAACGCTGGTCAATCAAACATAAAGTTTGTGAGAAAAAAGATGTGATCAACAAGCCACAAGGGAGAATATGCATGCTGCCATTAGGGTTTAAAAGGTTGATAATTATGCACATATTTAACAGTTTATCTCCCAGACGTGAACAGCATGTAACTTCTCCTTGTAATATCAATATATTGTCCAGCATACAGGTGATGGGAATAGATAACCCATATCAGCCAGAGGGTGTTAACTCGATATAACAAGGACCACGCAGGGGTAGGGGCCAGAGGGGGCAAGCCCACCTCCCCCTCCCCCCTCCCCGCCCCCCCAGTTTCTGTGGAAAAAGTAATAAATTTAGCAAAATATATTTCCAAGAAAGAAAAGTGCTTTCAAGGGTTATTATTATACATTGGTGTCACCAGCTCGATTTTGATTGGCTATAAGCACGCAGCTAATTCTTGCTAGCTCTGTTTCTCTTACGTCATACCTCTTACGTCATACAGACAATAGTTTTTATATATGTAGAATTGACGTCATACCTACAGACAATAGTTTTTATATATGTAGAATTGACGTCATACCTACAGACAACAGTTTTATGCATGGAGAAGTGACGTCAACTAATACACTAACCAGCAGTTTGATCAGTTTTGTTATGGCGGAGTCGCCAGTGCAGCTCAGGAATATGCATAACAAAACAATTATTGGATTCGGTTTTCGCATGATAGCGATAATTATCAAGGCCTCAGCTTGTGTTATCCGCCTCAGCCTTCGGCTTCGGCAGATAACACAAACTTTGGTCTTGATAATTATCGCTATCAGGCTCAACCTCATCCAATAACTGTTAAATAGTGGTCGACTAAGGCTGGCGAACCTCATGAGAAGACATCCGGGCCAGACGGAATGATGAACTAAACTGAATTAGATGCGTTTTAACCATTTTTAACTTCAGCGTCTTCCCCCCGCGGGCGTTGTATAACCCCAAATTTCCCTGAACTACAACATATAGCGGATAGCAAGGAGAATTAGAAATCAGATCTTGGGAGCTAGAACCACCAGTGTCAATGTTTATCAGTACGTTTAAATTGAAAAATTAATTAATTACTCTACCTCTATCTCCCTCGACCAGTCACCATTAGAACATATTGACTAAATAAGTATAAAACTAATAGGCCAGGCCCCGGTTGTTCAAACGTTGGATAGCGCTATCCACCGAATAAATCACTATCCAGCGGATAAGTAATGGGAAAGCTAATTGCACTATCCACTGGATAGATATTTATCCGGTGGATAGCGCTATCCAGCCCTTGAACAACCGGGGCCAGGAAAAGAAATCCAAAGGATATTTTGCAGCTGAATTCATTTCATGGAAACAAGGAAATTACACCACTTACTGCAAACCATTTTCTTTACTTTTTTCACCATCCTCACAATCCGACGAGGTTTGCCAACCTTAATCACGTTGTCACCAGCTATCTCGTGGAGTTGAGTCATGTTGATCTTACTCGGTATACCGTACCCAACAGCAACCATGTGGCATTTTCGATCACCCTATGGCAATAACAAAAATTCTCCAATTCAAGCACATCATATACACCATGACAAATGTGTCCCAAGTATAGTAATTAAATCATTCTTTCGTTAACTCGGGATTGGTAGAATTATACAAGGTAGAATTAGTCGAAGGAAGGACATAGGCGAAAGTCATTATGTGAAGGGAGATCCGGAAGGATCACTCAGTGCAAACCAATAGTAAGTAAGTGAATAATGCATATGAAAGAAATCATATGTGAACTACGGATTTGAAATCAAATGAAGAATGATCGTCACAGTTGTGAGCGCAAGTTTTACAATTGCGTAAAGAAGCCATTTTTTTTTTCAGGCTTCTTTACGCAATTGTAAAAATTGCGCTCACAACTGCGACGACCATTCTTCACTTGAATAGTAAGTAAGTAAGGAAGGAAAGAAGGCAGGAAAGAAGGAGGGAATTAAAAGCTTTATTTCAGGGAATAAGTAAACACCTGACAGTCAGACAAGCTTTTGTTAACCACGTGGCCCTCCAATAACCAATGAAAAGCTTACGCGTATACAATGGAGATATTTGGTAAGCAATGTTAATCCAATGAGAGATTTACAAAGTTGGGGGTTGGAGAAGTGGGGCGGGGGCGTCGTAATCCCGTTTCACACACGAATTTGAACAGAATTCCCGCATCACGTATACTTTTAACGTCCTTTCATTAATAAATTCAGGAATCGCGTTTTCTCTTTTGCCTTTCACGCGGCCGCCGGCTTGACATCAGGTTTTTGTTTCCTTAAGCTTCCTTACAATGACTTTTCTTCGAAATACCCACGGAAATTATAAAAGAAGGGATGCCAAAAAAGCTTGAAGACACAAGAAACGGAGATACTCAAGGAAATAAGCTTGATTATCGAGGATTCTTTTCTCAAAACGGTGCTCAATAGCGATATGTCGATTTCCAGCTGTGCTAAATTTAACACGGTGCACACTGCATCTTCGATGAACATGAGTCTTTAAGTTAGTCCCCCCTTAAATGCGAAATTCGCCCGCATTTTGCATATGCCGAATCCAATCCATAAATTGATAATATGAATTTATATTATAATAATAACACCTTTATTTAAGTCTCAAATCATTCTAGCTGAACAGGAGTGCTCTACTAATTGAGGAGACTGTTAATCAAATAAACTCTAAATTAAATCAAATGTTGGTTTTTGAAGAGAGGGGAAAACCGGAGTACCCGGAGAAAAACCTCTCGGAGCAGAGTAGAGAACCAACAAACTCAGCCCACTTATGACGCCGAGCCCGAGAATCGAACCCGGGACACATTGGTGGAAGGCGAGCGCTCTCACCACTGCGCCAACCCTGCTCCCCAGCTGCCATAGCTCCCCAGCTGCCCATAGCTCCTCAGTTTTATGCTACATAACATTCTAATGTTGCTCAGCGTTTACATTTGACAATTAAATTTTCATGAGACGTTTAAATCAAATATAGCCCCTATTTTTAATCCGAGTCGATTCAAATTACCTCACGTAAAAACAAAGAAAACAAAACATTATAAACAATAGCGTACAGCACAACAATACCTCATAAAACAAAGAAAACCTCGTTGAGGTTTACACCGAGCTAAACCCCAAATTAGTGTTAGATTTGGCGCATGTAAAGTGCGACTAGACTTTATTTGGCCTTTAGCGGGGACTGAAATTAGCTGCAAAACGTTTTAAACAAATATGTATTTATTTCTAGGCATGAAGAGAGTACAAACACACAAACACGAGAATAAGACCAAATTATATTATCTTTAAAGTTGACCCACCGTCAAAGGAGGAACTGTTTCCGAAAATGGCTTCACTCTCTTTTTCGGGTAGGCCCGACCATCTGTAAACGTCACCAAGACATTCTGTCTGTTTTTCCTGTCCCCATATTTCTTTTGAAACAAGCTCTTGTACACCTCTACCAATCCTAAATCGGTACGTGTGTGAAAAGTAACTCTTGGATCAAGTTTTTTGACAAATGCTGTTGCCTTTTCATTAGACCTGGAATTTTTTGCGTTGAAGGTGAGAACAACGTTTCCGTCCTTGTTGTATGTTATGATTCCAATACGAGTCTTTTCCTTTGAAATCTTCATTTTTTTGAAGAAGGATGGCATAAACTTTTGGAAGAGACGCTCGACATTTCTCTTTCTAATACTCCATGATTGGTCAATTAGAATGCCAAGGTCAAGGCCTTCTTCACATGGAGCAGGCTCTAATAAAGAAAAGAATTACAATTGATTATGCAAAGAACAAAATACAAAATGCAACATTTATTGAACACGCCTCCCACTTCCCCCCCCCCCCGCCTTTTCGTGAACAATACAGAGATAAGAGTAAGCAGTACAATCACTAAAGTTTACCACATCTCAGCCTCAACCTAACAAATGCGAACGTAAACAGAAGTAGGCCATCGATTACCACTACACATAAGATCGTACCTGGCTTGGCTTCACAATTTGCTCTCACCTTTCACACACGGTTGCGTGTTGCACTCCAATGTCTCTTGTGGGTCACCAAACTCATCACAGTTTTTACCATCAAGGTAGGGTGGTGGACTGGTACAGGATCGGAATCGTATCCTTTGCCCTCCCCCGCAGGTTTTACTACACTCGGTCCATGTAGTCCATCGAGTGTAACCCCCGTCAATCGCTTTGAGGTAAAAAAAAAACAAAAAAAAAACCACGACGCAGCTAAATTATGACAATTATTCATCACGGGGGGAGGGGGGGGGGGGGAGGAGGGGTATTTAGTGGAATATTTAAAAGGAGAAAGAGGTTTGCTCATTTCATCATCGTTCCTTCTCTCGAACTGCCCTGCCTTCAAACAATGCAAATGTGGTTATAATTCACAGTAAATAATAGTATTGTTCCTCACTCGGGATGGCAAGATGTCGTTACAACTTTTTAGATCAGCCCTTATGAAGCCATCATCCTCTGGTCCCATAAACCTATTGTAAACCCTATCCTAAACCTTACCCTCTCTCTTATCATATTATTCCTAACAATAATCATTGTCAATTGCCTCTCAACAACGAAAATACAAACCTGTCGTTAAGTATTTGATTTCATTTTTGTAAAACGATCACAACTATTCCATTTTTTTTTCGGGAAGGATTGAAGTCCGACAAAGAATCATTGATGCTAAATTACCTCCTGGGCTCCCCAAAGATCGAGAAAATATTGTAATAATGTTAAACATGTGTTGAAAAACATTACAATCACCTGCATGGCTACCTTAATGAGAGAGCCTTTTTAAAAAAAATAATAAAAAAAATAATAATAAAAAAAAAATAAAAAATAAAAAAAAAAATATATATATATATATATACAAATAATAACTTACATTCATCGCATTTTGGAAGGTCGCATAGCTCTTGCTCCTCAGGCTCTCCTATATCATCACAGTTTTTCCCACCCCCTTCTGGCTCCGGATTGGTACAGTTTCTAGAACGCGTCCTGATACCGTCTCCACAAGTTGCGCTGCATTCCGACCAAGCCGACCAAGAAGTATATCCACCATTTATTACTAAAAGAAACAGTTGAGAAGACAGGGCTTCAGTATGCTTAAGCTGCTCTCTCTTGGATGGGGTTTTAAAAGGGAAATTGACCGACATTACAACAATTGTTAGTCGGACTCCCTCACGGCAATCTTGTAAAACAGTGTTGTTATTTCTTTTTAAGGTCAATTAATACTGAAGATTTTACCGTGTATATATAAACAAATAAAGAAAGCATAGATCAGCCAACTGATGAGTCAGTGTACAGTAACTATCAATCAACTACTCGAGAGCAGTAAAAATGAACAAACTTACTGCAGACGTCGATCAAAATTTCACTCAATTTCCCAGTGAGGGCGTCAAAATCCGGGACTTGCACCACAGATCCTCGCTCCCCAGAAATGTCCTCCAACTCTTCTTTGTCGATCCCTCTGCCAATACCAACCGCAATGATGTTGACACCTTTGTCCTAAATGAGAAAAAAGGTTGTTGGCTTTTGAAACTTACAACTCAACATCTTCCCATACTAAAGAACAAGATGTCGACAAATGTGACACGCGCATACATCCATCAACCTAGTTTAATGACCTAAGTGGGCGGCATCTTCATCTACTGATCTACCGATTACAAACACGCCCTCTCTACGAAGCTTATGGGTTTGGTCAGGCAGTTCAATGTTAAGCGCACCACTCCGGAAGAGTCACCAGTAGCTTATGATCATTTGTGGAGCATCCGAACAAAGGTAATCGAAAGGCGATAGGTTCAGTTCAATTCCCGTTGAGATAACTCAGAATTTTTTTCCGAGAATGCGCGTGCCATTTAAAGAAAAAGAAACAGCTTTAGTTATTCACCACACTTAAAATGTTCCCTCTTCTCACGTTTGCACGCACGTTTGTGACATGTAGTGACCTACGGTATCTTGCCCAGTATCCGGACATTTAAAAAACAATTTCAATTTTTGCTACGCACTTTTTAATTTCTGGCATACGAAATTAAGTAAGTCAAACATTCCAGCTTTGGAATGCAAGTTTTAACGGGCTGTTAGGTTGCGAAACACTTGCAGAAGGGGCCTTTCAGTTCGGATGGGCGAACCGTTTGCAAGTGGAATACACTAACCGCCGTAACTCAATTTAAATTTTCGAAATAGAAAGTTAAACTACTTACCTACTTTGCAAGCAAGAGGAGGCTATACATCGCTAATCTGCTGAAAGTTGAACTTGATCAACTTGTTATTACTGGGCTCACTGTCCGGAGTGGGCAACAAAGGAACTCCGCAGAAATGCAAAATTTCACGAGATATTACGATAGTAAAAACAAATAACGTTTTATCGTCATATTACAGACTAAATGGATTGCTTCAGGCCAAATTTCAGAACTCTTGAGACAGAGGAAGAAAAGTATAGTAGTTTTTGAGTGAAGTGTCCGGATACTGGGCAAAATAATCAATGGTGTTAGCGCTACGAGTTTCTTGCAGGTCAGCGGTAAAACATTAGAACTAGTAATCGGAAGGTCATATAGGTTTGACGTATTTTGAGTTAATTCGGGTATTAATGGCGGAAGGTACTTACAATTAACAATTAGTCTTTTCCGTACTATAGAATAAACTCTAATGAAATTTTGATTCTGAGTAGTAGTAGCTCGACAGACGCATATCGTATTGCAAAATGTAAATAATGCCATCCAAAACTTTTTAAAAAAAGCTTTGGCCATTTCTTGGCATTTGTACCACTGATGACGGATTTTGAGGGCAGTAATTGACTATCAACCTAAAAAGTAACAGCCGGCATTCGCACAATTGTACCTCAAGCGGCGGGACGGTCTCACTATAGGGAGCTGAGTTGGGTGAACTTTTGCCATCGGTTAAAACCACTAAGACATTAGGGCGTTTGCGCCTGTCCTGCCCTCTTTCGAACAAATGATCATGTGCTTTCATTAAGGCCAAGTCTGTTCGCGTGCCCCAGTATAGCTTGTCTGGAACTGCGTCGATTGCTTTTTTGACGGCTCCATTGCTCTGGTATTTGGGATCAGTCAGATTGAACAAGTGTAGTGCCTCGCCAGCAAAGAAGATAAAAGACACATGGGTTGTCTCCGGCGTGATGTTGAAGTTGTCCACGAAACTCTTCAGTGCATTCTTCACTGTGATGAAGTTAGCCTTTCCCACGCTTTTTGATCTGTCCACTATGAGACCCAAATCGATACCTTTTTCGCAGGGATTTTCTGAAACCAAATATTAAATATAGCCGTCGATCGTCTCTGCTTTTACTAAATTAATTAAATAAAAGCCTTTATCCTATCCAAGGTGAATCACTGTACCGAGTAACCAATCAATTCCATACTACACTTCAAACGGTAGCCAAAAACAGGGGCTCCTGCCAAAAATGATTCTCACCTTTATTTGCACCTGACACCAAATAAATCTCTTTACACCTACCTTTGCAGTTCCGAACGTTATTCCAGAGAAAAGGGCAGAAATGCGAAAGCCCTTATAACCCGGCTTTTTTGTTTTACCAAAGTATTCCCAGGGATAGATGGTCAGTCTCAAGAAGAACCTCCTTAAGGTGATTTCTCTTAACTGCATTTCGCATCCTCATGATTGCATTAGTACAACGTGCACTAGCCCGTGCATGTCCAAAATACAGCAGGTTTTCTGAAAGACTGATCTGCTAGAAACAGGTAAATTGCAATTTTCTTCCAGACGAGTATTAGGACCCATATTTTTATTCCCGGCATATTGAAATAAAATGCAATAAACCTTTTTACCGATACGGCGGCCATCTTGAATTCTATTGTTTTGACTGAGAAATTATGGGCTGCCGAGGGGGCAATCGCTGGAAAATTTATCGTATACACAGCATTCAGGATAAATTTTTACTGCTTGTCTTTCATATTCCATAACAAATATTACAAACGTTACATCTTTCCGTCACGATATTTGGCAGTTGTTCCTATGGTTAGCGAAAAATTATTGTTAAAAGTTATCACGCCACAGTATTCTTTATAATCATTTCTCATCTGCCCCCCTGGGCATCCCATAATTTCCTCGGAATTCAAGATGGCCGCCGTATCGGTAAAAAGGTCTATTCTCCGTGACATATCCAGATTTGAAGAATTTTCTATTGCCCAGTTCTTCATTGTTCACAGAAAATCTCCTTTGCGATGAGATTATACTCGTCAATGGTAATTAAAAACAGAAAACACAACTAATCTTTCATTATTTCATGTTTGAGAGGTTAAACCGTGGAACAATGATGCGCTCTTGACAAAATAAAACCTATATCTAGTTGCTTCTATCCCGTCAGTTCATAAATAATAGAGTCTCAGAGACCACTTTCGTCTCAGTAAAAACTCTGCTAACAATTTATCAAAGTAGATATGAAGTAAAGCCTCAGAGCATGAAAACAGACACCGGGGACCCTCTCTCTTTATTGCATTTCTTTGATATTCTTGACGTTGATCACCACCTTGCAAAGTTTCAAGTAAAGTCTATTGTGCTGATTTCTGGAGAATTACCTTAACCACAGAAAGGTGTATTCTGTGTTAGATCAA
>OX419338.1:7163704-7198704 GCA_948470475.1 Galaxea fascicularis | reverse complement strand
GTAGTGGTCACTATTCAATTGAATACTTCAATAATCGAGAGCATTCAAACAAAAAATAAAATGAAGTTTTGTGTTTGCCCCACATTGTTCTATAAGGCCCGGTTCACAGGTCGCACTTTACATGTGCCGAATCTAATGCAAATGAGAAAAATCTATTGTTTTCCCTCATTTGCATTAGATTCGGCAAATGTAAAGTTCAACGTTTGAACCGGGCCTAAGGCTTTTGAATGAGCAAGCTAAACCTGTTTTCAAACGGTTTTAGTAAATCAACAGGCTAGCGTTTTAACGAACTCAAGGCAGCGTAAAATAAAAGCTCCTCCCTCAACAAGACAGTTTTGTAACTGGCCCATTTAAACTGACTTAAAGGCAGCATTCCATTCACAAAAAATCTTAAGTTGTCGTCAAGTTTTATCCTGATTTTTTCAGTTTACCAAAGATGCTCACTGACTAGACGTTTCATGAAAACTCACCCTGTTGCTCGTTCTAACGACTACAGCAAATCACCAAATAGCACGACAAAATCACACGACTATACGTAGATGTAATTGTAATTCTGAAATGCCAAAGTAGCGAAGGAAGCGTTTGGTGAGTTCCTTCAAACTTTAGAATCATTGATTTAATGCTTTCCTTCAAATATCAATTAAGAATCATTGACCTCGAGAAAAAAGGCATCCGGAAAGAGGCCGAGCTGGTAAAATTGCCGGGATCTACATCAATTGAAACCAGGCCAGTAACGACTTCCACGACACTGGGACTATTGAACAAAAGTCGATGCTAATGAAGCAATTGACTAGGCGCTGCAAGAGGCAAACTTTAAATTCTAATTCTCACGCAAATTTTTTTTCACTGATTGAACGAGATACATATGTAGAAATTTGTTCACACCAGAGAAACTCGCTTTGCAGTCAATTTTCTACTATTTTCTTGTTTTAAAAATGAGAAAATCATTTTCTTCCTTAGTTAAAACTAACTTATCAGGACAATCACCTTGACAACAGTGTTATATTTCACAAAAATGTAAGTTATCATAGTAAAATTATGAAGAACAAACGTGATCCTAATATCAGCTGAGTTTGGTTAAGAGAAGATTAAATTTAAAATATATGGCCATCTTCTTACTTAAAACAACCGAACAAACAATGTTTACTTAATTCCAGGGCACAGGGCTAAACTTACACAAGCAATTCATTTGAGTTCAAAGTCAACTGATGGATGCCTTTCCATCCTACATCAAAACATTTCTTATTTATGAAACAAAATAATGTATTGGATATTAAAAAAGTAAGCCGAGAAATGCATACGTTGAAGATCGTTAGAAATGTGTCCTCAGTTTCTAATTTTGACGCGGTTTTAGACTGGCTGAAATTGTCATTTCTATTGACACATCAGAGAGTCGTTTCTATATGCTAAATATTTAAGGGTCAAAGAAAATATAGCACCATTCAGTGCCAAAAAGTTTCAAGGATTCTACTTCAAGTAATGCACGAACAGTTAATATTTTGAAAGAGCTTGGAATTAGAATAAAAGTGAAACCAAGGCGCATCTTTTGCGAAGTATAACGATGACCAGACGGTGGAGTTAGGAGAAATGAAATGTGGACAGTTAAATCCCGATGAAAATCTATGGATATCAAAAGCCGAAGGGAGGTGATTTTGTTCCTTTTCCATTTGACCTAGTGACATTAATTTCACAGACAATTTCTTTTGAATTTAGACCGGGCTTATTTAAATCGCGCAAGCGGTTTAATTGTGAAAATAACCATGATTCTGTATAATTTACATGGACGTGTGCTATGCGGCTAAAATTCAAGAAGAAAATTAAGTTAATGTTCAGTTGACAAAAGAGTATTCTTACCTACGAAAATATGTTTGAAACTAACATATTGTTCATAGATAAGTTCGTGAGTACTGAGACTTTAAGTCTCCAGGCGTTGGAAGTCTCGATCACAGAACTGTGTACTTTCAATGTACAATGTCCACTCTGATTGTAAAATCGATAAAACGGCTGTGCTGTGAACTATCAATGGTCTTGGGTACATGAGGTTGCCCTTCCAAATATAATGCGAGGAACGCAAAAGAACCTCACGGAATTGCTTCCTTGGTAATTTCCATACTTGTCCTGATTTTACCTTTTTCTGTTTCAATCGGCCCGACAATTACACGTCATTTTACATTAGAGAGCCTTACTGTGAAGTGGACAATGCGAAAGGCTTATCAAAGTATTCAGAACGGGTTGTTAGTCAAGAGGTCAAAATCAGGATCTGCATTGATTGCAATCCCTTGGTATCGGCTTCTATTTAGAAAGACCCTCAGATTCGTTCGGAAGAGAAAAAGCGTACTTGCCAGTTGCTGGTTGACACTATATGTTTTGTATCAGTTAGCTCGTGTTTAAGCTTTTAAGTGACAGCTAGCGCATGGGTCTTTCATACAGATTCTTACTAATTGTATGTAGTATGTCGAAAACAGAACCCACCATTTTTTTCTTCTACTAACACTCCAGGGATATCGGATTCGCGTTTCTAAAAAACCGTTTCTTTGACATTTCGATTGGTTCATACGTTAGGTGAGTGTTCGATAAGATTATTTTGCCTTGTGTAATAGTAATATTGAAACGAAAAAGCATCTAGTAAGAAAGAACTTGGAACGAATGACGTTGAACTGATTCACACAATTCTACCCAAAAAGCTTTCCATTGAACCCAAGTTAGTTAAATTTTTAGTGCCACTTTATGTTTCCGCTACTGACCAAACAGCACTTACGTAAATGAGAAACAAGAGTCGATACGGTGCATTTATAAACAATGCCATTTTTCAGTTCTGGTCTGCCTAACAAAAAACAAAACGATCCTAACAAAGATAACGAAGATCTGAAATAAATAAGTATGCTCTTTTGATGACTTACCAGCCTCCGTGTTAACTCCAAGCTCGCTCGCCGCACCGTAATGGACCCGATTAAGTTATAGCGCTTTTGTGTCCACGAAAATAATATATACTCCGTGTTAGTAGACAATACTCTACGTTTAACATGGCAACCAGACCGATGGAAAGAAAACTTTGTCAATAACTTGATGCTAATAATACCTCCGTGGGGATTATTCGACGGTTCGAATTATGATGACGATCCGTGCTGTGGGTTGAAACAATATTAATACATTATTTGAGTCTCCCAGTCAGTTGTCAAGTTGGCCCAGCTAGAAAACATTTTGCAACAAAAAAGATTTTCAGTTGCATAAATTTCTTTCAGAATGTAGAAGCAACTCGAGTCTTTGGGTCGGTAGTTACGGTAGAAAACCTGGGTGCGGGACTGAAGAAACTAAAAGGAAGCCCCATTTCCTGTGTGCGATGTTTCAAACAAAAATGCGTGATACAGTTAATATTTATATTAAATTCAATTTTTCAGTTCTAGGCCTGCTATTGGCTAGTTCCAAATGATTTTGATTTGATTTGATTTGAAACTACGCAGCCTTACTCAGGTCACCTTCGATCGTCTAGTACTGGAGCGGTTTTCTGTTGCTTTGGTCGAATGAAAATTAATATGTGTAGATTCAATTTCTAGTCGAGAATAAGGCCTGGTTGTTACAACAGTTTCATTCAGACATGCCACCACACACTTCATGATTCGACGAGCATCAATTGTCATCATTAAGAACTTAATGAGGACAGTTGACCTTGCGCGATGATTGGTGTACACTTTGGAGAGTTTCAATTCGATAGAAATGATTTTCAATTAACTCATCCAGGTTTATTTCACCTAGGCATTATTCTTTGCGTTGAGCTAATTCATTTCTTTTTCTTCGTGTCAAAATGAAAAACAGATAGTCAGATATAGATTTTATAATTGGGCTTCCGGATGGTGTTCTTTACAACCAGAATTTCGTTATGTCAAGGTTGTGTTTTATACATTTTACCTATATCTTTTGTTGCGCTAAATAATATCGTTCGTAATGAGAGGACTTCTTAAATCAAAATTCCACTGTATTACCAGTTTCTACAAATTGTGCTCAGGCCTTCTCTTGCTATGTATAAATAAATGATCCGTTCACGAGATACTGATTAATTCGATTTATTACCCAAGTGGCTATAGTCTGTCACTGATTAGAAGCTTAATGTTAGTTTCGGTGAACCTTAAATTATTCCTTGATCGACATGTTTCGCCGTTTTCACCCTCCAAACATTTGGGGAGCTAATTTAGTTTCTGCAATCCGCAAGATAAAAGTCCCGCAAAAATTTCGTGCCACGC
Organism: Galaxea fascicularis; assembly: GCA_948470475.1. NCBI lineage: Eukaryota > Metazoa > Cnidaria > Anthozoa > Scleractinia > Euphylliidae > Galaxea > Galaxea fascicularis. The sequence continues at coordinate 7,194,466 of OX419338.1, read as the reverse complement.
GGCATCTTAGTACAAAATTCATAACTTTAAGAGTACTTACTGTTCAGCTCGCTTTCACTATCTGAGTCAACCAACAGGGGTAGTTCCAGATCTAGCTGCTGCTGGGTCGATAAAGAATAATTTTCTATTTTGCCGCTGATTTTGGCGAGGCGGTAAAGTTTAAGGTCAAATAACCCAAGACCGAACTTCCTCGCCTGCTCGTTAAGACCAAGAAAGTCAATAACGTTTTGCTTGAACGTTGAAAGTGTCCGATGCTCTTCTTGGACTTTGAGTCTTGCCTTGTACCTTTCGATTGGCCTTTCCTCACCCGTTCGATAAAAACTATCAACAGCTTTCAATGCCGACATCGTTCAACTCACATGTACACTGGGTGAAGAAATTGGAGATCTAAAAACAAAAAGCTGTCAACTTGTCCTACAAAACGCAGGCCAAGTGAGGTCAAGTGAGACTACCGGGGGTCCTGAAAACGAGCTTGGCCAAAAAAACGTATGAACCACATGTACGACATGTACGGAGTCAAAGTAGCAACGAATTAAGAAACGCAACAGGTCATAAGTGAGTTTAGCACCTTCCTTAAAATTAACAAATCTAGGGAACAATTTTTTTTTTACGGTTAATTCTTTTTACCCCATTTACGGCTAACGGTTAAAATTTTTAAATTTTTACGGCTATCGACTAAATTTTTGGCCGTTTTACGCCTATCGGTTAACCCCATTGAGACCCTCTTCATAGTGGGTAAATTTGTCATACATAAGCCAACGAAAAATTATCTCTTGTAGATGTGTAAGCTACTGAATCTTTGGCTGGAATATAACTTAAATATATTTTAACGAACTTGCATTGTTAGCTAGCGAAAAATATATTCCCGTGGAAAATCAATCATCCACTGAAAAATGCGACGTCCACGAGGAACCACACTGACAAAACGATGTAAGCATGCTTGAAGTGTCCACACGGCTAACTCAAGATGGCGTCTAAAAATGGCTACCCTGTCAACGATATTCGACGTTTTTCCTCGGCCGAAACCAGTGTGTTCTGGCACACGCATTCCAACACGTTTATGATACGCACTCACAAGAGAAATGTGGCAACGACTGGTTGTTTTTATTTTTCGAGCAATCGTCGGGTTGACAAATTGATTGTCTTTTTCGACGGATCGATTTCAGTTGATCTTTCTTCTTACGTCTTGTTGGTGTCACAACAACAACAACAACAACACTCTATTCACTCTTGTACCAGCGTAAATATATATAAATATAAAAAAAGAACTAGAATAGTGTACAAATATTGAATTTTTGAGTTAGCCCCCAATGACTATTTTCTCGAGACCTACACTCTACATGATTTATATAGCGTTGACGTCTGGATAAGGCGCACTGCACTGAATAAAAGCATTGATTAACGTAGCTTGACTGAAAGCGTTGCTACGATGTTTAATACATTTAATAATAATAATAATAATAATAATAATAATAATAATGGTTTATTACAGATTCCAACAATTAAGAGGCTCTTCTTCTGTAACAATACTAATCTAATCTAAAAATATACAATAACAATAATAAAATTAATCAATGTAACTTATCGTAAGATATTAAAAAAATATATACAATAATTATTGTGTGAATTCAAGTCCGATATTTCACAAACAGATGCTTCTTAGCACTACGGCAAAAAGCATTATGTTCTAAGATGTTTCTTGTTGCTATCGGAAGTCTATTGAACAGCGTTGCCGCCGAGTGCTGGAAAGTTCCTGATTCTCTAGGAGTAAAGAGTACGGGTGCTGTTGATGATCTTAGGTTATAAGCAGTTACTTCATGGAGAGTCAGTTTCAGATACTCAGGAAAGCTATTGTTGTCGTATAATGATTTATGAGCAAGTTTGAGAATGTTGAATTCAACGTTTTCTTTAACTGGTAACCAGTTTAACTTAATAATATCCTCGAGACCTGCAAATTTCTTTATGACAAAGCCAGCACACGCATTTTGTAGACGTTGGAGACGCTTTTCTAGATAAATAGGCAAGGGATGAAATACCGTGCAAGCATAGTTCAGCTTTGAGAGAACTAGGCTCTCTGCAAGATGTTTTCTAACGTGAAATGGCGCTAGATTTTTGAGCCTACGCAGAATGGAGAGAGTCCCATATGACGAGCTTAACAGAGAATCCACGTGTGTGTTCCATGAGAGATGTTGATCCATGTGGACACCCAATAACTTCGTACAAGAAATTCTTTTTAGCGCTGAGTCCCCGCAAACAATAGGAAGATCCCGTTCTTCTAAACTATGATAGCGTGACATCTGAGGTGTGGAGATGAGCATCCAGGTTGTCTTAGTTGGGTTCAAAGCCAGATTAGAGCTAGTAGAATAGTTCTTCAGACTTGCGATGGTTTTATTTATTTGGGCTGCTGAAGAGTCCAAGTCGCCGGGCTTCGAGTGGACATAGAAAGTTGTATCGTCAGCATATTGATAACAGTCACACTGTAATTCCTTCTGAAGATCAGCAACGTAGAGATTAAAAATTACTGGTCCAAGAATGGAGCCTTGCGGGACGCCAAATTCAACTGTAGCCATATCCGACTTTCTATCATCTATTTGCACCAACTGTCTTCGATCCGTAAGGTAGTCAACCATCCATAGTAAGAATTCCTTAGAGAAGCCGAGGTTATGCATCTTGGTGAGGACAGACTTGAATTGGACGGTATCGAATGCCTTGCTATAATCTGCACAGACCATTAATGTCACCTCCCCTCTGCTTGACGCTCGTATCAGGGCATCTCGAATTCCCAATAGAACACTGGTAGTAGAATGACCTTTACGGAACCCCGAGATGGTTGGACCAAGAAGAGCTTCCTCGTTTATATATTCAATAAGCTGGTGGAGCACTAAACGTTCAAACACTTTAGAGAGTGTTGGCAGGATAGACACGGGACGGTGATCAGCATCACATCGAGGTTCATTAACCTTAGGGATCGGAGAAATTCTTGCAATCTTCCATAGTTTAGGAAAACTCGATGTCGCAATACATCTGTTAATTATGTGCGTTATAGGGCCGGAGATATAATCCTTTGCTAGTTTCACAAACTTCACCGGTATCTGATCCATGCCAGTTGACGTGTCAGAACGAAGTTTACTTATTTCTTGATCCACATCTTGTCTCGTTACACAACGCAATTTAAAAGAAGAGCGGAAAGGCAATGGCTTCTTTGAAAAGGAGCGTACAAGTTCTATTAGGTCCGATCTTTCGTCTGGTTTGGTGCCCATTGTTCTTTCATTAGTCTTAATAAAGAATTCGTTCAATCTATCCGGATCTGCTTGAAGACGTTTGGGGCTAGGATGGAGAATACGATGAATAATTCTCCAGACTTCCTTAGGTCGTTTTGAGGAGAGTGCGTTGGTTACGAACGACCGTTTAGACTTATTAATTACTGATTTAATTTTGTTACGCACTTCTCTAAACGCATCCCAAGAGTCAGCAGTGTTCTTTTCATGAGCTTCACGTCCCAATCTATCACGCTCCGCCTGCAACTTGCGTATCTGATCGGAGTTCATCCACGGTGCAGGTGGGCGTGTGACCTTCATCCTCTTGAGGGGCGCATGTCTCTCAATGCACTCGCCAAAAAGTGTGTTGAACCCTTGCACCATGTCATCTGGTGAGTCCAAGCCGTAGATAACGGACAGAGGCAGACAAGCACAATCCTTGACAAATTCATTTTCATTCAAGTTCTTCTCCAATCTGATCCATTTGTACCGTGGCTGGTAACGAGGCACACGCACATTAACGCATGCAAATATGCCTTCGTGATCACTGATTGACCACCCAGGTATTACATCTGTGGCAGTTATGCAGGACCGGTTGTTAGTAACAATATGATCAATGAGCGTTTTTGAAGTACGCGTAATACGAGTTGGTTTAGTTACGTGTTGATAACAGCCAAGAGCTTCTAGAATAGACCGATACCGCTTTGTAATATTATCTGAAGGCTTCAGCATATCGATGTTTGTATCGCCAGTCAAGAAAAGCAGGCCATCCCATGAAACAGTGAGATGGGCCAACAGTGATTCAAAAGCGTCCAGCCAATCTAGCGGGCTCAATCCCACGCGCTCTGATCTATAGATGACGCCGATCAACGCCTTGCTATGTTTATTTCGCCCTTGAATCTCAATCCATAAATGCTCCATGTTTGGCTGAATCATCTCAATGTCCTTCCTACGTTTATATTGGATAGAGTCGTTGATGTAAGCCCCCACGCCACCGCCCCGGGAACCTTCGCGATTTCGGAAAAGAGCAGTGTAACCAGGCAGATTGACGTAATCCAGGAGGGCGGGATTGTCCTTTAACCATGTTTCGCTCATTGTGATGATATCCATCGGAAGCTGTGAGACTAGAATTTGAAACTCATTGAAGGATGAGACCATGCTCTGGGTGTTAAAATGCATTATGCTGAGGTGTTTGGAGTGTTCTTTCAGAGTCTCGGAGATCGAATCAGTGCTGTTTTGAACTGCGTCATCCAATTCGTCCAATTCGTCCAACACATCAAAAGATGGACAATTATGGAACGGGAGAAGAGAAATCAAACATTTAGGACAAGTCCATGTAGTGCCAATACATTTCACATTCAGTTCAGTGCATTTAATATGATGTTGACCAAAACAAATCTCACAGGTCACGCTTTTCTGATTTTTCCTGATAGTTTTCTCACAGTTGTCACATTTGAGGGTTACGGGTGCCCTGTGCGTATTCCCAATTGTTCTTTGTTTACTTCCAGTACCTTGTTTCCCTGAATCGCATTTCGCTGGGCCGGGGTTTTGTGCGATATCACCAGACCGTAACAATATTTGAAAAGACGCTGTTGAGTTTGAATAATATAACATTCTTCCTTTCGATCTTTTTGTCTTCCCGCATTTTTGAAAATTCCGTCGAGATGACTGTAAGATATGTGTTGAGAACAAGTTCACAAACCATGACCCTGAAGACAATTGTGCATTGTTAATGTCATTGTTTCCTTTGTTCCCTTTGTTCAGTAGAAATGCCGTCTCCCAAGGAATAGTCGACCATGAGCTATCCAAAATCCGCTTTAAAGGCGAGACCAAGCCCGTTTCCTGAAGAAAAACCTTTCCAGAGATCCAGCCATTAGTTAAAAACAGTTTTTCATGCTTAGAAACGCAAAAGCAGGACGATACAAGGAGGCAAAAGAGCAAAATTAGGGAGCTTGCGAACAAACGTCTGACCTTCTTTATCACTGATCAAGTATTCTTTCTAAAAATGCAAAGCGATTCTCTAAGTGACAATTATTTCAGAACAGACTTCCAATGACCAATCTGGGCAGAGCCTTGTTTACCACTGGTTCTAATTTAAAAATAAATTTTTAACACCAGTCCGCTTAAGTTTGAGCACGGAAGTCAGATTTAACCAGGCACCTTTCTTAATGCCTGGCTCAAACCTTATTTCACAGGTGAACATTTTATAAAAAAATAAGTCGTCAGTCGTTAAATGAAAAATAAAGGCATTTTGAATCGCTGCAGTCACAATAAAATTGTCGTCGTCATTAATATTTTTCTCAGCCAATATTACCGTGATAAAATGACTTGCTACACTTCACTGAGATGTCTCAGTAGTTAAACGTTTCCTCGGGGATGTTTACTTCTGTGGAAATACGCAACCCACCGCACAATTAAAAGAATAACAAGGTGTTAAGAGGCTTTGTTCGATGTAATAAATGAAACTGAGGTGGGAACACATTTTATAGCGACTTAAGATTTAGCACTCGAGACCATTGCCAAGAAATGGATTGAAAGGTCAATCACCAGTTGCAGAAGAAATCCAAACAAAAGATCGTTGTTGTTTTGTGTTGTTGTTTGTTTCTTTTTCAGTAACAATGATATAAAAGCAAACCTTAGGTACTTTCCGTAAAATAATACTTGAATTTGATTCTTCTATTCGCTATATATATGTCAATGTCAATGCACGTAGAGGTGCAGGGGATTTTTCTTGGCCTCTAAGCGTTTCGAAATTAACGCGCGCAGGAAGAGGATAAGGGAAACGCCTAGGTCACAGTGTGCGGGATCATTCTTGTATGTAAGAAATTCTTGATTAATGTTGAAAAGACTAGAATCCAAACTCCGTTGTTTTGAACTTCTTTCTTTTTTAATAAAATAACGAAATTGAATACAACAATTTGGCTACAACAAATGCCAAATGAAAGCGGAAATCTCCAAAAGAAAAAAAAACGCGCAAAGCGACGAAGTTGAGATAAAATCCGAAAAACTAAAACAAAAAACAGTCGACAAAAGTCAACTCTAAAGTTAACTTCAAATTAAAATTCAAGTTCAAATCCTCTGATTGGCTAAACGAAATCACGTGCGTCGTGCGTAAAAACAAACGTAATAAGGGGGGGGGGGGGGGGAGGAAAGAGAAAATTGTTCTTCCAAATATTATAAAACTCAAGAAAGTTCTAACAGTGTAAGCCGTCTCCCAGGTTAGATGCGAAATCTTAAATTCAACGCCATTTTCACTCCAATTGAAGTGTAAAATAAAAAGAATGGCTTCTTGAAAAGCACATTAAAATACTTGATTATTTAATTTTGCAGTAACCTGTCACACAGTGAATTAACATTCAGCAAACACCTACATTCGAATTATTCCATGATGCCCCATCATTGTCCCGAGACCCAATTTACTTTGAACGGTCTTGCTTTCACTAAATTGTTAGTATTGTATTTAGCAATACAAGTACTACCGACAATCTTGTACCGGTTGGTACAAATAGAGAGAAACTCCACCATACGACCATCCCGTTAATACGACCATCTCGTTATTACGACCACTTTTTGTGGCCCGACGGTCGTCGTATTAACGGGATTCCATTGTATCCAAAACTCAACATGGTCAACCTCAAAGACCACTGACTAATACTGGCGGTAACTGTCGTACGCTACTTCTATAGGAGCTCTATGCTAAGATTTCAAGCACTGAACCGCATAGAACGAGTTGGTAAGCTGGAATAATAAAGCGAGGAGCGGCGAGGAGACAAATTGAAATAGATCTTTCGTATATTATGGAACCATTGCATACTTCAGTGCACACTGTTTCGCGCCGGGATAGTTAAACTCAGAAATATTTCCGATCAATCTACAGTTTCAATTATTCAGTCGAGGGAAAACGGTAAAAAAGTTTTGAATCACCTAATTATATTGGACTTGCTTGTGCGTGTTTTGGCTCTTCCGTAAAAAAATTCAAGTATTCATTGTTTGCCCGACATTCTGCATTCATTGTGAAAAATTTCTTTATGGTCCGCTCCTTGCTAAAACTAAGCATAACATAGTGTCTTCTGTCGTTAAAACAGGCGTCCTTGCGCGATCGCGTAGCCTCCGTGGACGGCCTCGAAAGGCCGTGAGGTTCGCGAGATTTCCCCGCGTACGCGCTCTCGTGAACGTCCTCTCCATCCCCTTTAGTGAAATCCTCGTCGGAGCCATGTTTTTACCGTTCTTTTTCCCAGTCCCATTGTTGGTGGCATTAGGGAGCTTAAGCAAGCGCGTTTTTGAGACGCGAACGGCAACCGGAAGTGAGACGTTTTCCCTTTTAACTTGTCTTCACACAACTATATTTATATCGCTAAGTATCTTTTCACTATTAGAGACCCTAAGTTTAAAAGTCTGGTTGAGACCGCTATCCTGGGGTGCGAAATATTCACTTCCGGTTGCCGTCTGCGTCTCAAAAACGCGCGTGCTTAAGCTCCCTTGCTGGACGTCACGACCCCATGACCCTACAAGCGAAGCGTCGCTTTAAATACTTATCGTGTATAAATAAAGATTATTAATTCATTGATTGATTGACTCTTTGGGGGTATGATAGTAGGGTACTTGCAGCCAGTGAGAGTAAAGCAGATACCGTTGAAACCTCGCCCTACTACCACCCGGGTCGTAATGACGTGGTGGTCGTATTAACGGGGTTCCACATATGCACTGTACAACAAAGTTCACAAGCGTTTTATGTTGCTGTTATTCAAGAGGCGTTTTACGTTCCTTAACCTGGATTTGTCGAGGCAAGAAGGTCAAGCGTTGGATGCTAGGAGCCAGTTCACCTCAGCGTAAACAAAAATTATACATCTCTTAGGGTTAGGGATCGACTCCAGACTTTGAGCCTGGTTTTCTATTTCATTTGGCCACAGTATGTATGGCATCTCTCAAAAAAAATATACCGATATATATGTAATATGTGTTGCAGCACTATCAGAAGAAATAAGTGAGTTTTAAGACTCGTATACGTGCGAGGATGTTTCATCAAGCGTGACCTTTAGACGAAAGGTGTATTGATAATTTCGTTTCTAATTTGCGGCGTGGAAGGAATCCAAGAGTTTATACGATCTCATGGAATTTTTCAACTGTTTGCTGCTCGAGAGGTTTAATTCATCGCCAGTTTAACTTCCTCAGTTCTTTCAACGAAACTGATTTAAACCAAAATCTGCTTTACTGTTCAAAGTAAATGTTTAAAAGCTTTTTGAAATCACTGATTACAACACTGCCGTCCCTAATTAAGGCTTCCATTGAGTTTTGTTCAATTTATTTTGGGTATAGTGGGACCTATACCCAAGAAAAACGTATTAAGAATAATAATCCAAAATTGCGATCATAACTGCGACGATCATTCTTCATTTGATGTCATATCCGCAGTTCACATATGATTTCTTTCATATGCATCATTCACTTACATATCTTTCACGGGAACATATGAACTCAAAATTGAACTGCTCCCAACGTCAGTGGCTTCATAGCTCAGTTGGTAGAGCATCGCACCGAAATCACGAGGTCACGGGTTCAAGCCCCGTTGAAGTCTTGATTTTTTTTTCAGGCTTCTTTACGCAATTGCAAAAATTGCGATCATAACTGCGACGATCATTCTTCATTTAATAATAATCCACATGATTGAAAAACTGAAGATATATCTTGACCCTTTAAATCCGCTAAGACCAAAATTTCAATCCTCATAAAATTGTCAAACTATCAAGAAAATGTATCTTGTGTGATCCTCTCCTTAATTCTCGTTACCACTGTTTTGTAAAGCGTTGATATTACAAAGAGAATCTTGATGACTGATCTCTCTTGGAGTCAGAAGTTAGGCTACGTTGATTCCAGGACAGATTGCAGGGATCATAAGACTGGTTGACGTTATGAACAACCACTTATTAATTTTAACCTTGAAACGACCGTTACATTTATCACTTGAAAATGAAGTCACTTGACTTCGAAACGTCATGTAATATCGCTCATTTTTTCAAAACGTTTTCTCCTGCGTATCTTGAAACGCGATAACCAATTACACTTGTTCAGGCAGAGTTGAGGAGTGTCGTAAAAAACAAATTAAGTGCGCTGGAGCCATCGAATCCCTCCGTCTGTGAAAACGCGAATCTCACGCCAACATTCGCTAAGGTGGTGAGACGAAGCCCATCAAATGGCAGTAACACACAATCAGACTCAATTCGCTCCAAAGTATTTGTTTAGAGTATTTCATCGCGCGCGCACTAATTTGTTAGCTGACGTTAATAACAACGTAATTTAAGGTGGCTCGAACCTGTTTTGCAGCACTTTTCAGCCCAAATACTTTGATTGAGCAATTCTACCGCACTTTATCAGCGGATTCAGAGCCATCTTAAAATTTGCGCCATTTAAGGTGGCTCTGAATCCGCTCCTACATATTTTTTTAAACTTTGTAAAAATTAACATCTTAGCATACTAGTTGCATTTCAATAATAAAAAATGGAGGTCACCAAGCTCGTTTTTAAGTTATAGGCACTTAAAGCTTATACTGTTGCTACGGTAACCAGTCATGTCAAGAAAATATTCATAACTTGTTTCCCAACGTTTGGATATTCATTTGGTACCATTATTATAGTATCAACTGATAAAGTGTGTTAGTATTGATCCATCGAAGTATATGGGCTGGAAAGTGCTAAAAATCAGGTTTGAGCCACCTTAAACTTGAAACGACTGTTACATTTATCACTCGAAAATGAAAACAAGATGATTTCGAAACGTCGTGTAATATCGCTCATTTTTAGTAATCAACGGTCAGACATTGCCCTAAAAAAGTGCGGTCGTTTTCGTTAATTTATTTCATTTATGTAGACAACTAGATAAATAAGTCAGGTTTATTAATATACTATATCGCAGCTTCACGACTGATTCAGTTTTCGAATTTAATTACAGCAAACGTTTCATTACACTAAAATAGTAATAAATATAAATATAATATGAGGTGATCTAAAACAAAAAAAATATCTTCATATCTTTTTTCTTTCATTTTCTTTTGTATGGGCATTTCCTAAAGGGAAAAGAGAAGTGGTATCTTGCATTTCAGGTATAACCACAAGAAAAACGTGGGTTGAAACTGTATTTCTATAAGCTGTCTTCGCATCTTATGAAGATCTTTTCCAATGAAAATGTCCATGGCTTCATATTTCTGATCGAAAATAACTGAAATCAAGAAGAACTGCAAGGTGCATGGTCGATGGTCGATATGAATAAAGATAGCAAAAACGCAATTAGGTTACTGTTAAGGTAAACTGCAACTGATTCATCAACATGACTTCAATAGTGAGTCCCTTGACGAATGATTGAAAGTACATGTACATGTTGCCTGTGAGCGTTTCTCACGTGTGCAGCCTGAAGGTGAATCGGAATCGTTATCTGTTTTATATCAGCAAGAGAGGATGATATCAGAAAATAGTTCTTCCGTTCAATGGATAATTGAAGAAAAGCAATAAATAACTGAGGAACGACAGCTGGGCACGAAAAAACAAATGAAAAAACAAATGAAACCTTGAAACTGAATTCAAAGCTGATAAAGTTTGGAAATTAAGGTGACAATTTTTTTTGATGAACCCATTTCAAAGCAGTTTTTTCATCATGAGATCCAAACTGTAAAGTGATTACGACAATTCCATTTTAAGTTCACACTGAAGTATCACATTCATAACTTTTACAACTCCCTGCACATACTGTGTATTAATATCAGTCATAATTGTACATTCGCGTTCCGGGAATACTGACAGCTATAATGGCCAACCTTATCGAAAAATTTAATCTGAAAAAATAAGCGTTGTAAATATATTTTTGGAGAAGGCCCAAACAAAATGAGATCTTCGTAACAAAAAAAAACTTTTCCCACTAAGCTCGACGCGTATAGGCACATTCGGAAGTTGAGAAAAATTAACCTTTCAGATTAACTGCGTGAGACAAAGAAAAAAAAGGGAGACAGCGTAATTAAACAACGCTGCTTGACAATTTTAAACCATTACATTATAACAGAGATCATCAGAAAACTCAATAATCATCATCAGATTTTGGCAGACATGCCCTGATGATAGGCATCACTTGCTTTTGTGAAAGTAATATCAAGTGTCTGCTTCTAAAGAACTGTGAAGAACTGCTTCCCAGAAAAATATGAGTGAGGCATAGAAGTACATAAAGGTAGGGAAATACATAGTCATGACGCTGGTTGTAGACATAAATCAGCTATTTCACAACTTGAAAGTCGTCGAAAACTGCTGGAGCCGGACTCTTGATTGCTCGACACAGTTTAAATGCATTTTGTAGCCAAAATCTGATGGCTGCCGTGCAAATAACCACACCATATTTCGTCTCAGGCTCATTGGTTTGTCACTGCAACTGTCTTGTGAGTAGACGGTAGGAAATATTGCTTTGAAAGCTCAGATTGATCTTCAACAACACACGAAGTTTGCACAATAAACTTCGAGGTTTCAACTTTTTAAATTTGTATTTGATAAAGAGAACACCTCCACAACTCAAAACAGAAACGACATTTGACATGGATTTAATCATTGTGCCATCTCAACACTCATGTAGCTCTACCAAACACATACTCAGGAATCAAGTGTTATGTAATCATTTTGTCGGCGTTTTCAAAGAAAATAGAACTGGCTTCAGGTCAATGTTCACAATAAAACCCCATTAATATTTTATAACTTGCAACTTGCATAGCAAGCAACAACCAAGAGATGGCCAACACCGTCAAGGATTTCAAACATTGGCTTGCAATTTGAACCCTAAACCAACACAACAACTATTTGTTTTTTTTCCTTTTGCTAAGCTTCTCCTATTTAGATTTCTCGCTTTGTTCAGTATATCTCTAACGTGTTCAATTTATATACGTGTAATTTTTTTTCTGTACATTAGTCCTACTTAGGCTCTACAAACGTTTCCTATTATATCTCAGTTAAGCTCAGTGTCATTTCTTTGTTTACTTAAAAGTAGATGGTGGTCAGTTAGAAAGCCTTCGCTACTTTGACCACCATACACATTTTATAACCCGTACTGTCATTACTTATCGAATAATCATGTGTTGTAAATATACTTTTCTTCCTATGTTAATTTTATGTAAATAGTGTGAATAAATGAACCTTGAACCTTGAACCTTGAAAAAGTGTTCCATATAATCTTCTTATTAAGCGCAGGCATTTTTTATAACCATCGCACTGACACTGTACTGATAAAGACATTGCAAACTTGCAAAAAGGTTGCTGCTAGAGAATGGTTAGGTTTTGACTCAGTTAAATACGGTTTTAACTTTTCTCAAAGTGCTTTAGACACTGCAAACGTGTGCCAATATTGCAAATTCTCTCCAAATACTTTTTCCCTGATCTTGTAAAAATCTTACAAGTTCTTTAAGTGTAGAACCAACCATCTTAAACCTTAATTTATATCTTTTTCCCTTCTACAGGTAATCTGAGACTCATTGCTGACGGAAGAACGGCAACACTGAAATGCTGTCTTCCGTTGTATGTGTAATTACTCTATACATTGCTTTGGCGAACCGGGGTGAGTACTATCTGTACTTGTCGGAACAAACATTATTTTTTTCAAATTATTTTATTCAAGTTAAGATAGATCCGTTGACCTGTTCTTAACGTTTTAATACAGCATTTGAACTAGGATAATTATTTTAAGAACAAGATAACTTAAAAATGGCGCGAACCGTTTTCCATTTTTTAATTGGCCGTTATAGGCGCATCACAGAATACTTATTTTGTTTCTGTCAAAGTGCTAAAATGACAGTTTGACGTTAATGATTTTTTGCTAACATCTGCGAGCAAATACATAATGTATAACATATTATAAAATTTTAAATGAATAAGCTTTAAAAAAAATTCATCCTGTTAAGATGTCGATTCCACTTTCTCTTGTTTTGTTTTGTTTTATTTTGAGAGAAATTGAAAGCCTTTTTTGCGACTCGAGTTGTCCATTGTTGACATCATCCTTATTATTAATTTAAAAAGGCCAGCCTATCACCAGGCCAATCTATTTTAAAAACAAAACTCTCTTCAATAAGGAGACGTCCACTGTAAAGCTTCAAATTCTTGCAGAGTGCCTTGGCGTGAATGAGAACGAGAGCACGTTGAGGAGAAACATCTTCAAAGAATACGACCCAACAGTTCGACCTGTCTTGAGGCAAAATGACACCGTGCTAGTCACATTTGGAATGTCCCTCCATCAGATCATCGATTTGGTAGGTCCTAAACTTGTGATCTTGAAAATTAGGCACAGCTGCTAAAAGAGTGGATAGCGGTGTCCAGTCTAGATCTGAGGAGATTGAAGGAGTAAAGATGCCACTTGCTTATTAAAATTTTACTATTCAGATTTTTAGTTCGTGTTACTCAAATATATAGTGTTAATTGCCTTCCGACTGTTAGTTAAAGTGCACCCAACCCCAAAATATTTTTTCGCTTTAATGTATCGTTGCATGCACTTGTTTGAAACACATTGAACCTATTTGTACTTTTTAAAACCAAATCTTGACTATTTATAGCTATAAATGTTACGAGTCATCTGTCCCACGACCGAGCTAGTAAGGGGCATGGGTTTATTCCTTACATGGCGTCACAGCCTTATTTGCATTACATTAAGTCCTTGCAGAAATGCATGCAAAGCAGTTTGTGACGTCATGGAAGGAATAGACCCATGCCCTTTCGAGCTCGGTCGTGGGACAGGTGATGGCTAGATTTCGTAACTTTTACAGCCTGTAAAAAGTCAATATATTTTTTTTTTGAAATAGGCACAAAACGACACAATTTGTTTCGGACAGTTGCAAAGACTTATTTAAGCGAAAAAATATTTGGGGGTGGGGTGTACTTTAATGCAATAATATGCGGAGTAACTGAGTTTATCGTCGTACTAAAATGTCACTCATGGAAGCCTTACTGCGTTCTTTTTATTCTTTTTATTCATCTTAAACAAACTGAAAGAATGAGAAAAACCAGATCCTTGTCAGCAACATGTGGATACGGCAGGTAAGAAAAAATTCATAATGATTAAAAGAGGAAAAAGTGAATTAGAGAGTGGGAGTTGCATTTTTTGTCGTTGTTCCATCGCTTGTTGGCTCAGAGTTGTTATCTCAGCCAATCAATGTTGTGAAATACGCCATCCGAACTCGTCCTTTTTAGTCTCATCGTGCTATAGCTAGTTTGCTTCTCCAGTTATGGCAGTTTGGAGCTCGACATTTCCACGATTGATAGTGGCTGTGGACTTTCCGTGTTCGAATCCCATTGTCGATTGTCACATTAAAGTTGACTGACCGTTTTAAGCTTTGTCTCTCTGGGTTTTGTCTGTCCCTGCAGCCACGAGTCTTCCTGTTTTACACTTTTTCTCTAGGTATGGTACAATCCTTTAATTGTCTGGGCGCCCAACAAGAACGGCAATATAACCAAAATAAACGTGTCTCCTCAGCTGGTTTGGAAACCAGATCTAGTTTTATATAACAAGTAAGTCGTCATACAAAGAAAAGTTTTCTCTTCTTTCGTATGGATAGCAAATGTGATGATATTCCAGTCCGCGTTCCAAATTCTGGATTCGTGTTTTTTACTCCAGACAAGGAACCCTTTTTCATTCTATACCTCGGCATACAAATAATTGCGCACTTTTCACTTCTCTGGCGAACGAAATTAGCTCTCATAAAAAGATTTCTCTTTGTCATGGGAAGAATCGATATTAGAGGTTGCAGTCTTTCGGGTCATTTAAGGATAAAAGTAAGAAAACATGGACCTTTCGCTTCCCAAATACGTTCGTATCATGAGCCTATTTATTAATGCCCTATTGCGATCCGCAGTTCCCAAGATTCAGAATGCACTCAATGTAGAAGCCTAAAACAATGAAAACGTCCATGGGGGCTCATCCTCGGGGGGCCTAAGGGGGTCTCCAGGGGTTCATCAGTGTCACAACAGATGATACATTCACGAGCGTACTATAACTGTTCACTTCTCAGCAATATATTCCCTCCCACCCTCACCCCCCCCCCCCACTTATTCGTAATTATTTGACCATCTGCACGGCTGTTAAAATAGTGCAGAAAGGAAAGTCATGGAAAGAACGATGCATGATGCTCTTGCATTCCAGTGCCAACGATAACTCAGACGGAGCCCTAAATAAGTTTGATACTGACATCATAATGGAATTCAATGGTAAAAGCACGTGGCTTGCGCCCGTCATTTTCAAGAGCACGTGCAAGATAAACGTCGCTCACTTTCCTTTTGATGAGCAGGTAGGTCTCGACAAGAATTTTGCTGTTATCTGCAACCAGACGTCCCAAACCAATTCGTGGTGAAGTAAAATAAAAGATGAAAAACGACTGAAGGATAACCTGCGAGCAGAGTCTCCTTCGATCTTCCTAGATCAGTCGGGAGGAGGAAGGAGACTCTGCGAGCGCCTTCGAGATTCTCTGATCCGCCGCTCATCCGAGAAAGTGGATGAGTCAGTCCAGTTTCCTGTTGGTCAAACTGGTTTTTCATTGACGCGCATGATTATTCGCAAGAATAGCTGACTATTTCCGCGCCCACGTTACGTGACAATGGCGACTGCTTCGCTTTCGTACAAAGTCTGTGAAAAAGCCGTGAAATCCGCTCTCCAGAAAGTTAATGTCGGCAATATTTCAAGCCTCACACAACCACAAACGAGATCTCAATTCACTTTTTTGTGTGGCAACGATACCTTCGTCTCCCTTGCGACCGGTCATGGCAAATCGCTGATTTAGCAAATCTGCCCTGTGGTTGCGGAAGAACTTTCCGACCTTGAGGAACAGTTCCCAGCTGAACTAGCTGAACAGATGCTTTTTGTTGTCTCGCCCCTGAATTCGCTAATTGCTGATCAGATAAATTCGTGCGAGAGGATGGAGATCAAGGCGTGCAAAGCCGACATCGAAAGCACTAATTCTCTACACAAGCGATGCGACTAATGATTAACATATTATGACAACGAGGTTGATTGAGGTTCGGTTACCTTTCCGTTGGAGCATGCTCAATAGGAAATCTCGAAGGCGCTCGCAGAGTCTCCTTCAATCTCGTTCCCAGAGGCTGCGATCCCTTTGGTCGTTCCGCTGGATAAGGGTAACGCAGGCTCTGGGAACGAGATTGAGTCTCCTTCCTCTTCCCGACTGATCTAGGAAGATCGAAGGAGACTCTGCTCGCAGGGTAACTGAAGGACAGAATGAGATGATACTCAGTAACGTACTGGTAGTCACGTTAGCAAACACACTCTTCAACATTCATTCTCTTGCCCCTCCTGCCCTTCTTATTAACTTTAGTGTTATTTATATTCGTAGAATTGTACACTAAAAATTGGTTCATGGACATGGGACGCCTCCAGACTGGATCTTAGACCAGAAGCCGATGAGGGAGAAATTGCAAATTTTGTCAGCAATGGCGAATGGGACTTAATAGAGTTCAAAGGTCAACGTAATGAGAGATATTATATCTGCTGCAAAGAACCCTATCCAGATCTTACTTTCAGACTTAAAATTCGCAGGCGGACTCTATTTTACTACATGACCCTATTGATCCCCTGCTTTTTGCTCACAGGTATTGTACAAACGGTAAATAAAGAAGGCAAGCCGTTTTCTAGAGTCTACAGCGGTATGAGCGTGACAATCACATGCAGCGAGCGTCACATTGGCTAACTATATAGTGCAAATGTGGACAAGTTAGCATAAAAACAACATGGTCTACAAGAGAAAAGCAGAGAGCTTCATTTCCATTCATAGGCCGGGTCACTGATCATGCGATAGACCTTGCCACGGCAATCTTTCCCGCAGACGCAAGGGAAAAATTACAGACAAATGCATGAGAAATTAAAAATCCCACTGGGCGAATTCTAGGGCAGTTAGGAACATCAGATTTTCGCATTAAAATCCTTTGGTTAGTAATTTCAGTTTCCAATTCATAAATTTTTCTACATTGAAGGATTTTTCAAGTTATTTGACATCGGAGTTCCCATATAAATACTCAGTGTTATTTCCGAAGCGTTTGCCTACCCGTCAAGATCGTGTTGTAACTCGTGTTGTAATGATTAAAAAATTGGCTCAACTCTCGCATGCAACTGACTTGACTCTAGGAAGCGTTTTGCCTTAACCAAGCCATATCATCTATGCACGCAATAGGTCGTTTGCAACCTTATCGCCGCCATGTTGGATGACCGTTAAAAAAAGAATTCTAATGAGCTTTATTGTTCCTGTCATCCAACATGGCTACCAGGGTCTTTGTCATTTGAATCTCTCGGGAATGGTTGCAAACCAACTATGTTCATTGACAACTTCCTTCTAAAGACCGTTGCATGACGAATAATTTGTTGTTTTGCAATGTTGCGGACTAAATAGGAGTGAATTTCCTGTCCTTCTTCCTGCCACCTGATTCCGGGGAGCGGATAACTCTTGTAGTCACAAGCCTTCTCACCATGACTGTGTTCATGCTGCTTGTTGCTGAGATTATGCCGCCAGTGTCAGACGTGGTGCCAGTCATTAGCGTTTACTACGTCACCGCTATGTTTGTGGTATGAAAATGATTTAGTACTGATAATTATTTTTTTAATATAACAAGGCCAATATAGTTCTGGTTTGACCAGGAATCAGTTGTTTTCCCTTTTATGTTTCAGATCATCGGAATAAACTAAATACGTGACCGCAAAACTTCATGCATACAGATTGCTTCCGATAATAACATCCAGCACAGCAAAATGATGTCGTAGGATTATAAAACACGAAAAAAGGGAATTTCGATGGTCTTAGCCAAGCAAACTTTGTCTCCTGCGAGCTGTCGAGATTGTCTTTTTTTAAGCTGCAGATGAACTAGACGTCGATGGTTTAGTCAGTAAGTGATGATTTTGATAACTTCTTAGGTTGGCTTGTCCATGGCTGCTACTTGCCTTGTGTTGAGATGCTACTTCAGGACGGCAGATCGGATGGCAATGCCAGTGTCATTACGTTTCTTCATTTTCCAAATGCTGGCAAGAATCGTTGGATTTAAAACAACTGTTGGAACTTGGAATGGCAAAGGAAATATCAATGTTGCTTACACTCCCTCCACATGCGCTTCAACGCACAGGAAAGCAACGCCGAACAATAGTTTGACGAAACATTCATCGAGGCCTTGGCAGGACGACTTGGTCGTGCACAACGTGGGCAAAATCACCAATATCTTGGAAGATAAAATGAAATCGGAGGAAAAGTGCGAAGAATGGCAGCAGGCCGCCATAATTATCGACAAATTCTTCTTTTGGTTATTTATCGTGATAACAGCGGCAGGTACCATCATCATGCTCTTGTTTCTTCAGCCGCCGCCAAGTACGTAACATTGGCACAGTTACATTGAAATTCGAGTTATCGCGGTGGCGATGATTCTCAAAAATAATAACTTTGTTTATTCGTCTTTGCGGCTCTGAAGCAGACGCTTGATGAATTGTGCTCTGGACTAGTGTCAAACTTAGTTCAGTGTAGTTTTCTATAAATCATCAACGAATACTCAAACCTGAATACCGACCTGCATTCTGAATACCGAACTGCATGACTGACTGACTGTGACGCGGGTCACCAAAACAAAACAATAGAGGAATTAAAATGAACGCTACACAAACACTCCTTCCCACAAACGCACAACACACGACCATGAAACTTCTAAAATAAAACAAACAAATGATTTAATTTAAAAATAGAAGAGAAAAAATCCTAATATTACAGAAAATAGTAATTCCTAACTTATAATTTGGATATTAAACTAACCTAACTTAAACGATAACACTAAATTTATTAATTACTTAACTCTAATATTTACAGACAAACAGTTCAGTTCCAACGTTCAAAGTTCCGTTTCAAAGTTCCTTCACCAACTATGCACACACATTCTCCACCAACCTTAGTCCCAATCAAAACTCCTCCCTTGTCTCCTTTTCCAGTCGCCAATGTTACTTTCAATCGTAGTTAGATCTCGCCGTTTCTTTCCTTAAACCTCCTTCTTCCCTCAGGCCCACAAACACCGCCAATGGCAAATGGATTTTGTCCTGGATTCTTGGTCGGCGTCTGCTAATGACTTTTTACCAGGGGAAGGCCGTTCAGCTCCTCTTCTTGATTCTTTCTTCAACTTTCAACAACTACTTCCCAACACCCGACTGTTCGCCACTTCAACCTCTCACAACTCACCACCACACCACGAAACTTACATTTATATACAGGCATAATTAGTTTGGCAGTTATCACTTTACATACATACTTACCGTAAAACGCGGTACCTTACACTCCTATGTTACTATTTTCTCCTATGTCCTAAACACGATACCTTTACACTCTTTATGATAACAACACTTTACTAAATCAACACTTAAAGAAATATAAACTTACAAGATTTAATTACAGACCAAGTTACAATACATCTCTAATTACAAACCACACTACAACGTTGAATTAACACTAGTTAAATAAAACTAGGACCATACGAAATACTAAGACCGAAAAACTGAAACAAAAAGCTAAATTAAAACCTGACAAAAATAAATAGAAAATTTCGTGACACTGACTGACTGACGGACGGATAGACGGATGGACGGACGGACGGATGAACGGACGGTCTGACTGACTGACTGACTGACTGACCGGATGGATGGATGCATGGCTGCATGGATGAATACTGCAGATGTCATAAATTCAAGCGTCAAGAAAATACAAATGTCAATGAATGAATGAATTATCAATGAATGATTGGCCAATAACATTGTTTTTGTAACTTCAATGTGTATGATGAACGTTTTTGGTTTTGTAATTATTTTTAACTAAGAATATTGTATTTGCACCAAGACTTTGTATTGATAAGGTAAGGCATGTAATATCGTTGTTGTTGTTGTTTTTTTTTTTTTTGTAGTGACCGTGTTTTTGAAATGAAATGAATTAAAAAAAAAATCCATCCATCAGTATTTTCAACGAGGATGGAATACATCTTAACAATATTGGAAACAAAACCTTGAACAAAATATTGTATGCCATTAAGCAGCTACACCATTAACATTGGTAGACATGTTATTTTCTAATATGCTAGGTACATATTAGTATTGTTGTTGTTGGTGTTTCAATCTCAGTTTAAATTGGCGTGCTATCGCCACACTTTATAAAGGCTGGCAAGCATATTATTTGCCTCTGCTGTTTTTTTCGATATGTTTTAATTTATGGCTAGTATGATATTTGCGGCCATTCACTTGTGTTTGAGCCAATCATACGTTTAATAGGCATTTGGGCTTTTTACAAAAGTCTGGCTGTTTGCCACAGAAGTGCACCAGTTTTACTAGGGCACCTTGAGATCATCCCTGTTAGACCAGCATATGGCTTTTTGTTTACACCTTGCCAGCCTCTTTATTTAAATCTGTTTGGAAACACAACTGGCAATAGTCCTGAGATCAAGCAATGACGGAGCTGACTCTCAACAATGAGCTCAACCGACCTAAATATGTGTTTGTTATAAACACAGCCGATGCCCCTAAGAAGTAAACGCAGGCGCAGAGATAACACCTCAAATGAAGCCAGCCAGACACAGTTGCCGCCAGAGATAATACAGGCAATCGGGGAGGCAGAGGCAAGCCAGATTAGCCAAACATACGATGGTGATACAACAGCCAACCGTCGGGAACAACAGCCTTATGTCCAGTTCATTCCGGATAGTGCAGCAACAGTGGTTCAACAGTAAGTCGACACAGCCTTGAGAGGCATTGCTGGGGTTACCACACCCTCAGGGAGTTCCACTGCATCAGCCACAGTAAACACCACAACAATTGGAAGTAACGCACCACCTAGTAGCGGGTCAACACAGATCACAGACAGTATCATAGGTTCGCTGGCTGGAGGATCACAGGACTACCAGCAAAGCATTTGTGTCAAACTCTGTCCCCCTGGGGTCAATGGTATCTGTCAAAACAAGGAATGATATATGGGCGAATGAATATGTTAATTTCGAGTTACTACTTAATACTCAGGTCACTGATGATTGTTATAGCATGAAAACGCTTCATAACAAGGAGGGAGGCCACCCTGTCTTTGATAACCGCGTTGTACCCAATCAGAAAAAGCAAACTATTAATGATATTCAGCTGGACAAACACGTTTCGCATCAGTTCACTGCTATCTACATGGAGAAATGGCCTCGGGACGGGCCGGCCCTTATGAGGTATGGGGCTGTAGAGAGAGATTTGGCAAAGAACTTTGCTAACTGGAAGTTATATGATGAGAACTTTAGAGTACTTCGTGAGAAACAATCTATTCCATGGGATTATATACACTCAGAGCTTTGGTTAAGAGCTAGTCAGCGTAGACCAAGCAGTAGTGAAAGTCCTAACAACATCCCAGTTAAGGCCAATTCAAAATTCACCACCAAAACTACCAACAGCAATTAATATTGAGAAACTGTACTTTCTTATCACTAAATAGGATATCCTAAGGATTTATACAACTACCTCATCACTGGTTTTTCCAAGGAGTTGTTCCAAAAAAGGCTGCAAATGAATTTCCAATGATACAACACCTTTCCTTCCTTTTTGGGAAATCTATTAATGATCATTTATTTCAGTGTAGTATGCCTCTGTAGATGATGCTACAAGGATAATAAAATTTCTGAGGAGAGGCTGCGCGATGGCCAACTGTGACGTGCGTAGTGCTTTTAGGGTTATGCCATTACATCCCCCAGCTTCAACCGTAATGACATACGTATCAGCAATAGGCTTTGCGCACCGTATGGCCGCATTGCCACATCCTACTAAAGTACACCTGATACAGTTGGCGCGGCGTGGTTATTCGAAACACAAACATGAAGACACTAGGCTACCTACCACCCTACCAATGCTTGAACAAATCATATCGGCCGTAAACCACACAATAGTATCTGATTATCAATAAAAAATGATGAAGGCCATGTATACCACAGCGTGTTTTGCTGCTTTACGCATTAGTGAAATTACAAAAGCGACAACACAGCTGTCAAGGAATGTGGTCAACCTGAATCAGGTCTTTATTAGAGATGCGAAGGACATGTATACATCATATAAAATAACCATGTAATTGTTTAAACATCATGACTTCGGGCACCCCATAGATATAACATTTTGTACTGCCAAACCCATCTGTCCTGTCTTAGCCTTAATTCAGTTTTTGCGGGTCCGAGGCCACCAGACAGGGCCTCTTTTCTGTTGCCCTGATAGCAACTCAGTTTCTAGGCGCTACTTTTCGGGCTTACTCAACCAGACCCTCTGTTTTTGCGGTCTGGACACATCCCGGCCCAGGGCATGTCG
This sequence comes from Galaxea fascicularis, assembly GCA_948470475.1. Taxonomy (NCBI): domain Eukaryota; kingdom Metazoa; phylum Cnidaria; class Anthozoa; order Scleractinia; family Euphylliidae; genus Galaxea; species Galaxea fascicularis. Next base: position 7,171,871 of record OX419338.1, on the reverse strand, counting down.
GATGCATTTCTGCAGTATATTAGGACTGGGAGTATTGGATCAGGTTCTTCTTAATTGATCACCATTTTGCAATCAGAGTGAACAGCTTAAGCAGGGGCTAAGCTGAATGCTTTGTTTTGCCTTCTTGTTACTATGATAGATCTGCCGTTCAAGGTTGTTGAAAATTTTCTCTTGCATAACAAGCCAAGGCAATATGGGACAGAGTGGAGGCTTATGCAGCCGCTAAGCCGAGATGTCTGTCCCTGGGTTAGTCAAGTCCCATTTAATATTTTTAAGGTCATATCTTCCTTTATCCATCCAAAGCATTGTATTCTCCTCGGGAGGGGTTGCCCTTTCGTTAACTCGGGGCGGTGGCGAGTGTGACCTTTACTGAGAACTTCTGAATAATTTCATAACTAAGATTGTTATTTAATAAACGGCCACTTGCTGGCCAAGGTATGCCAAACCAAGAGTGTGTTCTTTCTGACGTAGAGCCTCGGCAAACAAAACTCGGAGAATACAATGCTTTCAAGTGTTACTATAGCATTGTTAGATACAAAGTGCATAAACAATAATTCGAGGAAACAATTGTCTTTGTTCTTCTGACCTCATTTTAATCCGCTCAATTAGAACTCCAAAGAACACAATTTATTAATTCATACCCGACCAAAGCAAATTTTATACGCATGTTATGTGACACCTAGAATCGAAAGTACAACTTTTTCGGTAACCCTTATACAATATTTTTAATCTTCAAGAAGATTCAAAAGCAATGCTTTTCTATAATTTCTTTTTTTCGGTACCCGCTGTATCAGAACGATGTTGTTTATGTCTTTAGACATAAAGGGCGTAAACATCGCAGCAAACTTTGCCGCCGTTGTCTCCTTCACTCTGATTCATCATATCTTCACCGTACTTCACCATGAGCTGTCGTCCCGAAGTCAAATCATACGGCTCGTCAAAAGCTGTAAGATCAAGTTCCGGTGACAAGGAATTATACCCGGGAATCTCGGACCACTTGGTTGCTTCCTTAGTGATGAACTGTTCTGGCGGAAAGATGATGTCATTGCCTGATGTTGTTATGACGACGTTCACGGCATCCTCCAAGCCGCTTTTTGTGATACCGCAGCCCCATTAAGACCAGTAAGATGTTGTTTCTGCGTCACAGGACACGTACCCATAAAGGTAAACCAGCTTTATGGCACCTAGTTTACCGGCCTCTGCGTAGAAACTGCCAAACTGGTCATCTTTTGCGCCGAAGCACACGGGAGAATAATTCAGTTTGTGGAAGCGATCTAGAGGAAAAGACAGTGAGAATAACAAGAAAGCTCATTGATTATGAATGTTCAGTAACAGTTAATGTAGTAACATGTATCTGTGCGTATTTGCAATTGTGACGATATGATTGTTCACGTCTCTTCTGAATCAGATTTAGTGGCTTCGTTGTCAAATTCGGAGTCTGATCATTCAGTCATTTGGTAATCAGGTCGGCTGTCGCATACAAAACAACGATGAAGACGAAAAGCTTGTGGGATGTGGCTTTGAGTGGCAAGAGTACCTCACAAATTAATGTATCTAGGTAAGCTGAAAGCCACTCATTGGCCATTCTGTCCACGTGTCGCAGGCATTCTATCAAACGTTTTCGTTGCTTGTTTTATTCACTATGATTCCCTACTCTGGAATTCTAGAATGTTGGGTTTCCTTTCAAAACATCTGCAATTATAAATATATTGCTTTAAACAAATAAAAAATAGGGATAGCTTATTGATTTGTTGGTTAGAGAAACAAACATTGATGTTTTGGCCTTTGATTAAACCAGGACAAAATGCATGGTCAATTGAGTCAATGCTTTTTCAATGGTAACTGAAGAAAACGAAGAGAAATGAAAATGCCATGATAACATTTAGTTTTATTAACTGGGGTATAATCATACATTTTTCAACAAATTGGTCGTTTTGTGCTCCTGAATGTATTCCTATGTTTTGTTCTCTTTCAATATTGCTGGGAAAAAATTATCTGTTCCTTTTTGCCAGCAAGACACACAAAAGATTTCCCGGCCAGCTAGATAAAATTGGTTGGTTTCCCAGCCAAGTGCAAAGTGAGCAGCCTGCACAACAAAAACTACAATTTCATACATCGTACGCCAAAACGGCAAAAGGTCTCAGATCTAGTATTCAGTGGGGGGAGCTCCATTTCTCAACAGAGGTCAGAGTTTATTCAGCCAACTAGACCCCAAATGCTACAGGAAGTCAGTAATTCCCAGCCGAAACCATCAACAGTAAGAAATTTCCTAACCAGCTCAGGGAAACAAGTGATATTTTGCCAGCCAGCAAGATTCCTCGGGGGGACAGGTAAAGTGAGAAACATATTCATTTTGTGCCCCTGTACATTATTTGGCGTTTTGCTTAAGATCTCGATCAAAGAATGGAAAAGGCAAAAGTGAGTTACTCTTCACCCACTGAAATCAAAATGTGCCCAGTCTCTTGGCTAAAATTGATTGGTTGATTTTTTGTTGTGGCGAACTAGTCTATCCTGCTGAATAGAACTGCTACTTACCTCTCGTAATAGGCTCACGCAATGGCCTAAGATGAAGGGAATATTTGCACCAAAACTGAGAGAGTTCAATAAACTTTGCACTAAAAAATGACAGTGTTTGTATGGCTATAGAATATAATGAATAGTACCGCAGGGATTAATACGTCTTTGTAGGATAAATTTACGCACAAGGCGCAAAATAGGTTTCGAAGGTCCGTGAGGAGAGATTCGCCCTCCTCGAGGTCTGAATGGCATGAGAGTAAAAAGGAATTCGAAGGAATGCATCCTTACGCGATTTGTTATTACCTTCAGCATGTCCGTGCTGTGTATGGCTCATAACTTGCAGAAACAGGTAGACACAGAACATTGTTTTTTTGAAAGCCATCTTGAATTCTGTAAACATATTCAATAAAAACTAGTCATGCAATGATTTCGAGTGGTACACCATGGAATATCCAACGAGCCACTTGTATTTTCTTCGTATACACACTCGCCTAAAGGCTCGTGTGTATAACATATTAATGGAAAGAAAATATACGTAGCGAGAGGGATATTACACGGTATACCATGTAGTAGAAAATACGTAGCATAACATAATTAATCGATGCGATGCACGATGGGAACGTTGGATTTGATACCGTTGGAATACCGACGAATATGCAATGGCTTTCCTGCATTCTGATTGGCTGTATTTTAGCTTATTTTCTATGGCATGGTATAAAACAAAGAAGACAACTCGAACCTTGTCAATAGTTTTTTTGCTACATTTTTTGGTCTCATCTGCTACAAGACTTTAGTACATGTTAACAGCAGATGTTAGCTTGTAAGTTTTAATATGTATTTTTTTCTGCAACAATGACAAACCTCCATTTGTGCTGAGTGCAAAAATAAGATGTACGTTTCAAACAAGGACTTCACTATAAATATCAGGGACGACTGCGATGGTTGGTATTGAGTATAACTCTTAAGGCTAATGTTATTGCCTGTTTAATGCGTACGGTGACATCTTTGGGCCGCTATTTGTTTTCAAACGTTGTGTGTACATTTTTGGAGAAAAATCAGTACCACTGACGGTTAAAACGGTAGCACCCTGTCACGCGGGAAACACGTGGTTGCTAACTCCTGAGATTGCTAAGTTTCGTTGACAGATCGCATGATGAATATACATTGTGGTCAAACGTTTTCCTCAATATTAGCAAAAACGCCTCTTTACTTTCAAAGCACAGTTAGAACAAACTTGACTTGAATGTGTTCGGTGTCTAGCAAGCCAATATCGGCTAAAACGTCCGATAAGTTTCGTTCCATGACACCCAAACAAATTTTCACCTGAGCAGATGACCAGCTAAAGCCGAGTCGCACTACAATTGATCAGTGGCTATGAGCCACTGAACTCGGAAAACTCAGTAATTGAAATAGGTCCGCAATGCGTACATGTGTGGCTTACTAGACCACATGACAGGCGCTCGACTCTCGTGGACAAATAAATAAATAAATAAATAAATTTGGTCTCAGCATAATGTGGCTATACACTTCGTGTAAGCCACACAATAAACCACTTGTGGGTAAGTGTTTTTTTTTTTCTTCTGCTGTCAGATCAAATTTGAATCCGACCTTGCAGCTCCTCTGTGTATTTTTCGTCAGTGTTTTGTACTATCTTGATGAATTGGCTGTTTTTGGTTGTTTTCGTGGTTGAATATGTGGAATGTAGCCAGGTGTTGTGCACTGGTCAGCGGATTTACAAAATGATTAATAGGAAACGAAGGACTGAAAACAATCTCCGCAAAAAAACAAAAGGAAAAAGTCTCTGCGACAATTTCTGTGCACTCGGAAATATTTGACACAGTCGTTAAAAGCTTACTCATGCGCGCCGGTTCTTTGGAAAAGCAGTGTAGCTTCAGGACTTGTCCCAGCAAAGTGCATTTAGTCGTTATCACAGGCAGGAACGATTGCATCGTCTTTAGGCTTCGGCCTGCCCATAGGGAAATCTAAAGTTTGCAGGGGTTTAAAAATTTGGTTTTCGTAACATTGATCTGGTGACCCCAGACCCTAATTGAATAACTAATATGTTTTGACAAGAAAAAGAGACTTTACCTGGGGCAAATTTTTTTCATTGGTGCCTTTGGTGATATCGAGAACAAAATATAAAGAAGCAATAAACAATCCGCATTTGTAAAGCGATGGCGATGACAGAATTTTTTTCTCAAATAAACACTTTTTGTGCCAGTGATGGTAGGCCCTTTCAACACTTCTAAACGCGTGTTCTGAATTTTATTCTTCAAGACGTATTATGAAAACGATACTTTGAAACCAACTACTCAAGCAATTAATCTGTGAAAGATGATATGGTCAAGGTGACCAGGACAAGGACGAGCGATATGAAAAAGCGTCTTTTCTCCAACTAATGTCCACAGGCGTTGCTAAATTTGGTTCTCGCGCGCCTATAAAATAATATCATCTCTGGATGCAAGTTACAATTCACACCCACTGTAAGTTGAAAATTTCACCCGCGCCCTGCTCTCCTCCCACTTCCCCTGTGGAAGCTTATCGAAAATACCCGGTAACAAGTGGAACCAAGAGCCATTTTATCGCCGAAAAATTACCTAAAGATAAGCCACCCGCAGAGAACCTTAAGTCTGCATTTTGCCTTTTGGAAAAGAATAGAGTTCAATTTAAAACTTCGAAGCAATGTTCTGTCCAGAATTTTTACTAAGGAAAACTGAATATTCATTTTATCCAGGTTGGCAAGACTCTGGATAGCACAATTCACCATGCAGTTCTTTTTGTACTAAATTGTCATCCTATTCTCTGATAGAAGTAAGACAGATACGTCTGCTACGGCTTAATAGAGTTAACAGCTTAACTTCGCTAGAATGTCTTCTAGATGATTCACATTTTTTACTGAATTAGGATATCCCAATATGCTGCCGGCCTTATTAGACAAAAATACGAAGATGGCGATGACGGAGATCACGATGTTCTGAAATGTTAGCCGTCTGCTCAGACTTATTTTATATGTCGACAAAGCAACAAGCTGCAGGAGCTTCGGAACGTATTAGAAAGGCCTGATGCTTTTCTTCTTCAGAACTCCTGCGCGAGACCGTTACGTTGCCCTAATTGTTGATCAGGAGAATCTAAATTGCATTTTTTTTTTCAGTTTCCAAAGCCTGCATTGTATATTATGTTAGCGCTAGCCTAATTCTTTTGTTAGCGACACCATCCCAGTCACCATTTCACAAGAGGGTATCTTAATTTTGAGAAATTAATTCTAGCTTCTTCTAACTAATTTTGCGATTCGAGGACTTAGGGCGTGTACGTGAGATATCACAATAAAATACTGTAAGGAAAAAGCGCAATTTTGAGCAATCCTTCTCTTAACTAATTTTGCGCCTTGAGGACTGAAGGCGCGTGAATATATATTACAATATGATAAGGAAAATGCGCAAGAAAATGGTGTTACTTACTCTTCGCGAAAAGATTTCCGTCACAATTGGCGTTAGGTGGGTGTTATACGGCCGACGCTACGGCTAGAATGTCCTTGCGACAGACGATCAGTAAGAAGTTGAAATGAATTATATGGGCGGTTCTAAATGGATTCTTGAACTTGGCAGTATTGAGAATTTAGAAAATGGACCTTATGTCGTCATCTAGATTAAAACTATATTCTCTTAAGATTTATGGTCGGTTCTCGAGTTAACTGCGTATCGAGAAAATAAAAGTTTATCAATCGTGCCCTACGCCTGTTGTAACGTACCGATTTAACTGTGACTGAACCCGATATTCTTGTTACATATTACAATCTTTTCAATTATGGAGAGATCTTTTAGCTTTCAATACACCCTAACAGTGACCTTTTATCTCTTAGCTACTGTTAGAACACCAAAGAAGCATTTCTGTTTGTTTCGGTTTCTCTCTCTCTCTCACTAATTTCACACGCTAACGTTGAGAGAGGCTCAAGACTAAAATATCCGGCTTATAAATAATAATTTTTCACCGTATGAATCTAGGCCTAGTACTGCCGCCAATATAAGATGTCTGCATAATCAAAATGTTCCTGTGAAAACACCATCTTAATCTGATTTATTTTGTCAAATCAGGACAAAAGTGATTCTGAATAAAGGCAGGAACCCTTAAAGTGAAGGGGTCCTCACTAATTTAGAGATCGCGGCAAATAATAAAAGGAAGTGTCCAAAATTTTGGAAAGAGATCACATCAACTCGTCAAATCTTTAGAACATTGCTATTTTAAGATACAGCCCTCGCTCTGTGCATGCTTAAATTTTAAAAACTATTCCCGGCCTATTTCGTTCTTTGTTCGTTACGACATTTAAATCAAAATTTGATGCATGTTTTCTGACGTTTGTTTAAAAATGAATAACGGTGGTTCAGTAGTTTCTTAGTTTCTTAGAAAACTGTGGTGCTGTGTCGGTGGGGGAGTGCTACACGAAATGCGAAATGCTACACGAATTTCATTAGTTTTATCAATCGAGTTAACAATGTACTTTAGCCACCGTGAGGGATTCGCAAAGCTGTCGTTTCCAGCGTTAACCCTACGTCAGAAAAGCGAATGATACGGATGTCGACAAAAAACTCGCCATGTATAATTACTGTACTTGTTAACTGAAATTGAATGACCACTTTCAAGAAACTGAAAAACAAGCAAATGACAATGGCGTCTTTTCAGTTTTACTCAATTATATCTTTAATTTATTACATGAGTTTCACTTTGCCGCTTATGATCAAGCCCACAGGGAGCTTGTAAATAATTTTTAATGTTATCGACCATCTACGCTGAAGCCCACGTAGCAGGCGTTTAGAGGGGAGTGAGAGGTAAAACGAGACGCGCCCCCAAATTCCCCTTTCCCCATCCCATACGAACACAAGCCACGCTGGCTATCCACCCTGGGGCATAACGCAACACTACCCAAAATACTGAAAAACGGAAAGCGTCAAATCTTCATCGTAACAAGTCCCCGAAGAAGACGATGCAATATAGAAAGACCTTTAACACGAAATTACAGAAATGCTTAACTTGTGTTAGTAACTGAACGGTGCTTGTTGTAGTAACGGTGAGCTGGATACTCAGTTTAAAATGAAATAATACGATAACACGACACGCCATGTTAAGACCACTGATCCTCTGTACCTGTATACTATGTGGAAGCAGGAGCCCATTGCCCTGTTTGGTTCTCCATACAGAGGGAACTTTAAAGTCGCGTCATCTCTGGACCAAAATGTACAAGTTTTTTTATGATAAGAGTCTCTGTGAATGCATATCGTGAACAAACGTATTTCAAAACAATTCAACTAGGTCTGTTCCGACAAGAGTTGCCGATGCTTGCGCAGCAACATGAACTGTAACTATGGAGAAAACTCCTTATGTCGGTGCATGTAGACTACGCGCGAAACAAAAAGAACAAAAGTGAGCCCAAAACGCAGAAAACGTGACGATCGCCTAAAATCTTTGAAAACCCTAGTAACTGAATGAATGAAAGTAAGCAAAACAACATTATTCTTTGGAAAAATCAACGATTTCAACGGGACAAATCATTTGGATTCACACTAAAATGCCAAATATGATATACACAATCAGAGTGAAGTAATAGCGGATTGATTTCGTTTGCAAATCGATGGAGATAATGTTCATAGGTACAGAG
>OX419338.1:7141204-7158704 GCA_948470475.1 Galaxea fascicularis | reverse complement strand
GAAGCTTTGCGAAGGTTTTAAAAAGAGAAAAACGACGCAGAAGAATGTCAAGTAATGGATAAGTTATCATGTCGACATGAAAAATACTACGGCCTGGTATGGACAGAAACGGCCGAGAACTTGAACACTGAAGTTGTGTCGATATCACTTTCAAGATCGACGCGGGGCAGCTTCGCTCCGCTACAGAAATCGCCCCGAAATCAGCGTTTTACGTGTGAACAAAAGCCCTATCCGATACGCTGGATACGGTTTTCATGCCGGCCCAAGAGCTATCCGCTATAGTGTAAAAATGAAGATTAGAGATCATTGAAAGGACAACTGTGAGTTCCCTGAGGCCCGCTTCTGAATGGCTTGCTGTACAAGAATGTCGAAGAATGCCAAAGAATCAGTTTGAAAAGAGAATAGGCCATATTCGTATTCTCGGTATTGAACTGGATCTAGCACGAAGTGGAGGCTCTTGCGGGGGAATCTTTTCATATGTAAATGTATTCCCCCGCAAGAGCCTCCACTTCATGCTAGATCCAGTTCAATACCGAGAATACGAATATGGCCTATTATTTACACGTATTACCATGGACTCACAAAAAAGACACAAGTTACTTTTTCTATTGTTTATTTGCGTTTATTTCCGATTTTACAGCACCGCAATGGTTAGTAGTTTTCCCTTCACAAGACTATCGTATTTAGTTCACACATCTAATCAAGCTATTCCTGGGGGAAGAGAAAAAAACACAAACACGATTTACAAAACTGTAAATGAACCCAATAGAGGATATTACATACGGGATATTACATGGCCGCGCGAAGATACGAACATTCTCTGCGAGTGTTGAAAGCGCGAACGAGTGGAATATTTTTCAACACGAGAAGAGAAATTTCGTATCTCCGAGAGGTCATGTACTGTTCTGTTTATTATATAAACACCAATGAAGTAGCAAACCATTTTCAAAGGCGCAATTATACATTCATGGCAGTGGTGATCTTTTCACGCATGAATTAAGATAACATGTTATTTTCACGAGTGAGATATCTTTCAGGCGTAGGGTGTTTGTTCTATCGTTCTAAGGTCTCCAAACACAAAAATAGTACTCCTTAACGACAACGACATTCAAAAAACCAGACCAGGCCGCTCAAGACCTGATCATTTTGGTACTGGTCATACTTCTGTATGAAAAAGAATTTCGACTCTGGACTTGGACTCTGGACTTGGACTCTGGATTCGACTTTTAATGGCTAATTTACTCTATCATCGAAAACTTAAGCCTCGCTTGTTATTGACAGGATTTTTTGTGCTTAACTTGCCATGCTTGCTTTAAAGGATTTATTATAAAACAGTCAGATGATGAGACAAGGATAATTGGTAGTAAAAGCCATGTTGAACTGAAAAAAAAAAGACACCGCTCGATATAAAACGTTTTCGAACTCCACAAGACATCTGTGAGACGCTTGTAACTTATGACTGCTATAAATAATTGCCACCATGACGGCAACTGTCTACAAACCACTACTTATCAAACGGACTCTTTGATAATTTAATAGCTCTAGTACTCACCGTTTTTCGGAGCGATATGATCAACGTCCATAACCTCCATACCCTCCGGGACGACCGCCACCTCCATACCCACCGGGACGACCACCACCTCCATACCCACCGGGATGACCGCCACCTCCATACCCACCGGGACGACCGCCGCCTCCATACCCACCGGGACGACCGCCACCTCCGTAGCCTCCATTTGAACCTAAGTGGAAAAATAAACGCATGACTTTATAGAGGCCTTTGTTTTATTCCTCGGCCAGCACCCAAAGTCATCGCCTTTCTTGTCGTGGTGTAGGAGCTCATCTTGCTTTGATAAAAAAGCTAATATTGAGAAATGAGAGCAACATCCTAACTCAAATCTGATTCTTGAGCTGAAACAATCATTTGAATGATTGTTTCTGTCACCTTGCCAACTAGAATGAGTTATGAAACACGCGACGAGGTCCGTCACGCGGACTGCAGACTGGACAAATTAGCCAGGAATTTTCTCTGCTAGAACATAAAAGTAAAAGCTACTCAAGTATGGTAAAAAAATATGGAAACTAGAAAAAACTAAAGAATGAAATAAATTGATCTGACGGGAATCAAAGGCTAACCTCCACCTCCGCTGCTACATAGGTTGCAGGTTTTCTTGCACCGGTCTGTAGAAAGAAGAAAATAAAGCATTTTAATGATGGTAACTATTCTCAATGAATTAAATTCTCCAATCATGAAGTTTTCAGTGTGAAAATCAAAGTCTTCCTCGCCGCAGCAAAACGAAACGCGGCAAAACACCGAGTTGTTAAGATGGGAGAAAATTAGCAGTGCGTAATCTAGAGGAGTCTAAACAGGGGACGACTTTTTAATAAACAATTATATATAGATTAAGTTCGATTGAACAGTGGCATCTCCACAGAGTGGCTTCTGAGGAGATATAACAGAACAGACTAGAAGCAAACGTGTCCATAGCACATTGTTTGACCAATACGGTGAACTGGTGTTCCACCCACCGAACTAATTACACTAATTTGAAAAACGATACACACCTTGAACAAATTTGTTGAATCTGCATTGCCATTTGTTCGACCAACAATTAGAGGATATGTCCTTACATTCTGTTTAGTAGAGAATACAGCACGTTATAATGACAATTGAGTTGTTGTTGTTGCTACTTGTTATCACAGCAATTCGTTCTCAATTAGCAATTCTTTCCTTCCACTGAAATTCCTTCCTTCCTTCCTTCCTTCCAAAGCAATTCCTTCTCAATTAAAAGGAATTGCTTTGTCTTGGGAAGAACCAATTTTTTTTTTCCAGCTAGATCGCCAAATGTCATTTACGCACAATTTTTTTTATACTGTTGTGAACTGATTTTTAGTTGTTTGTTAATGTTTCTCTCTCGTGTTTTAAGTTTCTTGATGATGCAGGTTTATAGTCTCAAGGCTGATTCATTGTTTAGCCCATGCACAGGGATTGAATAGGTTTTTGCGTAGGTGTCGTCAAGTTTGCGGTTTGTTGAACTTAAAGCCGCCGTTACACGTTGAAACTTTCAGCTGAAACTTATGTGCAACGGCGCTGAGAAATAGGTTTCGGCAGGCGTTGTACCGTGTAACCGGAAGAGGTCGAAACTTGTTCGGGAAATGTTGAGACTGGACCGAGCGAGACCAGTTTCACGAAGTGGTGCTACACGGTGAAGCTGTTGTTGTTATCACCACTACGATCCTTGCGACCGTTGCAGAAGTAGAAAGCTGTTCTCATTTTAGTGAAACTTGTCTCGCAACGGAAGTTCGAAAAAGTTTCACAAAACCGACATGTTACACAGTGCAACGCCTGCTGAAACTTGTTTCGCGGCGCCGTTGCACATAAGTTTCAGGTAAAAGTTTCAATGTGTAACAGCCACGGGCTGAATCGTCGTTTCTTCATGTAGGCTCGTTGACCTTGGGGTTAAACTACGCAAGCATTTAATTAGATTGTTTCTTCCGTTGTTCTAGACGGGTTTGCGATCAAAGTGTAGATACACGAATGATGTCATTAACTCATAAAAACAATGAATAAAACAAATAGATTTCCGTTTTGTCGGTGCGTGCGCACTCTTAAAACGTAAGGAGGACGTCAAAACGTGGTAAGAACGTATTTACCCTACTTTCCTGAAGCTCATAGTTTTACTTCTTTGTTTTTAACAACGTTATAACGCCATCTGTGAATCATTAGAGTACACACCTACTGCTAAATGGAATTTGTTGAATTCTAGTCAATGGCAAAGACGCCTCAATTTCTTCAATGACAGCTCATAGTCTTGCATGCTAAGATATGAATATACTTGATAGATAGCGACCGTAGGTCCGAAAAGAGTGAGTAGAGAAGGTACAAATGCGGTAACACTGATAATTTAGGTCTTGAAAAACGAAAATTTTCCCGGCGATTAGAAAGCAATTCTTGGATATTCTGGGGTGGTGTTTTCTTTTTCAGTTTCATTTACTCATTTGATAACACATACATGTCTGAGTGACAGGGCACAAGGACCGATAATTGCACGTTGTGTCTAATCTTCGTATCAGAAAATTCCTGACGAGCCTCCAATCCACTTATCCCCCAATCCAGAATCTGTGAGTAGACGGCTGCTAGTGAAGAAATGTGAGATCGTTGGATTGACAGAAGATGATAAACAGCTCATTTTATGTGTTTTCCTGAAGGCCTGTAACGGCGTGTCTTGTCAATTGTTTATTTGCAATACACAAAAATATTACAAAACAGGACACAATTAACTACTTTAAAGCAAGTTGCAAAGAACAAAGTGGCGAGAAAACCGAAAGAAACTACAGAGCTTACTTCTGCTTCCTCTCAGAAACAACTTTTCCTCCACAACACACCACAACTGCCAAAAACGTTTCGGCTCTACCCAGACGTTCTCATAATTTCTTCCTCTTGCGAGTCTCTGCATAGTTTCTGAACAGGGTTAAGACAACCCTGTTCAGAAAGAAATAACTCAAGAAATAAGGCTTACCCTCTCCTCCCCCTCCGCCTCCTCCTCCGGCTCCTCCTCCACCCCCAGGGGTGCATCTTTTACAACTCAGTTGGCAACTCGCTAAGGAGAAATCACAGATTAACTCAGAAGCAGTACATGAACATAATTGAAAACTAGTAGTTAGTTGAGAGCTGAAATACGTTTTCCTTTTTATTTCTTTTGGAAAATACATATGGAAGAACCCTCCATTTTCAGAGCGCTATACTACAGTGCCGATTTCGAGCCGTTGGCGAGCAGTTTTCCACTGCAGTTTTTAGAATCCTCTTGCAACTGTTCCTCATCCTTGCAAACTCTTAAGTCTTATATGAGCTACGAAATTACGCTTTAATTTCGCCCAGAAGTAGTTAACTGAAATCGTTGAACTAGTGATTTTAAATAAGAGTTATCGACGGTCGGGATCTGGTTCCAGATGGTAAGTGTTTCGCGAGATGAGAGAAATCGGGATTTTACTGTTTTAGAAAGAAGTTAGAATAACCAAAATAAAGCCTGGTAACAGCCCTCCATTGCAAGTTCGAGCGATCGCGCTGGGATTATATTACATTTTTACGTTTTTTTGATAAGAAAGTTGAGGATATTAAAGAACTAATTTTTCTAATACAGTAACAAAAAAGTAGGAAGACTTTAAGTACGCCCCAGATGCTAAATTTAATGAAAAAGGCAGTATTTGTCAAGTATACCTGCCACAGAACTTTGAAAGCACTTCCCTTGAGCAGCAAATGAGGTGCAAAGATAAGGCTCCTTGTCATAGCACGAGGGATCCACTGAAATGAATAAATCACATATCATATCGTTAGAGTTAAAAGTAAGAAGTAGCTAAATCAGATGGAAAACGTTGCGGGATTTACGCTCCTTTCAACGATGAATTTCTGCCATCTTGAAAGCTGAAAAACCGTTTGTGTTATGTCCGTTGCAAAGTGATCCTTAAACTAAGGCAAACTTTCATTCAAAAGGTATTTTTTTGATACAAAGGACATGCACTTCTTACAATTTTATATACCTTACTAACACAGGACACACCGTACCTTACAATAAGGCTACTTACACTTATTCCGCGGGCAAAACCATACTTTACTTTACATTATCGTTGTTAAAATATTCAGCTACTTATTTGCATTACCTACAATATGAGATACTTACGCTACACATAATACAATACTCTACATACACTGCATACAATGCAATACTCACATTTATCTGCAATAAGATTAATTCAGAGTCACTGTAGTTCTCTGATTGCGTCAAAAACGTTATTAACTTCGCTTATGAACTTAAGTTTACACTTCCTTTGATTTGCTTACACTACTCTTACATCAGATGCATGATTTTATGTCATTCAAATTTTCTTGTTTTTCATCTGGTCTCATTTATTACTGACTACCTCTTATCCGAGAGTGAGGTGTTAACGCAAAAATCTGAGTTCTTGCCATGATACTGACCAAGCAATAACAAGGTCAATACACAATTCACAATATCCAAATTATAGTTTGTGTACCTGAAATTGTTAAGAAATGGGGTAAAACAAAGTATTTCTTTTCTTTCCCCTAACATACCATTGCATCGTTGACAACTCTTGGGGCAAGTATCCCATAGAGGGAATCGGCGCTTTCCAAATCCTCCCAATATAATCCCAGTATTTCTATCTAACATTTCTGGTTTAGCAGTCGCCCAACAGTCTCCTGCAGCAGCTTCCAATGGGCAGCTAGTGTTGTCTTTATCGACGCATGGTTCTAAGGAGATAACCCCCAAAATAGATACGAATAAAGTACTGTAGTGTTGATGTTCACACCGTATTTTCCTGGCGACGCTGGAAAGTTGTAGTAGATCTTTATTAATTTCGGCTCTCCCTAATTTGTGTTTTACAATTTTAGACCCCTCCATCGCCGCATAATGTAAACAGATGTAAAGGAACCTTAAGGGCAGGAGCGAACATATCTCGATAGGAAAAATTAAGGGAGCGGCAATTTAAGGACTTAAAATTGAATGTTTCAATCGCAATCTCTCAGCTCTGTTCTAGCTCGGTGCAGGGAGGGATTTGGGAGTACGTTTGGGGGCTTGGGAGAACTGGGGACGGAAGACCTACGGAGAGAGGAACGTTGGAGTACTAAAGATCGGGAGATGGAGAAATGAGCGGCAGTGATATGAAAAAGATGCAATAAGAATTCAAACAAAATACATGACATGCACGGCGAGAGCAAGAAACTGCATTCAACTTTGCCACCATTCCTTTTGGTTCTCATTTGTTAAAAGTGCATTATTATGAGAATTATACCATACTCTGCCCAAAAATTTACAAAGTCAATGTTCGATAAACTTTTTTATCCACAAATGCCTCTGGATTACCAGTGAGATGAAATCAAACAAATTTTACATGACAAAATGAACTTCAGCAGATTATTATTAATTCCATTCACTTGGAGACGCGACGGAAAAAAAGGTCGACCTGATGCACTTTCATCCTGGTAACGAAAAACTTTTTGAAATATAATAGCCCATAAATTAAGTGATAAAACAGTCAACGGTCGGAAGCCTTACACAATTAAAATGTTATTATTCTAGACTCACGTAACTAAATCTCACCTTGTCCTGGGCAAAGGTTGGTGTTGCAATGTCTCTTTTGTTGCATCAAAAACAGGCTGTAGGCCGGACATGATCTTGAACGAACTTGCACCCCTCCCCCACAGGTTTTGCTGCAGTCTCCGTAGGATCCCCATTTGTCACAAGGGCCTAAAGATTTGAATCACATGACCATGAAACTGCATGATTCCGTAATATGTTCAGGCTACTGTCTTTTAATAGCACATAATACATAGCTAGGACACAATATTTAGGTAATTTATAGGGGTTCAGCTCCTGAGAAACGCATGCAATTATCGGCCGAAGCAAGGCCTTTGTAAACTTCCACTATAGTAGGACATCGAGAATAGACTGGATAAAATCAACATTTTCAGGTAATTTAATCTCCCTGGGTTACTTTTAACTTTGAATTAATTGTCTAGATGAATGATCTTGTTTTATGCTTTTGATCTAAGCATCCAATTTTTTATGATTTAAAAATAAAAATCAGCGTGATCAGAGATGAACTCGGTATCAACTGGTGATCAGAGTTACAATTAATCTATACACAGTCAAACGTTAAAACAAATAACAAATTAACTAACAGTACTCAGGGACTGCGCAGGGGTTGGGGCTAAGGGCATTAGCTCCCACTTTTTAAGATGATTGAAAATTTCTTTGCCCTTTTCTTTTTGTTTTAGTTAACTATGTGTATCACTTTCAGAAGTATTTTGTCCGGGTGACACTCCGTTATCGTTCGTTTAAGAGTTTTAAGGTTTGACATTAACCTTCGCTAAGGAAAACTGAGTTAAGCGGGTTTATCTTAGATGGTCTTGGTTAAAAATTGATCTTGATGCCTGTTGTTGGTCAAATCTGTGAACCACACTATAGCACGGTCTCGGTTCTAGGCGACACATCGATAATTAATTAATATAAAGAGTCAGCTTACTGTTGACAGGATGAGAGTTCTATATGCATGTCTAGCGATTTTGCAAGGCTTGAATTTCACATTTTCCGGGATAACCATGTTTCCGGACCTCCCTACGGAGTGCATTCATTCCTCAATCTTACGTATACGGTTCGCTTCCCCTCCCTCCCCACCCACCCCAACTCTAAAAACCGCTACACTGTCCGGGGAACTAACTTTGAAAACATAATATAAATCATTACAGAACTCTAATTCACAGTGCATAAATGATTATTTACAGCCTATTTCAATAAACTACTGAAAAGTATGAGTTTTTACTAAACTTGGAAAAAGTCTTCAGTTCTCTTATGTCTCTCGGTAAACCGTTCCAGTCATATGCTCCATCACATTTAAAAGAAGACTGATCAGTAGGACATTCAAAGGTGTCGAAGCCTAATAATTCTATTGTGTGATTCAGATCTCTTAAAAAAGTTATCTGTACTCCTCTAACTGATACGGTCAGTCGACAATATTTAATACGATCTTAAACACTACCAGAAGCTTTAAGGATAACTATTACAGTACATACAACTATTACAGAACAAACTACCTTACCAAGATTTTTTGGTCGCAAGCATTAAAGCTTAAGTTCCGTTCTCACTGGCTACAGCTCTTTCTGTTATTAATGGATTCGAGTTGTAGTTTACATTCGCTTGAAGATTGCACAACCGGCTCACTAACTCCGATGGACTTCACTTGACGTATTTTAAACATATTACTGATGCAGCGTAAGACCCATCACCCCCTGTATATTTTACATTACGTTGAACAAACTACCTTACCAAGATTTTTTTGGTCGCAAGCCAGATCCATAATTTCTTCCAGTATTGAAGTTAATTGAGAATAAAAGCTAATTCTCATTGCATCTTCAGGTTTGCTTGCAATCTCCCTGAGTTCCCTCAAATCGATCTCATTTCCAATGCCAACGGCAATCCTTCTAACATTTGCAGCCTGCAATAAAGTAAACATTATGAAGTTTATTTCATCTATGGACTGTGAAATACACCTCACAGAAGACGGATCAGTGTTCATCCATGAGGAACATAAGAACACCAATATAAGATAAGTTTAGGTATTTCCCATCAACTATTGAGGGGACATCGTTTCTTACTCAGTAAAACGTTTCACCCGACAACCTTCTATTCTTATCTTTTGAAGTCTAACGACAGTGCGTGGGATAGAAAAAAGATAATCATTATACAAGACGTTTTAAATGCACAGTCCACAATTTAAGATTCAGTCCCGCTGAGAGTGGTGCGGTCAACGACTTCGCGTCAGAAAAAAGGTTTCCCCTTACGCTTTGTACGCTAAAATAGCTTGGTACGTAAGTGATAAAAATGTTTTTCTTTTATGCAGCAATTTATGTTTGTTTAGTTCTATGGGGTCGATCTTGTTCAGGGAATTTCGTCTCCTTCTGTCGCCAATTTGAAGACCGTCATGTCAAAACTGGAAGAAATAATAAATTTTTAATTTACAAATTAAAGTTAACTTTAATTGGCAAATTAAGGTTGTCTTTAATTGACAAATCAGCAAAATATCAAAACGTCTGATAATTCTGCCGATAAGCTATAAACCCCGAAAGACACTCTTCTGAACAGGTCACGTGTACGTTGGCCTACGCTTATCATAGCGAAATTGCTCATAATTCCTCGATTTTTCTTCAAGGGTTTTACATTTTGTTGTGTATATTTTACTCTTTTATATTGTTGTTTTAGTTTCAAGTAATTTTTTTTTTTTTTTTACAAAAGTCACTTACATTTCTTACTTTTTTTGTAGAAAGGTCCCTTTTTTTTTTTACTGAATCCGGCGAAAAACAGTTTTATTTTCTCTCAGTTGATTTTCCCTTTCGTTTTATTTTCAAAAACTAAACTGTTTCGTGGCCTAGGAGGGCCATAATGTGCTCTTCTTCACAATTTCCTCTCAGTTTTTCTAGCTTTTGCTAAGTAGTTTAATTTATCTCCAGCGGTCCTAGAAAGATGTCAAAGAGAGGTAACAGAAATGACGAATTTTCTAAATTTAAAGAAAAAAAAGCGAAGAAAAGAATACGTAAGAAAGAATCCAATAGCTCAATAGATATGGAGTACATGACTGTACACCCGCCGTCATCAAATGCAGAGGGAAGATACCAGAAACATGCCTGGATCGGTGCCTTAACAATCGTTCCTTTAGGTCGTGAATCCACTATTCACAACATTAAAGAGGCAAATCTTCGCTTGGAATTTTATAGATAGACAACGTTGACAAGTTGTAAATCTAACGATGGTCGTGAACGTCTTGTTGAAGCCTTTGCCAATGATTCATAGTCTCGTGACCAATGAATTTAATAACGCCTCCATCATCGACAAAGGAAGTCATTGCATCAGAAAGTCTTTGAAATCTTCGCACACTATGACTATCCCCAATGCAGACCCAACCCATATTTTTACCTTATGCACATATTCATGCTTCCCCCGCGACGCTGAATGTTAAATTTACACGCACAAATACCAACTGTTGAAGTTGGATAATACTGAATGTAGTTGAAAATTTGAAATGAATAATAAATAGACAATCCGCCATCACAACAAGGTGCCCCTGAGCTCGTTAGTGGATAACTGGATTTTGTGTATATCTCTTGTTCTTCCCTTCTTTCTTACATTCTCAATTCACTTCGTTTACCCACAAATTCAAACAGAATCCCCCCGAAACAGTTTAACTCACATCCAGAGGACCAGTAACAGTGTGGAATGGTGCGCTTCCTGGATTTGTGTTGCCATCGGTCATCACTATTAACACGTTCGGTTTATCGGGTCTGTCTCCGCTGTCTGCCCAGCCAAAGAACTCATCAGCTGCTAGTTTCAGTGCCCTGTCAGTTCTGGTTCCACCACGAATATGTGGCAGGTTGTACGCTGTTGATCTTATTGCAGTAGTCGTCTGTGCATCAGTAAATCTGATAACAGGACCGAAGAGAAATGTAACAGTCAGCATCTTGTAATTCAGTGCAGTTCAATTTTCTTCTCTACCGGAGCAAAGCAAATGCAGCGGCCAGTGATCGTAGTGTTAACCTGTCCGCATACCGTGAAACAATAATACACAACCTTGTACGTCGGTAATTTCACCTCTAAATTAAAAAATAATAATAAAATAAAATAACTGTTTATAGTGGGAAGTGCACTTAGCTATGAAGCTAGTTTACAGGCACTCCACTTAAATCCATAGAAACAAATAATTCAAATAAACTTAACATGATAAGAATGCCAACCGGCGGGAGGCAAACTAGTTGGCTATTTTACAAGGATGACCGAGGAGTTGAACCAGGCACTTACCCAGAACAACACCAGCTAGTGGCCATAGCGGGATTTGAACCCGGGTCACACGCATTGAAATCCAGCGCCCTAACCACTCGGCCACCGGATTACCCTGCCTCGCTGTAAATTAGTAAATTGTGTCCAGGGTTGGATTAATTAAAAAAAACTTTAAGGGTCAACAAATTCACGGCTCTGGGGAAGTCGGGGCGCATTTCTGTAAAGTGGTACCAAGGAGTGCACGGTGCCTGCCTACCCTTGGTGATCGCGCCTTTCAGTCAGCAGCTCCCAAACTGTGGAATAACCTTCCGACTGAGATCCAAAATATTCGCAGTCTCACATCTTTTAAACGAGCTCTTAAAACGTATCTTTAAAGTTAGCTTTTAATTGACTGAATCGTTAATAGCGGTTTTTACTCTTGGACTTTCTCAGTTATAGTTACAGTTACAGTTTATTGATACAAAAGTTTGACAGTTTGATACAAAGATGTTACAAAAGAAGTTACGAAATAAACATACATACCACCTTCCTCTGCTCGCATGTAGCCTAGCTAGCCGAGGCGGGAAGAGGAAAAACTTAAGGTAATTCAATATTAAGAGATTAAGAAAAGGAAAGGATAAAGGAAGATAGAGCTATATAAACGATACAGAGATGAACTAAAGTTGTTACAATACAACGTTACAAGATTACAAGCCTATTTGGGGAGCAGGGATGGCGCAGTGGTGAGAGCACTCACCCTCCCACCAATGTGGCCTAGGTTCGGTTACTGGACTCGACGTCATATGTGGGTTGAGTTTGTTGTTGGTTCTCTACTCTGCTCCGAGAGGTTTTCAGTCTCCACTTCGCGGTGAGTGGAGCTTCCTAGGTAAATATCATTGATTGATTGATTTATTTTACATTCCACGGTCATCTTGCTTGATTTATTTATTAAAGAAGGTATGTCAACATAAGTATCCTCCAATTCCAAAATATGTCATAGGAGCTGATGTAAAGAAGCCTTAAATTTATGTTTAGGGAGTACTCGGATACTTTGAGGAATACCGTTCCAAATTCTTGCACCAAATCTAGAAAATGAGTGTTTTAACTGTTTTGTTCTGGAACGTTAATTTTAATGTTAAGACTACCAGTCTCTGAAAACCTAGTATTATAACTATGCACTTGTGTAGAATGAAGAAATAGGTTAGAAATGTTTGCCGGCAAAATATTGTTAGAAACGTCATGCATAATAGTGCAAACTGACTTGCAATATTGAAAATTCAGCAGGAGTATATTATATTGGTTGAATGGCGGGATTGCATGAGATCTGTATGGAGCAAAATGAATTAAACGAAGAACACGTTTTTGCAAGATTAGCAGTTTGTCCAAATTTGTTTGAGCAGCTTGGCCCCATACAGCAATGCCATAAGTTATGTGGGGCTGAATCAGAGATCGCTATATGCTTAGTAAGGTATTAGTGGGAACAAAGTGTCTCAATTTAGAAATTGAAAGAATTCCAAGAGATTTGCTGATCTTTGATGAGATCAGTTAATAATGTTGCTTCCAAGTGAGGTTTAATTTCAATCAATGAGAATACCAAGGTATTAACATAGTCCTTCCTCTCTTGGGAAATTAAGGAAGTTTTAAAACGGTCGAAAAGTTTCATGGTTACGTCGAAGTCCAATCGTTTCTGACATGGCCGGAAAATTACAAAATTTGATTTATTTGCGGTGAGAGATAATTTATTAGCCATCAGCCAATTACATACAGTGGCGAGTTCTTTAGTTTTAGGCCACTGTTGATTCACTTTGATGGTATTTTTCTTGCATTTATTTCTTAACCTGTTTCTATTATTTGTAAAGCGCATATGAACATATTTCTATGCTACATGAGTAATATAAGCTTTATTTATTTATTTATTTATTTATTTATTTACATTGGAACAGCGCCTTTCATTCCCCGAACTGGTTGAAATCTATTTTATTCTGGGTATCTTATGAGTAAATTAGTGACATCAAGAGGAATATTTTTCTGCCTACCTGTGCCATACATGCGCCTCAAAACTGTACAGAAGGATTGCCATGTGTGTTCCAAGTTCTGAAATTTCAAGTCGTTCAGCGAGGGTAATGATGAAATTACGTGCCGTTACGTAGTCGTTTGGCCTTATGCTTCCCGAAGAATCGATGATAACACCGACATCAAGATGTTCTTTGCAAGGTTTGGGTGGAGGAGGCTCAGGTGTTGGACCTTTAAAAATAGTACAAGAAACCACATTACATCATTGGGCTCCTGATTAACGTGTGGGAACAAATGCAAATTCCAACACGACTGCATGACCGTAATACCCGTATACTATCATTGGAGAAGAAAAATACATCAAATCATTTGTCAGTTGTCGACCTCTTTCGATGCTGAGCGACGTTTTTGATAACGATGAAAGCAAGTAGAAACTGAAGGCAAATAAATTAATGATGATGAAAGGAAGAAAGCAATGACATTGAGTGAGGTACGTAATATGATGTTCGATGTAAAAAGGTATCGGCTAATTCTAGAAATGACGAAATAGTGTTACGATCCAGAGGTTCTAGTGCCTGGGCTTCATGGAGTACGAAAGCTTCACTACCTTCATAATGGAATAAGGTTTAGTGTATATTTTAACGAGGAAGAGCAAAGATGAACCTCTGGGCATAACTAAACGTGATGGATTGCAGCACTATTTAGTTATCTTCATAACAAGCAAATGTAACATTATGACATCTTATTATCCAACTCTTCAGCATAGTTATTTAACTGACAGAAAACGCGAAACGCGGGTACAAATATTCCACGATATTGCGCACTTGGTCATTTGTATACTAGAAAACCTCTTTGACAGGTCCACCTCATCGCGCTAACAAAATTCAAAATGGATATTTTGCCAGCATTTAAAAGCAAGAAATACATTCGAAGTCCTGTTTCCAGACTTTTACCAAAGTTTAAAGTCTTGTTTGCTAGTAGCACCGAGCGGCCGTATGCTGAATGGAGAGATGGGACAATTTTTTTTGGACGCTGACAAAAACAAAAAAAAATTAATTTTTCTTTCGGCAAATGCCGTTATCCAAAAGGCATACATATTCAAGACTACAAACTAAGTACGGTCGGTTTAGGTGAACTAATACATAAGCAAACGATATATATTTATGGGATCCTCGATTGAAAGGTCCGCCATCTGCATTTTTAAAACGGCTCATCCCATGACCATCAAATTTACCTGATATGGCAGACATACTAGATTCAGATACTATCTTGCTATGTTGGTATCATGAATAGAAAATCTGACGTCCTGGTGACGTCATTTCTTTGATATTATAATCTTCTGTGTTCAATCAAATGTTTTTCTTTGTATTAGAAACAAGGCCCACAACCTTATGAAATTGTGCCATGTAAAATTTTATGATGTCGCTGCGACAACAATCGAATTTCCTAGTGCGAGTCCAGCTGCAATTTATAACATGTGCTTAGAGGTGTCATCGGCGAGGCACTTACATGACTGTCTGTTACAACCCTGCGTTTGCTTAGCCGGTCCCAGGTTTTGCTCGGTACACGTTGGACCACCGCCAGATGGAGGGGGATTGGTGCAGGTTCTTGAACGCGTCTGAACTCCACCACCACAAGTCACACTGCATTTTCCCCAATTAGACCAGTTAGTGTAGCCACCAGGTACAGCTAAAAGTAAAGTAACAACAACAATTAGGTTGCTGAGGTCACTAATATCATCATCATCATCATCATCACCGCCACCCGTACGTTTACCACCGACACGTCACCATCACCACCGTCATCGTCAAGTGCATCATCATCGCTATAATCATTGCTATCATCATCTGAATTCAGACGCAATGAAATAACACTCACGGCATTTCTTGGAATTACATTTCCGGGATTGCTTTTTAGGTCCCAGCTTTTGCTCGGTACATGTTGGACCACCGCCGGATGGAGGGGGATTGGTGCAGGTTCTTGAACGTGTCTGAACTCCACCACCACAAGTCACACTACATTTTCCCCAATTAGACCAGTTAGTGTAGCCACCAGGTACAGCTAAAAGTAAATAACAGCACCAGTAATTAAGTTGCTGAGGTCACTATCTTTATCATTGTCACCATTATCATCGTCACACACGGCTGATACTACCACCACGGTCGTCACCATTACCACCATCATCTTCATCTGCATCGTCATCACCATAATCGTCATTATCATTATCACCATTATCATCGTCACACACGGCTGATACTACCACCACGGTCGTAACCATTACCACCGTCATCTTCATCTGCATCGTCATCACCATAATCGTCATTATCATTATCACCATTATCATCGTCACACACGGCTGATACTACCACCACGGTCGTCACCATTACCACCATCATCTTCATCTGCATCGTCATCACCATAATCGTCATTATCATTATCACCATTATAATCGCCACACACGGCTGATACTACCACCACGGTCGTCACCATTACCACCATCATCTTCATCTGCATCGTCATCACCATAATCGTCATTATCATTATCACCATTATAATCGCCACACACGGCTGATACTACCACCACGGTCGTCACCATTACCACCATCATCTTCATCTGCATCGTCATCACCATAATCGTCATTATCATTATCACCATTATAATCGCCACACACGGCTGATACTACCACCACGGTCGTCACCATTACCACCATCATCTTCATCTGCATCGTCATCACCATAATCGTCATTATCATTATCACCATTATCATCGTCACACACGGCTGATACTACCACCACGGTCGTAACCATTACCACCGTCATCTTCATCTGCATCGTCATCACCATAATCGTCATTATCATTATCACCATTATAATCGCCACACACGGCTGATACTACCACCACGGTCGTCACCATTACCACCATCATCTTCATCTGCATCGTCATCACCATAATCGTCATTATCATTATCACCATTATAATCGCCACACACGGCTGATACTACCACCACGGTCGTCACCATTACCACCATCATCTTCATCTGCATCGTCATCACCATAATCGTCATTATCATTATCACCATTATCATCGTCACACACGGCTGATACTACCACCACGGTCGTAACCATTACCACCGTCATCTTCATCTGCATCGTCATCACCATAATCGTCATTATCATTATCACCATTATCATCGTCACACACGGCTGATACTACCACCACGGTCGTCACCATTACCACCATCATCTTCATCTGCATCGTCATCACCATAATCGTCATTATCATTATCACCATTATAATCGCCACACACGGCTGATACTTCCACCACGGTCGTCACCATTACCACCATCATCTTCATCTGCATCGTCATCACCATAATCGTCATTATCATTATCACCATTATAATCACCACACACGGCTGATACTACCACCACGGTCGTCACCATTACCACCATCATCTTCATCTGCATCGTCATCACCATAATCGTCATTATCATTATCACCATGTGAAGTCAGAAACAATGAAATAACACTCACGGCATTTCTTGGAATTACATTTCCGGGATTGCTTTTTAGGTCCCAGCTTTTGCTCGGTACATGTTGGACCACCGCCGGATGGAGGGGGATTGGTGCAGGTTCTTGAACGTGTCTGAACTCCACCACCACAAGTCACACTACATTTTCCCCAATTAGACCAGTTAGTGTAGCCACCAGGCACGGCTGAAAGTAAATGTAACAACAATAACTAAGCTGCTGTTGCAATTACTATGATAATCATAAGCATAATTATCTCCGCAATATCTACCACTAGCACCGACATCGTCACCATTACCACCATCATCGCCATAATCATTATTATCATCACCTGAATTAGGAAGCAATGAAGTAACACTCACGGCATGCCTTGGAGTTACATTTCCGGGTTTGCTTATTAGGTCCCAGCTTTTGCTCGGTACACGTTGGACCACCGCCAGATGGAGGGGGATTGGTGCAGGTTCTTGAACGTGTCTGAACTCCACCACCACAAGTCACACTACATTTTCGCCAGTTAGACCAATTAGTGTAACCGCCAGGTACAGCTAAAAATAAATAACAGCTCCGTGAACACAGTGCTTAAGCATTGATGCCAGGGAACTACTCAACTTAGCAAACTTAAATGACTCCA
>OX419338.1:7121204-7128704 GCA_948470475.1 Galaxea fascicularis | reverse complement strand
ACCTCAAGTGTAGGAAGCACTGTATCATAAGGTTCTGAAAGCTTGTTTGTTGCTCCGTCGGTGAGAATTATCATGACATTGGGCGATCCTGGTCTGTCTCCATTTTTTTTGACAAACACCTCCTCGCCAACGGTTTTGAGTGCTCTATCGGTCCGTGTTACGCCTCCTAACTTGTCCTTGGCTTTCATTTCATCCAGACGCTTGTGCAGTGCCGCTTTACTGTAATACTTTGAATC
The DNA here is from genome assembly GCA_948470475.1 of Galaxea fascicularis. NCBI lineage: Eukaryota > Metazoa > Cnidaria > Anthozoa > Scleractinia > Euphylliidae > Galaxea > Galaxea fascicularis. The sequence continues at coordinate 7,128,468 of OX419338.1, read as the reverse complement.
GCCTAAGCTCACGCGAACTTCCGCTTGATCAGCAAAGGTGACGATGGAAAAATGAGTTTTGTCTTTACCAACTTCATAACTAGATATAAGATCCTTGACGGAGTCCAACATTTTGTCGTAATTTTTTGCTCCTACACTTTTTGTGCGGTCAATAACTATTGATATATCCAGGGGAGGGTTTTCACAGTTACCAGGGACAGTATCTGCAGCTGTATACAAAAAAGTATGGATAATCTTTGTTAATGTTACGGTGTTCAATCTAAGCCGGGCAATCTTGATCCCGCTAATTTAATCCGGCAGCATGATTTTATTACCTAGTGATTGGGTTGTTACCAGTGTGATTGAGGGCCTCCAAAGACGAGGCAAATTGCTATCGATAACATCTCATATGTGTGAATCAAGTTATCGACTACAAGTATTGAAAAATTGAGCGGCAGTATTGTTATCGACAACTCACTTTCTCCCGTCTGTGAGTAAATCATCGATTACTAAGTCTATTTCACAACGACGTATGTTCTATGTCACTCCCGGCCGCCATATTCTGCCGGATGTACACCTGCTCGTTACTATCAGATTTCATTCAAGGTTCCGTCAAAACGTACAGGTTATCGACAACTAAACTCTTCGTGTGTGGAAACGCATCTCCTAGCACTAATAGTGGTCGATTCAATTAAGTTGTCGACTGAAAATAGTCGTCGAAAACAAATTGCCTCGTCTGTGGAGGCCCTGACTGACTGACTGACTGACTGACTGACTGACTGACTGACTGACTGACTGACTGACTGACTGACCGACTGACTGACTGACTGACGGTGTGGCTGGCTAGCTGGCTAACTGGCTGTCTCACTGACTGATTGACTGACTGACCGACCGATTACTGAATCAGTGAATTATTGCAGAGACTGCAGACCACGATACGGTACTTTCAGTTAAAATACCTTCCCTGCATCATTACTGTACGCCTTAAGGTGTGCCTTACTCTTCCACGTTTCATGCTATGCAAGAATTACATGTAAATGGGCTCGCGCTTAATTCTGGCTGCCACCATTTTCTCAGTGAGTCGGAATCATATAGCATCGCTCCTGACTCCAAGTTTGAAAGAATTTGTTGAGTTTAGAAAAGACTGGGTGATTTATTTACTTTCAGTTATAATTAAAGTAATACGTGAAAAGAACTGTGCAAATCAGAAAATAATGATCACACATCTATCGGCGCCAAAAAAACGCCTGATTCACGGTTTAGTAAGTGAAACTGTGCAAGCGTGTTTTAATCCTGTTAAAAAGGCACTTTATCAACCAAATTATATACAGTATTATAGTATCCGCATTATATTTTTATATTTATATTCTTCCCTTGCGTCTTTCCTTCTTACTTACATGTTTTCTTCTAGTTCAAGGTTGCTCCCATCCCTTGATGCGTGAGAGATACTTTTCTAGTCGCTCCTCACTACCCTCTATAGTAATGGACCACTACTTATAATTATAAGCAAATAGTTTTAATTACCTTGACTTGGGGCAAGACAAACAGAAAAAAACACACCCAGGAACAAGGCAATCATGATGTGGTGTTAGCTTCCAGCTGCTATGAACAAAATGTATATAAAAAGAAAAATTAAGATGGGTTACGTCGTTAAATTTGAATAACTCCCCTATTTTAAACTTTACTGTTCCTTTAGTGAAAATGTCTGGTTTGTAATGTTTTTGCATTACGATGCAAAATATGGCGAGAATCAGGGTCACATATGCATATACCCCGTTCCATGACCTCTTAAGTTATTTTCGTACTAATAAAGTGGTTTTTACTTCAGTGTGGTAAAAACTATAACCATGTAATTACCCTCATTGAGCCAATCACAACAAGAGAAAGTAGATTAAAGACCCAATCAGAGCTCGAATCAATTACATTCAGCCGCCGCCAAGCGCGGGAAAATGTGTGTACGCAAGTCGCGATTGGTTTTGGTTTTCACTTATCATTGGTTGAGAAAATAGCGCAAGGTTTGCCAGCCACTGCAGGGAAGCAAAACCAAACAACAGAGAAGGATTGCTTTCGGCACTTAATTGAAATATGCAAAACAAAATTCCACGGCATTTAATGAAGACTTTGATGCATTTATACTGTTCAAATGTATGGTGTAAAAAAAAGTAGTTTAGTTGGTCTATAACATAGATTTTCTAAACATTCCCCAGAAGTGCCTTATAGCCAAGCAACTTCAACTCAATTTAAAAGCTTTGTAGAATTCCGTGAAAGGGCACTTTATAGGTTTTGTCCGGGTGATGAGGTCCGCCGACAAGGCATTTAACATGGATAAAAACTTTTCAGTTTTTTATCTACTGTAGCGTATATCATCGTTCCGTTTGAAATAATAGAGACCTTAAGCAACAGGACGGGAAGAGACGACGGCGACGGGAAATCGGTGTGAAGTCTGGGGCGAGACCGGCGTCGCGTTCTTCTCGCTTGAGCATTTAAGCAACATCGCGACGGCAACTTCCCCTCAAAATATGAAAACTAAACAAGCAAAGCAAAAGGCAAACAAAGTAAACAAAGGCAAGAGAAATGGTTTACGACCAGCGAAATGCTAACTCAGTTGCGACGTGAAGGAGACGATACTAATCGTTGCATTTGGAATTTATTTCAAAGCAAAGAGCACGTAAAAATTCACGAAAGCATAAAACTTTGTACATCAACGAGAATTTGCTTGAAAGTCACTCATGACTCTGCAACCTTCTTGTCATTGTCCTCTTAAGTGAACTAAACATCCCTTTCAAGATTTCTGACGGTAGAAGACAGCATAGGAAATGTAAACATTGGAGATCTTAGCTTACCGAAATGATTTCTTTGAGCTCTGCTTCAGGGACGACGTTTCTCTTGACATTTCTCTACAAATACTGTAAAACTTAACACCGGAAAGATGATTCTTTACGATTCTTGTGAAAAATCTAGTAAGTCGTAGCACAAGACGAAAAACTTTGGCTTGGAAAGCAACGTTGTCCGCACAACGTGAGAACAGTGAAAATGGCGTTGTCGACGTGAGGACAACGGGAGACTGCTGGCGTCTTTTTACGTTCTGCACATGAGTGAACCTGAAAATAAACTTCCGGTATGCCGTCCTCGTCTCTCCCGTCCTGTTGCTTAAGGTCTCTAATTTAGGGAGCTTAAGCGGCGAGGGCGGCAACAGCAACGAGAATGCCACAAAACAATGGGCTAAACGAGCAAAGAGTAACAAAAGTTATATATTTGGAGAGATTTCCACACAGCCCCATATATTAATTGTACATGCGTCACTGTCATACTAACCCTGTTCCAAAACCGACTGATAGAGTTTGAGATACAAAATGCATGTATAATTACGTATAAAGTAGTGTGGAAATCTTGCCGTTACACTTTGAAATGACGTTTTCTTTTCCCCTCGCCGACATCGTTGCTTAAGCTCCCTGGTAGCTAGACGCGAGAAAAACGCAACAGAGATTTATCCATCGAACGAATAATAACTCAGCCGTGTATAAGTACGCTCCCCGTACAACCCAATTGTCACATGAAAACGAGGCTAAAAAACGTGATCGCTGACGTCATAGACCACACCGACAATCACAGACACTGTTATTTCCGACAGGCTTGCCTACCTAAACAAGATGAGGTCGAACCGTCGTAAGAGGGTCTGAATGGGATTAACCGACTATCGACAAAACGAGGAAAAAATTACCGACTACCGACAAATAATTTCACCGGACGTCACCATATTTTAAATTCCAAATTTCAGAGTCAATTATAGAATTTGCTGTCTTCAAATTACTTTGCCGGCCCGGGATCCTCCTTTTCGTGGAGCAGCAGGGGGCTCATTTCTAGAACAGCGTCTCATAACCGAGCCAGCGAGACGCTCTGCTGTTGTATTTTCACTTTGCGTTGTTTGTTCATGCGGTGAACTGTGCAGATTAATACGCATGGAAGTGAAATTTTTGCCGGGCAAAAAACCCAAAGAAACCCTACAGTAAAGCCACGAGAGCCGTTGAATAATAAGTCTAAGAAGTGTTCGTGGACGTCTTAGAAAAGAAATGGCTTCCGTAGTAACAAAATTATGTATTCCAAGGGCCGCGAGTGGGCGTTTCACTCTTTGTCCAGGGCTCTTTGTCTAATTTACCTCTCTTGATTTACATCGATGCCCGTGGTAATCGACAGGAAACCTAATTCACATCTAGAATAAAAGCTTTGATGATTTCGTCGGCATACTAGATTTGTAAACAAAAGTGGGGTAGACGATCGCGTTGCTAAAAAAAACAGAGTTAACGAGGTTTAACGCAGTCAAATAATGAATTATTACAAGTTTTAAAGTATTAAAACTGCACAAATTACATAATGAATGTGAATAATTAACTTGCATTTTTAATTATTAACTGAGATTTACCTGCAACCGACAACCGACATGTGGACCCCTTCACTGATTCAGACCCTTTCATAAGGCCTATTGCTTTTAGGTGATGAAAGCGTGGAGATGGTGAAAGCGAAATAAATATTGATGAAATTAAAAGCGTCATTGCCCAAAGACTTCTTGCTTTGAGGTGCTTTAAAGGTGCTTTTACTGAAGGATTGGGAAGTTCTCCTTTTCGGGGAATACGACCCTCAGTGGAAAGATTTATGTATCCCAAGATAAGGAATCGTTACACTGAAGAGACCAATCCCATTCCTCAAAGACCCTAGAGTATAAAATCCTGGCCAGAATAATAGTGATAATTATTACATACCGGCCAAACCCGTTTTATCAAAGGGCGGTTTCTAGGGCAAAACATATGCTTCTTTAGTATACACCGGAGAACGCGAACTTTATGAGGAAATCCAGGAATGTCACTCTTCGTTAACTTCGAAAAATTCTTGTTCACACAATGAAATTGTCCGTAAATTTTAAATTCTATCAAATTGGTTAATCTTGGGTCCGTAATTAAACACATGGTTAGAAGGTGGATGTCCCACAGTACTTTGTAACTGCGCCCGTGCGCATTGCTCGACCGTTCGCTCAACAAAGATTTCTACCAGAAATCCAAAGTCAGGGATCGTATCAAAATCATCAGCAAACCTTCGGAGAACATCTGATAGCTAGTTCACTTTGTTTGTCCAATTAGTCCACAAAAACGTTCATAATAGTGCAAGGAACAGTGAATAGCACGAATTTCAGATGTTATCTAAATTGACTTGAACGTCGGTACAAGTACCAAATGCTCGAACGTCCAGACAAATAAACATTTTTGATGCACCCTTGCTATCTTTAGCAGGGCAAAGCAGTGAAAAATATGATCTCAGTGAATAAAACCTGTCTGTGAACTTACCTTGGAAGGTACGGCAATGACGCTGTAAATTCACACCAACAGACTAATTGGTGTCGCGTGATTTTCTCCGTGGCCTCTAATTTTCGAAAGATTTTAAGAGCGGAGTGGAAATAGGGCGGCTCCTAATGTTTATTAATTTATCCCAAAAGAATGCAGGACAGGAAGGAGAAAACACCCAAAACATACAATCACACTATTACAGAATGGTTGACTTACCATAGTAAGGTTCACTGGCCGACGTCAGTAATAGCTGACTTTGCTTGCAATAGTCAGAAATAGCGAATTGATCGGACTTAAAATATATAGGATTCATTCTAGTGAACAGGGCATCACAATAGAGGACAAAGGCAGCTTACCTGTTATCTGAAGATCGGGGTTTCATTGTCCAAGACATGTAAACCATGTCCACATACTCACTGTTATTGTGATTAGCAAGATCTGCTTATGTAAATTAAACTAAGACTTACAGAAGTAGAACAAGCAAAGAGCACATTTCGCTTTTTCGTCCATCTTTACGAGATGGACTAGTGAAATGGTGTAAAAACATTGATTTGTTTCCTTGTGTTTGGGGGATGTCTAGGATATTTCATCATCTTGAATTTATCGACGTAGACGTCGCAACAGTACAAAAGGAATTTTCCTTAAAGGCCCCTGTTTGACAGTACATTGTGTGCGTTAAACCGTCTGTAAAGTTCTTTAAATAAGGTTGCACGCGCAGGCTATTTCTAAAGTACAATCACTATGCTAAGTGTGCCAATTTAACAATCAGTCTTTGTTTTTTTTTTCAGGTATGGTTGAACGTGGAGAGAAATAGGAATTCTTAAAGCACTCTTGCGATCATTAGCAGTGTGAAGCAGTAGCATGAAAATGTGATCTGAGTGGAAATAAAAAGCGTCTAGAAGCTACGAAAATGACAATGTTCACACAAACAGATTAAAGTTTACTTGGTCAACGGAGATTAGAAGCCATGGAGTGGAAATAGGGCGGGATCTAATATTTATTAATTTACCCCAAAAGAATGCAGGACAGGAAAGGAGAAAACACACAAATCACACAACTGACTATCACACAATGGTAAACTTACCATAGTAAGGTTTGCTTGCATGAGGTAGAAATAGCGAATTGATCGGACTTGAAAATATATAGATTCATTCTAGTGAACAGGTTACCACAATAGAGGACAAAGGCAATTTGCCTGTTATCTGATTTACAGCAGTAGAACAAGCAAAGAGCGCATTTTCGCTTTTCCGCCCATCTTTGCAAGATTGTCTTAAGGTTTACTGATAATTGTGTTAGGGGGACGTTACAGGATTTTTCATGATCCTGGATCTATCGTTGTTGCAACAGTACAAAAGGTATTTTCTTGTTAAACGGCCATGTTTAACTGTACATCGTGGGAGTTCAACCGACTGCAAATTCTTTAAACATTCCTACGGTTGAACTCTTTAAAAATAGTTTAATTTGTATACGCAGGTATTTCTCTGTGTTTGCGGTCGTGGTTTATTGTCTTGGACAATGAAACCTCGATCTTCAGGTCGATAACACGCAAGTTGCGTTCGTCCTGCGTTATGTAATGATCTATTACCTGCTTAGTTTTGTTTTCAAAATAAGTATGTCAAGTATGTGAAGGCCTTACTTAAAATCTCAAGTCACTTTACTATGCATGTCACCCAAGTCGGAAAATTGAAAATGACAATTCAACAAAGTTTCAATTGAATTGAAAACGGGTGTAAATAAAAGGCATGTACTAAAACCCGAAACAACGAAACGAAACGACCGAAACGAAACCACCGAAACAAGCGAAACGAACGAAACGAAGCCACGAGCCAGCAAAAGACAGAATTATCTTACATTTAGGACTTCAAGAAAGAAAATGGTTTCGTATTTTTTTATGTATTTTTAGGGCGGAGCACCGACCAAAGCAGATGGGAAAAGAAAAGAAAGGAAAT
>OX419338.1:7101204-7118704 GCA_948470475.1 Galaxea fascicularis | reverse complement strand
TCATTAGAGACTTTAAGCACCGACGACGGCGACGGCGACGGCGACGGCGACGGGAGAGGCAATCTCGTACATGTCGTACCCAGAGTCCACGTGTCTTTTGGTCAGCGCCTGGCGCTAACCAAAGATTGGTTACGAGGGTACGAGATTGCGGGAGAGGTCACTGGGAAAACCCAATTCATCTAATGCTTATGTCTATCTTGACGTTGCCGTCACGTCGCAACGTCATTCTCGTTCCCAGAGCCCTCGTTCATTCTGGCCGGCGGCAGAGATCGAGAGCTCTGGCTGGTTCCAAACCACGAGGTCCGTGAATCACGGACTTCCGGTTCTTCTGCGCAAACTCAGAAGTTTGAAACAATAGTGGTTGCTAACGGCTACAAAAATGCACCTTCACTGCGACTGTGCATATTTCGGATCTGGCCAGTGCTCTCGATTTCTGCCTTCCACGTTGTCTGAATTTGACAAACATCGGCCGACAGAGAGGGACAGGAAAGTTTAATTTCAGAGCGATCGTATTCTGTGATGAATACTGATGTAGAGGGTCTTAAACTTGGTCTACTCACCCTACAGAAAAAGGTAGAAAAAATGCAAATCTCCTGTCAGCAAATATTCAAAAACAAGAAGAACATATGGTAGCCGCTGAGGTCATCGATTATAAAACAAGGTATCAACATTTATTGTCGACTTTACGCAAAAAAGAAAAAGAGATCGAAGAACTAGAGGAAAAATGCCTGTCTTGTGCAAATCAAGATCGTCATTGGAACAAGAGAATGATTCATTATAGCCTGCGAGCGCAGACGTATTTCCGGTTATCGCTTATCTTCGCCCGAAGAGAAGCGACAACCGGAAATACGTCTGCGCTCGCAGGCTAGATTCATTAAGACTGGCGTTAATTATAAGGACCATTGTCCAAGAGAAGAATGAATGTGACAGCCGTCTACAAAAGACAGATGATCGTTGGTCCCTTGTGGAAAACTCCCATGCGGCGAAAAGTATACGAAATCAACGATGAACATTGATACTCGCAATAGATTTGAGCCCCTTGGGAATGAGGCTTGATGTGAGCCCAACACCAAATGAGGAAGTGAAGAAAGAAGAAACAGGGAAAATCTCGAGATCTGCAAAAGTCAACGTTTCCTCGTTCCCTGGATGCACCACCACCATGGACATGAGAGAGTCATATTAAATCAATTTTCCGAAAAAAAACCCTAATACAATTGTGATTCATGTTGGAACTAACAGCCTTCGATCAAGTGCATCGGTGCGTGATTGTGCCGAGGAGATCGTTAACCTAGCCACCATGACTAGTATGGAATCCTCAGCCGATCTTGCGATATCCGGTATTATTCCAAGGTCTGACGATGAATTCCTCGCCTTCAAAGTGTCGAGTGTCAACAAGATACTTAAAACGTTTTGCAATCAAAATGGATGGGGGTATGTCGACCACTCAGTCAGATATCTCTCCTGAACATGACCTAAACAGGAGTGGTCTATACCTCAACACTATAGGAACTGCCCGACTTGCAACAAATTTTATTAATTTCTTAAGAGGTGATTAGGGTATTGCCGACTGGGATACGGATGAGTCTTTGCCTCCACGAGAATAAATCGTAAGTGGCACTAGCAATAACGGCAACCCATCCACTATCAATTCATTTGGCCGGGGTTTTGTCATGGCGGCAGTGAATATCGACAGTTTACTTGTGTAAACACACACTCTTAAGATTTTATCATTCTTGATATTTTCGGGATTATATATTTATTGTAAGGAAGTATGGGATAAAGCAAGTGTATCTTAGGCCCGGTTTAAACGTCGCATTTTACATGCACCGAATCTAATTACTGAATTAAGTGCACGTAAAATGCGAAGTCTAAATCAATTAAATTCGGCAGATTTATATTAAATGCGAGTTCAGTCGAATATTCGACTGCGACTGATCCAGTCAAATATGCGACTGAAGTTTGACAGTTGATTTAAACGCCGCATTTTACATGTGCCGAATCTAATTCATAATTGTTAAATAAATTATGTTTGCTCGAATGGGAATATTAAAACGTCGCTCTTGCTCAGCAATTTTATTCGGCAAAAAAGTGCGACCTTTAAATCAAATTAGCCGAACTTTTTCATTCGAGTCGACTAAAATTACTATTTTATTCGGTGCGCGTAAAATGCGACGTTTAAACCGGGCCTGAGGTTCCGTGAGGTTTATGAGCCATCACTTGCACGTAAGGACTCTTTTATTAGCAACTGTGTGTCGCCTTCATGAATAAAACAGACCACCGACTGCTTGGTTCCCAGGGCGGAAGAAAGCCAACCCTGAACACGAGCTACAGAGGGAGTCCTTACCCCGATTAATTATTATATTCGCTACACACAAAAAAAATAAATAAATAGTTGTGGCTTTAACTGTTGGCGAAGAAAAGTAAAGTTTTAAAACAGGTCCTGTAGCTTAAAGAAATGGTTGCCTTAGCGATCTCAGTTTGCCAGAAAACTCCTTACTCTTTCAGAAGTGTTTTCCGCCGTCAATTAGAAAATAAGTAATTTCCAAAACGAACCCTGTTAATTTAGGGCGCACTACCGCTCACACCTTCGAAGCAGAACTCGCATACTAATCGGTTCTGCTTGCCTCATTAAAATCTAGCTTAGCCACGCGTCCTAACACCTTTTGAGTTCTTTGTTCTCAGCTGAACCATTTACAGCTAAATTTTACTTACCTTTTCAACTTTAAGCTAAAATCTGTTTCGACAGAATCCTAGTAAAATTTGATTACTTTCATACTAGCGATTTCAATTATGGTATAAGAATTCAGCCTGCAAGATATTTTAAGTTTTACAAATTTTTGCACGGACAGTTGAACTCATCTCAATTTCAATTCTTTTAATTTTCCGACTTTGATCACCTGGAAACACCTACTTTCTGCATATGAATGCTATTTACCTTTGTAAAAACCAATTAACTTAATTGCTTAGCATAAGTAGCCCATGTTCTGTAAGCTTAAGTGAGTTGGTTTGGAGAATTGTTAAGAGTTGAGTTAGTTGTTTTATCACTCTCGACGAAGCCAGTTGCTCAAGAATAAAGCCGTTAACTACCAAATCCTGCGGTGTGACTGTTAACTAAAATCTGTCCCGTAACACTTGCTCACTTGGATGATCTCAAATTTGTTGTGCGCAACTCCAAAATTTATGTACTGGCTATCAGTGATACATAGATTGATAGTTCAGTCAATGATAACGAAATACAGTTGCCAGGATTTGAGGTTGTTAGGAAAGATCGCTCTGTTAATAGCCGAAGTGGTGGTGTTTGCATGTATTACGGAATAACATAATAAATTACCAGATCCGTGACGATTTATATGATGACCAACTTGAATGTGTTGTCATCGAAATTATCAGACCCCACTCCCGACCTTTCTTCGTTAGTACTTGGTATAAGCCCCCAAACTCTCCCTAAAGATATCTTTCGGCAATTTGAGTTTCTAATAGATAAAGCCGTGGACTTTGAACAGAAAGACTTGTTCCTTCTGGGTGATCTAAACTGTCATATGCACGACGGATCAAATAATCATAACTCATCTACTTTAGCGAGCATACTTGATATACTGATGGGCGGAGTCAATTGATCTCCGAACCGACTAGAATTACACCCACCTCGAGAACGTTGATTGATCTCTGTATAACTAATTCGCCCGAAAAAATATCAAGCTCTGGAGTAGTTTATCTCGGTATCAGCGATCATTTTCTGGTCTTCATGACTCTTAAAACCTGCTATGAGCGAACTGGTAGTCATCGCACGATTGAGACACGCTTTTTGAAAAATTTTAACCACCACCACTTCCTCAACGATGTTGCACAACATCCATGGAATAGAGTTTTTTCAGAGACAAATCCGGAAGCGATGTGGGATGTTTGGAAAAATTTATTTAGGGAAGTAGTTGACAAGCATGCACCCCTTCAAAATAAACGGGTCTTCAATAAACACTCACCGTGGATGACACATGAATTGACTCACAAAATCTATAAACGGAGCCGATATGAAGAAATTTCGGCTATTCAAGAAAATACGTAATGCGACGGCTTGGGAGCGATATAAGCAAGCTCGAAACGAAGTAAACAATGCCATTGATTAAATCGGCAAAGAAACAGTGTTCTATGCATAACTTGAAAGTGAATAAAGAGAATCCCGGAGAAACATGGATGCTGATTGACGACCTATTGTAAGTTCACGCAAATGTGGCAGAGCACGAAGTATTTCCGAAATTAAGGTAAACAACGGACCTATTACTTCTGCGGTTGAAATGGCAGAAGTGTTTAATGACTATTTTGCAACTATTGGATCAAATTTGGCAAGTGAAATACAGCCGTCAACCATTGAGCCAGAATTCTCTCTACAGCCCACGGATACAATATTTTCTCTAGCTCCCGGCACTAGCACTGTATGCAGGCTTTTCAACCAGCTAGACGCAAAAAAGGCACTGGGTTAGATAGAATTCCCTGTAAACTCTTAAAACTATTGTCGGGCCATCCTTAGCATATATTTTTAAGAGCTGTATAGATGCTGAAATCTTTCCCAACGAGTGGAAAATTGCCAAAGTTACCCCTCAGTTGAAGAAAGGATCTAAGCGTGAACTAGGGAACTATCGACCAATATCAGTATTGCCACTCGTCTCAAAAATTTTCCAAACAATTATCTATCATCAACTTTATGATTACCTTCAGGATAATAGCCTCTTGAATACGCACCAATCTGGCTTTCGATTAATGCACAGCACGCTAACAGCGTTGTTGGAGACAACGAATAACTCGTCAATTAATATTGACAACGGCCTCTTGAATGGCGTGCTATTTATTGATCTTAAAAAGGCCTTTGATACGATCGATCAAGAAATATTTTCACGGAGACTTGCGAACTAAGAGGTTGATCAAAATGCTGTACGATTTTTTGCGTCCTACTTATATAATAGATCCCAAAAATGCAGTGTCAACGGAGCGTTATCTAGAGAAGTATACTGGGACCTTTGCTCAGTTTCTGACATATATAAATGATTTTCCTAATTGCCTCGATATATCCTGCGCAATAATAATAATAATAATAATAATAATAATAATAATAACTTTATTTAAGTCTCAAATCGCTCTAGCTGAGCACGAGTGCTTTACTAATTGGGGAGACTGTTAATAAAATAGAATAGAAATTAAGTCAAAAGTTGGTTTTTGACGAGATGGGAACACCCGAGTACCCGGAGAAAAACCTCTCGGAGCAGAGTAGAGAACCAAGAAACTCAGTCCACTTTTGACGCCGAGATCGAATCTGGGACACCGTTGGCGGAGGTGAACGCTATCACCACTGCGTCAACCCTGCTCCCCTGCAAAGATTTTTGCTGACGATACTAACATCACCGTCCCCGGTTGCACTTTTACCGCACTCGAACAAGCAACCAATTCCGAACTTACCAATCTTTATAGCTGGCCAAAAGCAAATAAGCTTAGTCTAAACATCGTGAAAACTGAGCTTATGGTGATTAGTTCTCGTCAGAAGTTTCTTGCAGAGAATTGTAGTGAACTATCCAAGTAGACTACCAACCAATTAGCGGGGTTGACCATGCTAAATCATTAGGTTTGATTATTGATGACCGGCTTTCATGAGAGACTTTCATCAGAGAACTAAGCAGAAAGATATCCTCAGCAGACGCGGGTGAACAGAGGCGCATTAGGTCCCTCATTTCTCAATCCACTGCAGTACAAATATATCACGCTTTAATCCAACCTTATTTCGATCACTGTGCTCCCGTTTGGGATGGATTGAGTGCTTATCTATGTGAGAAACTACAAAAATAACAAAACCGAGCTTCTAGCTAGGGTTTTTCTTGAAACATTGAAGTGGGACCAGCTATCATTAAGAAAAAGAAAGCATAAAGCTATGATGATGTTTAAGTTCCTCAATGGGTTAGCCCCAGTGTAATTGCATGAATTATCCAGTGAGCGACACACAGACTATGACTTGCGTGATTGTTTCCGTAAGTTAAACTTACCCAAGCCGCGTGCTAACTATTTGAAACGTAGTTTTAGCTATAGCGGTGCCCTACTGTGGAATTCTTTTCCTGAAAATATTAGGGCGATCAGATCAATTGGGAAGTTTAAGAAGGAAATCAACCACGCACTTGAAACATTCGATTCCCACTCGGCAAAGTGCATTTAGTCATTATCTCAGGCAGGAACGATTGCATCGTCTTTAGGCTTCGGCCTGCCCATAGGGAAATCTAAAGTTTGCCGGAGTTTGCCATCGAATTTCGTCGCCACGAGTTATCGGGGTTCATCTCAATTTCCTTTGAACTATTTTTAAAAGTTTGGTTTTCGCAACATAGATCTGGCCACACCAGGCGCTAATGGAATGACTCAAATGTTTTGACAAGAAAACTAAAGAGATTTTACCTGGGGCAAATTTTGTCATCGGTGCCTTGGATGATATCGACGACAAAATTAAAAAAAGCAATTAACCATCCGCATTTGTAAAGCGATAGTGGTGACAGAAAATTTGTTAAATAAACAGTTTTTGTGCTAGTGAGGCCTAGTAGGCCCTTTTAACACTTCTAAACGCGCGTTCTGAATGTTGTTCTTCAAGACGTATTAATCTGTGAAAGATGATTGGGTCAAGGTAACAAGAATAAGGAGGAGCGGTTTGAAAAAGCATCTTTCCTCCAACTGATGTCCACGGGCGTTGTTAAATTTGGTTCTCACGCGCCTTTAAAATAATAGGGAGCTTAAGCACGCGCGTTTTTGAGACGCGAACGGCAACCGGAGGTGAGATGTTTTCCCTTTTAACTTGTCTTCACACAACTATATTTATATCGCTAAGTATCTTTTCACTATTAGAGACCCTAAGTTTCAAAGTCTGGTTGAGACCGCTATCCTGGAGTGCGAAATATTCACTTCCGGTTGCCGTCCGCGTCTCAAAAACGCGCATGCTTAAGCTCCCTAATATCATCTGTGGATGCAAGTTACAATTATAACCCACTGCAAGTTGAAAATCTCACCCGCGCCCCGCTCTCCTCCCACTTCCCCCCCCCCCCACCCCACCCCGGCCCCACTAAAGCATTTGCCCCTGTGGAAGCTAAATCAAAAATCAGACCCTGTAACAGGCGGAACCAAGAGGCATTCTACCTCCGAAAAATGTCTAAAGCCACCCGCAGAGAACCTTAAGTCTGCATTTTGCCTTTTGAAAAAGAATAGAGTTCAATTTAAAACTTCGAAAGTTCAGTCCAGAATTTTTACTAAGGAAAACTGAATATTCATTTTATCCACGTTGGCAAGACTGGATAGCACAATTCACCATGCGGTTCTTTTTGTACTAAATTGTCATCCTATTCTCTGATAGAAATGAGAGAGTTAACGGCTTAGTTCTAGATGAGCTGCCGGCCTCAGTATTAGACCAAAACTGAAGACGAAGATGGTGACGACGGAGAGAGCGATATTCACTTAGTCTGAAATGTCAGCCGTATCCTCAGACTTATGTTATATGTGGACTAAGCAATACGCGGCGGGAGCCTCGGAGCGCATTAGAAAGGGCTGAAACTAAAGTTACGTTTGTCTTTTGATTCTTTTCTTATTCAGAACTCCTGTGCGAGACCGTTGCCCTAATTGTTGATCAGGAAAATCTAAATTGCATATTTTTAGCTTTCAAAGCCTGCATTGTATATTATATTAGCGCTAGTCTAACTCTTGTCCAGTCACCAGTTAACAAGAGGCTTAGGGTATCTTAATTTTGAGCAATTCTTTTCCTAACTAGCGCCTTGCCTCAAAGACTGAAGGCGTGTGCAGATATATTACAATATAATAAGGAAAATGCACAAGAAAATGGTGTTACTTACTCTCCGCGAAAAGAATGCGACTTTCCGTAACAATTTGGGTTAGGTGGGTGTTAGACGGCCGACGCTACAGAACGTCCTTGCACCGAACGATCAGTAAGAAGTTGAATTGAATTAGATTGCTCTGAATGTATTTTTTAACTTAGCAGTATAGAGAATTTAGGAAATGGACCTTATATCGTCGTCTAGATGAAAACTATATTCTCATAAGATTTATGGTCGGTTCCGAAGTTAACTTCGTATCGAGAAAATAAAAGTTTATCAATCGTACCTAACGCCTGTTGTAACACATCGATTTAAGTGTGATTAAACACGATATTCTTGTTACAATATTACAACAATGGAGAGCCTGAAAATTGATCTTTTAGCTTTCGATACACCCACACAGAGACCTTTTGTCTCTTAGCAACTGTTTAGACACCAAAGAAGTATTTCTGTTTTTTTTTTTCTCTCTTGCTCTTTTTTCTGGTTAATGGCTTCACACGCAATCACGTATATTCCATCTTAATTTTGTCAGGTCAAGACAAACGTGGTTCTGAATAAAGACAGGAACCGTACCTTTAAAGTGAAGAGGTCCTCACCGATTTAGGGATCGCAGCAAATATTAAGAAGAAGAAATGTTCAACGTGTCGAAAGTGATCAAATCAACTCGTAAAATCTTTCGATTACTGCTGCTTAACGATACAGCCCTCTGTGCATGCTTAAATTTTAAAAACTATTCCGGCCTATTTCTTTCTTTGTTCGTCATGTTCGTTCCGACATTTAATCAATGGCAAAATTATGTGCACGTTTTCTGACGTTTGTTTAAAAAGAAATAACGGTGGTTCAGTAGTTTCTTAGTTTCTTAGGAAACTGTGGTGCTGTGTCGATTGAGGAGTGCTACACGAAAATTTCATTAGAGTTGATATGTCGTGATGTAAATTGGCCACAGTATAACGGATTCAGAACGCTGACGTCTCCAGCGTTAGCCCTACGTCAGAAGAGCGAATGATACGGATGTCGACAAAAAATTCTCCATGCACGCTTACTGTACTTGTAAACGGAAATTGAATGACCACTTTCGAGACATTAAAAAACAAACAAAACACAATGACATTTTCTTTTACTCGATCATATCTTTTATTACATGAGTTATAGTTGTTTGTCTGTCAGTAATTTCATTTTGTCATCCAGCCATGATCAAGCCCCTCAAGGAGCTTGCAAATAAATTTTAATTTTCTCGAACACCCACGCTGTAGCCCGCGTAGCAGGCGCCTAGGAAGTGAGAGGGAAAACGAGAAGCGCCCTCCCAAATTCCCCTTTCCCCATACCATACGAACACAAGCCACGCGAGCTATCCACTGAACTTGTGTTAGTAACTGAATGGTGCTTGTTGTAGTTACGGTGAGCCGGATAGATCTAAAATGAAATAATCCGAAAACACGAGACGCCATGTCGTGACCACTGATCATCTACACCTGTATTACTAGGTGGAAGCGGAGCCCATTGCCCTGTTGGGTTCTCCATACAGAGGGAATTTTAAAGTCGCACCATCCCTGGACCAAAATGTAGAAGTTCTTTCATGAGTTTCTGTGAAACCGGCTGAACAAACGTATTTCAAAACAGTTCAGCTAGGTCTGTTCCGACAGGAGTTGCCGTTGCTTGAACTGTAACTATGGAGAAAACTCCTCATGTCGGAGCGTGTGCGCGCGAAACGCAAAAAGAAGAAAAGTGAGCCGTTTAAGGAAAAGCTGTCACAGTCCGAATATGACCGTAACAAAACGTGACGATCGCCTTAAATCTTTGAAAACCGGCCCTTGTAAATAAATGAAAGCAAGCAAAATAAGAACCGGGGCTAAATCGTCACCGGCAATTTCGCAATTCAATAAGGGTGTCTCAGTTCTTAGTCATTCTTAGGCCCAAACACCATTGAATTTGCGGGCAAAATTGAAAATCGTTGGTCCAGTCAGCTAATGATATACTAATTGGGGTTGTGCTCAGACCGACTACCGAAGAATAAAAATTCACTGTACCTCCTTTCTTAATTTTCGGCTCTCTTAACGAAAAAAAAAACTTAGCAACTTCGCCTAGCGAGAAAAAACGCAAATTTGGCAATGTATAGACCCTATGCAAAAGTGGCTGCCTTTAATTATTCTTTTGTTCATATTCAAAATAGTACAACTAACCCCGTTTTTGAGACAAAAATTCTAAAGAATTTGTTATCCCGAGCGAGGACAAAACACGGAGTACTATTTCATGGGGTACCCTTGGACTTCTACCTACTTCGAGTTGGTTACCATTTACGAGTGTTACGAAAAATGTCCAAGCCCAAATCTCAGAAGATTCTAGAACTGGAAATCATCTAGCCGTGACCAAATTGTGTAAGAACTTTTCGGAACGTTCAATTCTTTAAATATAGAAGTTTCTAGAACCCTAAACTAAGTGTATAAAAGAGCGATACTTTTATTTAGAGGAGAATTTTAAATGTGAAGAAGCTTAGTGCTGTAAATTCAGGAAGTCAACCTGTGGAAATAAAACTAGTTCGTTGATGTTACTGGCGATGCTGAGTTCTGTCTGGGAACAACTCTGCTCAACAACGACACTCGTAACAACGAGAATAGGTTGGAACTCAGACTGCTATTTAGCGAAGGATATTCTTAGTTCTTTACACTTTTCGCTATTCCGGTGAACCCTAATATCTAAGGACCACTGAGCTACACAGTCTGGTATCAGGAGCCCTGTCTGGTATATATTGTGCATTGCTCACACCACCATTAGCAACTACTTCTGACGTTGTGGTGTCATCGACATACTTCCAGAGTTGGGCGTTGAAATTTCCGATTAGATCCTTAATCAAAATTCGCTTTTTTCACCGATCCCATAATACAGTTCATTTTGGGGAGGGGGGGGGGGGTATTTGCATTAAAACAATGGATAATGAGTTCACTGAAGCATGATACAGTCCTAAGAGTAAATAACTTGTATTGTTTTTATGTAAAGAGCCCCCCAAAACGTGTTGCATTATGGGCTCGTGAAAACAGTCAATAAGGAACAACCAAGGCTCTAGCTTTGTCCCCTGGGAGACCCCAGAGGGGACAGAGCCTTACTTTGAGTAGCATCCCTCAGCTAGCTTAATCCGCTGAAAATGCCCGGACAGAAAATCAATTATCCAGTTGATTATACTGGTTGACAAGACTAATTTACGTAATTTATCAACAGGTATCCTATGGTCGATTAGATCGAACGCTTTCGATAATCGAAAAGCACAGTCCTGAGTGCCGCGGTGGATCGTAGCGCTATTGCCGTCTGTCGCTTGAGCAAGCGATATTCACGCTGATGTCTACCAAGCACTCTGCACACAATATCAACAAATTTAGTCATTAAGGTGGATCTAAATGATCAAGTTGATAACACGACCTTTTGAGAAGAGGAAGCCGTTACATTTCCCACCAACAATGGCATTTCACGACTACTGAGAAAAGCTCATTTGGGGATGTGCTCAGGTGCGGTATACCAAAATGGGCAACAACCCTGAATACGGACAACTAGCGATTTTAGGCAAGGACAGCAAAGCAAATTATTTTGATGCTTATTACTTTACCCCAGGAATGAGTATTTTCGGTGATATATTAGAAAAACGAGGACCAAGGAAACCCTACCCTCGCGGTAAATGGAATGAACCCTGTCATTTTCTCTAACAATATAATGAACGGTAACTTTATGGAGATGGTGTTGTCCCATTATAGGGTGCAACTGTAGTCGTGGCAATGTTTACTGTGGCCTCGTACAGTGTTTCGTCATAAAGGACACCTGGTAAAGACAAAAAGATGGAACCAGTGTTACAGCTGCATAAATCTGGACCATCCCAACATAGTTTCCGCCACTTCGAATCGCCCTATAAAGGTGCTACTTCACTCCAAAAGTCGGGCCAAGTTTATATAGATTAAAACTTGGTAGTTTGGGTCTGACGCTTTCTCCCAATAAAGGACCACAAGTACAAGATTCCAGGGTTGTCCATACAGTTTGAAGTAGGTGGCAAAATGGGAAAAGGTAGCCGGTAAAAGGGCATAAGTTAAATGAAGAATTGCACCGGTTAAGAAAAAAAAATTGAAATAAGTAGCCGGCATAAACGGCCCGAGTAGCTAGTCAATTCTGCCGGCTGTCGGGTTTTAGGGACAACCCTGAGATTGAGCTCTAGATGGTGAATTTAAAATAATACACAACAATCCTGTTTCTGGATTCCCTTGCCTGCTTGTAAGCAATAAGGAAGAGTTCTGGAATTTGAAGGTTGTACTCGATATTTTTACCTGAACGCCCCTTACGGTGTTCTAACTCAATACAACTTTGTCAATGCTGTTACACAACACCTTACCATGCCGTTAAAAATCAGGCTATAGTCCCAGAAGTTAGGGCCCTGATTGCCAGCTTGGACATGTCAGAGATCCTGTGTGGCGCCATTGGGCCTAACCCACCTAACATCACCCCCATAGAACCCATACTAGCAAACCCACACAGAGCATACGTGGCAATAATTTCAGAACGGATCTGTTTAAATAGAACAAACAACCAACATGTTATGGACCTCACCTGCAATGCATGCTGTCATGAAGCAGGCAATCGTACCTGCAATCAGTGCACGTAATGCAACAGTGGCCACGTCTTCTCTCCGTGATGGTGCGAGTGGCCCCAAGCAACCAATTTGGATTCCAATTGAGCTGACGTTAGCAAAGCCACACAACGCATATGTAGCTATGATCTCTGAACGAATCTGTTTAGAAAGTTGAGTAAAAAGCAACGAAAACGTCCGAGTAAGGAAACGTTACTTCGAAAGACCGTGAGTCCTTGCAACACGTTGTATTCAAGCAGTCCTTGAATAGTGTGACAAGAAGACAAGCTGAATACAATATAAACTAGGTTTCGAATTCACGATCAAAGCATTTTGGAAGTTGTAAGAAGGTTTGTTTGGGAAAGATGGGATGCAAGTAGAAATTAAACAGTGTGAATGAATCCACATCATTCAGTTATTTGTACAACACTTGTGATAATAATTATCAGCTGAAGACCTAACCCACAAATAACATTAGCTATGCTGTAATTAACTAAATCATACTAAATGTTAAATGCCAAACAGTTGTTAGTTTTACATGGTGGGGGAAGTGGTACACAAAAATTTGGTTTAATCAACTGAGATGATAATGTACACTGTAAATTGGCTTCCATGCATAAAGGGATTCGACCATTAGCCCTTTGCCAGGGCGAATCCTTACCAAACTCCCCATTCACTGTGACACTGACACTGTATGAACACTAAAGATCCTGTTTGAGGTCAAAATTAAAGAGGTTTTTAAGAATTTTTTTTTATTTCAAAGTTAAACTCTATTAAACTATGTAGATCCTCTTTGAAGTCAGTTAGAATACACTTAGTCTAATGATCTGTTTAGGAACTACTTTTTTTATTTCAGAGTTAAACTTTAATTTATTGAACACTTAAGATGCTGTTTGAGGTCGAAATAATTTAAGGATGCTTTTAGCAATTCTTTTTTTTATTTCAAAGAGACCGCACTTTTGTGAAATAAAAATGATAATAAAAATTGAAAAATGCAGATCAAATTTCCTTAGTTCATAAAGGAATGAAAGTCACAATTACCATTAGCAAATTAGAAACGCATTCAACCGGCGGGTATAAAGATTAACATTTAGGTAGCGATGACTTATTAAGTAATTTTTCACAATACTGCTAAGTGTCCATTTGCCAACTTTAGCTTCAAATTTTATTCCATGTTGGTCATCCATGCTTCTTTCTACATGTAGACTATGGTTACTGTTGTTATGATACGACAACAACAACTTTTAATTGTCCATGGACGAGCACATGGCGAGCGAACGCGCCAGGTCACATGACAATGACGTAATAACAATGACATCATAACATCTTCCCCTTTATAAAAGAAAGAAAACTTAAGGAGAAGTACTGAAAGAAATCAAAAGCAAAAAATAATGTCTCCAACAACACTGTTCGCAAAGTTCCTAAGACGTGTATTAACTAATCTTGAAAACGGACTGGCGGTCTAACTGTACGGCCACTCCTTGTTACGGTAGGACAGGACGCCATAGGGACAGCAGTTGTCCTAGGATTAGCTGGACCAGGAGTCGCCTCTCCAAAATTTCCTTGGGGTGTGGCATACTGGATAGGTTGCTGTTCCTTGTTGGTATCACGTGGTTGCGCAGGACTAGTCAACAGGTTTGCTGCAGGTGGAACCAAACGTAGCTGCCTACGATTTCTTCGATAGGTACGGTTACCAGATACAACAGCATAGGAGCGTGGTCCGATCATCTTCTTACACACTGCTTCAGTCCAGGTGTTCTCATTTGGCTTCTTCATTCTAACAATCTGACCAGGCTGTAGTTCAGGCAATGCTTTTCCTTTGAGGTTATAGTAGTAGGCCTGCTTTTGTCTGGAGGCAATTAGCTTTTGCTGCACATCCATTGGCGGGACTGTTGCTGGTTCAAGCAGTCTTGGTGTTAGCGGTAGCAGGTTGCGTGTTCTTCTGCTGAACAGTCTTTGAGCTGGAGAAGAGCCAATTTCAGTAGGTGTATTGCGGTAGTCTAAAAGGGCAAGATATGGATCAAATTTTCCAAGAGCTGCCTTCTTCATGATATTTTCACAGACTTTAACTGCACTCTCAACCTTTCCATTGCTTTGAGGGTTGCGAGGCGAGGAGGTAATATGTTGAAAGTGCCAGTTTTTTGCAAACTTTGCAAAATCCGCCGAATCGTACTGTGGGCCGTTGTCAGAAATGACAATCTCCGGTATTCCATGACGGCTAAACTGCATTTTCAGCTTGTTGATGACAGTTCTGGAATCTGTAGTCTCCAACTTGTCAACTTCAAAAAACGATGAATAGTAATCAACGGTTATCAGGTACTGTCGCCCATCAAACTGCAACAGGTCTGTTCCAACTTTCTGCCAGGGCCTTGATGGAACTTCGTGCGGCATCAGTGGTTCTCGAGGCTGCTCTGGCTTGTAGGAATTACAGACATCACACTTGAGGATGAAATCTTTCAATTCAGAATTCATCCGTGGCCAATAGTAAACTTCTCTTGCACGGCGGCTACAACCTTCAATACCCAGGTGAGACGAGTGAACCTTTTCCATCATCTCCTTTCTTAAACTGGCCGGTACAATAATACGGTCACCCTTGAACAGCAAGCCATTTTGAACAGTGATTTCTTCTTTTAAAGAGAAATAAGGCCTGATTTCTTGGGGTACTTCGGCTTGAGTACTTGGCCAACCTTCCAAGACAGTGGACATCAGGATCTGAAGGTCAGCATCACAGGCAGTGACTTTCCTAAAGTCGTTAAGGCGTGCATGGGAGATAGGTAGATCATCAACCAGAACTATTTCCTCAACCTCATTGCAATACTCTGTCTCTGAGCAAGGTTCGTCCACATAGGCTCTGGACAGGGGGTCAGACATAACCATATTCTCTCCCTTCTGGTACTTCACATCAATGTTGTATCGCTGAAGGCGTAACAGCATCCGCTGGAGACGCTTGGGGGCGGAAGCAAGGTCTTTCTTGCAGATGGCCTCCAAAGGCTGGTGATCTGTTTTGACATGAACAATGTCTCGACCATAGAGGTAGGTATCAAACCTCTCACATGCAAAAACTACTGAGAGAAGTTCTTTTTCGATTTGGGCGTAACGGCCTTCGGCGGGAGTAAGTGCCCTTGAGGCAAAAGCAACTGGCTGTCCTCCCTGGAGTAGGGTGGCGCCAAGTCCAGATAGTGATGCATCACATTCAACTGTAACGGCTTGTGTGACATCATAAAACTTGAGCACCGGAGCCTCACAAACAAGACTCTTTATTTTCTGGACAGCTGCATCATGAACTGCGAGCCAGGACCACTCAGCATCTTCAGCTTCAAGACGACGCAATGGTTCTGATACACTGGACAGGTTTGGAAGGAACTTCGAAAGATAATTAACCATGCCAAGAAATCTCTTCAGTGATGTCACATCTGCTGGGGTAGGCATGTCCTTAATAGCACGGACCTTGTTTGGATCTGTAAGGATACCATCAGCAGTCAGCAAATGACCCATGAAAGGTACTTCGGAAAGGCGGAGCTTGACTTTCTGAGGATTAAGAGTCAGATTCAGCTTGCGGCACCTTTCAAGAAATGCAGTTAAATTCTGATCGTGATCCAGGACTGTGTCTGCAGCTGTGTCTCCAAAACCACACACGAGAAAGTCGTCAGCTATGATCTCCACTCCCCGAAGACCCTCAATTGCTTCATTCATTTTCCGCTGCCTTACCTCAGGCGCAGAAGAAATGCCAAACGGCATTCTTAACCAGCGAAATCTGCCAAATGGAGTATTAAATGTGGTGTAATAACTGGAACTCTCTGGCAGCTTCACTTGCCAAAAACCACTTTTCGCATCCATGACACTGAAGACCTTTGCCTTGGTGAGTCGGGATGTAACATCATCCACTGTAGGTAGGGGGTAGTGTGAACGCTTAATAGCAGTGTTCAAATCTTTGGGGCCAGGCATACACGGATTGACCCATCTTTTTGGGGCACGGCCAAGACACTGGATACCCAATTGGTTGGCTCAGTAACAGGTGCAATGATCTGGTTGCTAACCAAGTTTTCCAACTCTGCCTTCATGGCATCTCTCTTAGGAACAGGCACTCTACGAGGAGGATGTACTACAGGACTAACATTCCCATCCAATGACATACTGTATTCTCCAGGTAAGCAACCAATACCATGAAATACATCAGCGAAGGGGCTAAGGACAGGATCTGTAATAATACTCTCAGATACAGCTTTCTCTGGAGTAGCAGCAACACTGTTAACGGGGGCATGAACACCAGGGACCATGATTTTAATGAGACCCATACCTTGACAAGACTTTAAACCCAGCAAAGGTGTAACCCTTTGATCAACAATGACAAAGTTCAGTTCATGTTTGTTACCATTATGCTCAACTTTCAGCCTTGCAGAGCCCAATGCCTTTCGCTTTGAGTGATCATGCATCACTAGTGTGATATCTTTAGGAACAATGCTAGCTCTATTGAAATCATTGGTGGCTCTGATGTAATCCACCAATGGCAAAATATTTGCTGATGCGCCTGTATCAATCTGGAATGTTACTGAAACAGTGTCATTTAGAGTAACTGGAACAAGAGCCTGATCTTTGCCACCAATGTTATTTATGTAGAAAACTTCCTCGACATCATTAAAATTCACATTCACAGACTTACTGCGACATTTGACTGCGAAGTGTCCGACTTTGCCACATTTCTTGCATGTTTGTCCGGATGCTGGACATAGCTTTCTGTCAAGTGCATGTTTGCCACCGCAGAAGAGACATTCTTTAAGTTTGCTGTTAGACGAGGGGTTCCGAATGGAACTTTTCGGGAGCTTCCTTTTCTCATATTCCTTCTGTGGCTTAGGTTTGTGTTTCACAGCATTGACATCTTCCTGAACCGAAGCTTCACCTGCAATTTCCGAGGCTTCCGAATGAGTAACCTGACTGGCTTTGATCATTTCAACGGCTTTATCTAGGTCGAGATCACGCTTTCCAAACGATCGCGAACAAGCGATTCACGGAGCGTTCCAAAACCACAGTTCTCAGACAGCTTCAACAAAGCTGTTAT
>OX419338.1:7091204-7096204 GCA_948470475.1 Galaxea fascicularis | reverse complement strand
GGTACTCCACTTTAGGTAATCCAAGGATACTCCATGGAATAGTACTTCGTGTTTTGTCCTCTCCTCACTAAGAGAACGCATAAAGAGGACATGTAAAGTACCGGCAAATTAATTGGCTAATTTAGTTTGTTTGCGTGCAAGCGAATCACGTGTTCGTGAAGGTTAAATGCAAGGAACATTTGTACACAGGAGTTCGGAGTTTCAAAAAACACTTGCGTGCGTCGGGATAAAAAGAAGCCTATAATTTTCTTCATTTGCCACACAAAATAATTGCACGAATTTGCTATAAAAAAACTTTTGTATTTTTAAGATGTGCTTGATTTTATCCCCACAAGTGCAAGTGTTTTTTGAAACTCCGAACTCCTGTATTGATTTGAGTGGGAGTTGATATCTCCACGCACTCATTTACTTAGTCGCACTTTGTAACGGCTTCAAGAACGGGCTCATCATCGGTGTAAAAACCTGTGAAACTCACGAGTGACGTAAAACAAGGAAAACAATACCTCGTAAAACAAAGAAAACCTCACCAGGTTTTTACACCGAGAATGGCCCCAAGAACGAGGTAGGAAAGTATGTTTGGACTGCGTTGCTCTCTGTTTAATGAAGGTTAAACGCACGTCTTCTTTGTCACCGATGAATTTGTGTTGAGCCAGGGCTGATTCGTTATCGGTTATATTCGTATATTTGAGGCAACCTCTTAGTTTCTCTCTGAAAATGTATTATAGTTGTGCGCGGATTTGTTACTTTGGCTATTCTTGTTTTGTCGGCATTTGTTACATCTGAACCGACCCCTTTTGTCTCTTACATAAGTAAATGTCATATTGAACACTGACTGGTATTTTTCATCATTGTTGTTTTCGTCACATTTGTGGTGAGAATTATTTGTTACTTCTGTTATTTTTGTTATATATCGCCGGTTCCTTGTCCATCTCCCTGGCGCTGGTTTGCTATATTTATGGGGCCCCTCGCTCTTTCTCTCGCCAAGATTTGTTATTTTCGTTACTTTCGCTATATCTGTAGGGCTCCCTTGCTCTACCTCTCTCCAAGATTACTGAATTATCTTTGCTAGCAGTGATTTCTCATTGTCGACTTCGTTAACGACATGGTCTATATGGTTTCAGCACTCGACAAACTCCTCGTTGACTTATGGCTGTTTATGCGTGTGGCCTAATACACCATGAGCCTTTTCTGGAATATGACGCCAAGCCGGCCACTTGCGGAAAAGATTAGGGATGGTCACACACTAGGGGTGGTCACAGCCAAGGTTCGTTACGTCCGTAGTGATTCTTTAACGTCCCACATAATCAATTATGAGGCACTCTACCAACTGAGCCAACCGGTCGGTGGTTATCTTTGCGATTGCCTCCATTGGTTTGTTATTTTCGTCATTTTCTTTAACTTTCGCCAAGATTAATTATCTTGCGCTGATTTGTTATTTTCGTTGCACTGATTTGCTATTTTCGATATTTTTGTTATTTTCACTGTTTTTGTTATTTTCGCTATATTTGTGGGGCCCCTTTGCTCTTTCTCTCACCAAGATTTTTCACTCAGTTTTGCAGTGATTTGTCATTTTCGTTATCTTTGCGATTGCCTACATTGGTTCGTTATTTTCGTTAATTTGTGGAGCCCTCCCGCTCTACCTATCACCTACATTTGTTATCTATGCGCTCATTTGTTATTGTCGTTATTTACGTTATACTGATTTGTTATTTCGACATTTTTGTTACTTTGTTCTTTTGATTTGTGATTTGTTATTCTTGGGATTGCCTTCATTTCTGGACATAAGTGTGATTTGGTCAGTGTATAATAATTAACAACTATTCACCGAGGTAGAGGTGGCCACTAGCCACCGACACCGACTTGAGTAGTTATTTTAGTGTATCTAAAACAGGAGATAATATACACCACAAAAAATTGATTTTAATTCATATTTTCCAGCAAGGATTGCAATATTTTACCGCGCGCAAAAACTGCCGTCTCTCTCTTTTCTTTCCGTCTCGTTTTCTCGCTGACAGATAAAATTTCTGAAGACATTTGTTAAGTGCTGGTGGCGACATTTCTGGTGGCGATAAAAACATAGACCGTTGCCTTTAAACACGGCCAAACAAAACTTAGTCGCCTTTCTTTGTGTTTTCAGGCACTGCTTCGTCGTTAATTTGGATGATTTATTCGCTAACGCCGGCCGGGACCGGACGCCATGTTTTCGAAATTCACAAGAGGGTGCAAGAAACTCGCGAGTTGCTCGGAGGTAAATAGCAAAGGATATTCGGAGTTTGACTAGCCAATCAGAGCGCGCCTTCAACGCTATCCACTGTTTTAGTATATACTAAATCCTAATAACAATAAATACACACCTAAAAAGTCTCCACTGTAAAAATACTACTCTAAACTATACCTGCTTAAGTACTGTTATATTGGACAATAGGTGTACTAAACTGGAAAACATTAATGACTCACTGATATCATCCTTAATCCATTTTTTGTTGTCCTGTTTTTGATATACTCAGAGAGCTGACCATATGCCACAAATTCATTTAGAAAAGTCTTGATGCCCAGGAGTTCAGCTACAACATCACAATCATTCCATTCCACGCCCATTATAAAGGCAACAGGTCGCAAAACATAGGAGCAAATAGACTGCATGTGGAGACAGGAAAGAAATGATTTTACTACGTTAACAACAAAGCAGTGCTAAGTTCTTCCAAGGATATTCAATAACTGACTGAAACCCTTCCTGTTAGTTCACAAAACTTCTGTTGATGTGGCGCAAATCTCCACCAAGCCACAAGACTCTTCACAGGGCAAATGATAATAACAATAGCAATAGTAAATAAGAAACATAAAACACTTAAATAATGATTATTTGATAAGTTAATGTTTGTAGCTATCGTTAAAGAGTGTGTTGCTGTCTGTTAACCCATTGGTTAAGGGTCGCTAATGCCTGGTTTTTACATGATTGATACGGTGGCTAAAAAAATTGTTCAGCAATTGCAGCGATCATAGCAATCCTTGATCTGGGCGATTATCTCGATCAAAATATTCCAAAGGGCCTTTGCTTCACGGCGGACATGAAAATTATGTTGATCGCTGAATTTTGGTATTCACAGCGATCAGTTGTCTCTTTCCGCCCTTCCCCCCTCCCCCCTTCCCCCTCCCCCCTCCCCCCTCCCCACGATCACGGTGACTGTAAGGGGTGGCGAATAGTAACATCCGAGACTCGCCAAGATGCCGAGACCCTAGTTTGAAAATCCGAGACCGAGACCAAACACGCGAGACTTCAAGGCTCTCCGCAAAGGCTGTTAAGATTTCGAGATGGGATGAAACGTTTACAAGACCCATGCGGCTTTTTAGCTACCATTCGCCATCCCGACTGTAACAAATTAATGTGCCAATCATAGTGATCATGTGGAAACCAGACATTAAAAGACAAACCCACTCTTAATTTCACTTAATGACTAGATAGTAAGGACTTGTGCTTTTTTTTATTAACAACATACCTCAAACTTAAGTTCTTTAAGCCCAACCATGGATCCAAGCCAGGACAATACTCCATTGAAAAATGCAAGGAATGCAAGGAAGGCAATCAGATTTGCAGCAATGTTGGCAACCAATGCGATTGCAGTAGACGCACCTTTGGTCACTGCTTCAATTATATTCCTCTCGTTGCTGCAAAAGAGAAACAAAAGTTGGCTGATAGTCTGGATGCATACTTCCAAACTAAATGGCAAAACAATTACATTTGTTTCCAGGTACATGTACTTATTGTTCTGTATGCAACCATAGTTACTAACTATGATGCAACTTACCAGGGCTGCCACTAATTCTTGAAGTAGGGGGGAGGGGGGCTACCAAATTTAAATTAGCAGACGAATCCCTTTTTTGAAGTGAAGTCAACATGCAGTTTTTCTATCAAAGTAGCCAAGAATGTAGCTCAAACCATCAGGCGAAAATCCCCAGCCCCCAACCTTTAATGACAGGTGTGAATTACATTCAGATCCTTGGCCATGAAATATTCTTTTCAGCATTAACTCTCTAACGCTTGGGAAATTCCAACACTTCATACCAGTGGGACGCCCCTCATGCTTGGAAATTTCCAATGACCTTGTGTAGGGGAGGTACGAATATTTTCTGTTATTGAAAACTGAACTCCGGATATAACATTTCCAGCATTTTGATTGGCTAGCCGGACACAGGTTATCAGCTCATATACCGAGTGCGACAAGTATGGTCAATGAACGCGTCAGCAAAGCAAGAAATCTGAGTAAAATTTTCCCCAGAAACTGGCAGCCATAAGCAAAATCATCTCGCAGAGGAATTAACAAGTAGAAATTGCAACACTGGTACCGAAATACAGACGAATTGAGTGTTTAAGAACGACAAAAGACAAAATCTGTGCTGGTTTCTTTTTTAAATAATTCTCTTGCAGCTCTTAGAAAAGACGGAAAAGTTCACAGCAGCACTCACTACAGGAAATCCTTTGAAGGATCGGTGTTCTTTTGAAACTAAATATCAACACAGCAAAAGTGGTCTTTTACCTGCACTCGGTGCAATGTACCAATCACCAGCTTCAAACGTTTGACTTTTACAAGTGTCACGTTTAATAAAAACGAGAAGAATCACTGCTCTCGTTGTTTTTGTTATTCTGCTCGGCCGCGGTTCCGGTTCAGATAAACTTCAAGAGGCTCTGGGTATTTCTCTCATAATCATGATATTTCTTTTGCTTATCCTTCAGTTTTCTTATTTCCGATCAGTTTAGGTGAGGCGATGTTCTAGTTCATCAAAACAAACTGAAATTATGTCTTCACTTTGATCAAATTCGCCGCTCATGGCGCCATTGTTTGATCACTGAATGGGCGGGATTACAGACTTGCTTTCTTCAGCACGTATATCAGTGTGAAAGCCATTCCATCCACTTTACACGAAATGGTTGAAATAATTTTTATAAAATCGTTGACCATTTACAACAGTCCTGAGCCAACAAATTAAAATAGAGCTATTTT
>OX419338.1:7073704-7081204 GCA_948470475.1 Galaxea fascicularis | reverse complement strand
GCACCCTCGTTAAAAATTGTAGCCTGAGTACCAGAGGTGTTTCTTCCTCACATTTATGGGGGATCAGCCGACTGGTGAGAGACAGGCGAGACACGCGCAGGCTTCAAAGGTGATGGGTTTGAAATCGAATCAGGGGTCAAAGATCATCTGACCTCTGTCATCGCCATGTGAGAAGCTCTTCCCACGTGCTCGGAAAATCTGGAAAATGGCAAAACTGCTTTTTATCATTTCATTGTTAACATTTGTGAGAGTTCTTGGAGCAGTTAAAGATCAAAACAAACATAAGGATGGAAGGAAAAACGAGGTAGGTTTGGATCCTGCTGTGATAACATTGATTTACTGCGTCACATCAGTTGCCCAACTTGTGGGACCGCGTTTACCCGGCTTTAATTGATGCGATTTTCTTAAAACAAAATCCAATCTTCATTTCTGATTTCATTATTCTTGGAAATGTGTGATTTTTGCTCGATGATCGACTGCCAGTGCAGGATTTGCTTGCGCACGTGGGACTCCGACGTGACATGATCTTGTATGATCAAGTCACGTCAACAGCCATCACGGGCTAATAGGTCACTGTATTTAGCGCTTCACGGTAGGTTAAGGGTTTCACCACAACTCGCAACAGGATCCTAGAGCAGGCTTAAAATGAGATTTTTATCGTTTTTTAAACACTTTGAACAGATTTCTGAGTTTCCAAAGCAAATATCAAATTGGGCGATTAAATCTAGTCGCAAAAATATCTGGTAACGCAACTTTCAAGTTTGTTATGAAACTAGAGCTGGATCATTCAGGAACTGATCATGTGCGGCTTCAAACCTTGCGCCACGCGTTCAGCTAGTCACTCCAGGATAGTTATACTTATACTTATACTTATCGACGACAGCGTTTTTTGCAACAGTTGCCTCCTGGAGGATTTTTAGTGAGGAACTTTAGCTGAGGACACACATGGGAACGAAAAAGCAAGCAGCACTGCATCTGTTGGACGGAATCTTATTCTCTAAAACATTAAGTTCTTCTTATTGTTGCTACCGTTGCTTTCAGTCGTATAACGTTAATGGACTGATTAAATTTGCTTTGAAGATACTGTAACACGAAAATATCCATGTTTAGCTGAGGAAAGATACGAGGCGCATGTTGCATTATTAAAGAAAATCCGTTAAAGGGAGTCTGGTTGCAAAGAAAACAAAACTTCTGGCCTGCAATTCAAATCAGCAGTTTTATTTGTCAGTTGTCACATTTAATAAAAAGATTCAGCCCAACGTGTGGAAAAGATGCTAGTTGTGAGCCATGATAATGGCTATTCACGCCATTTCCCTATCCACATTCTTTCAGCATCCATGCCATTCCTAATTTTTTAGTCGGGATCATTTGCGGTCCAGTATGGGGATCATTTGCGGTCCGGGATCATTTGCGGTCCAATTTGGGGATCATTTGCGGTCCGGGATCATTTGCAGTCCTGGGATCATTTGCGGACCCGTACAAAGCCTTGACAAACTTTGGTAGATCTAAAAATCACCGGGCGCACTTGTCTCAGGGAACTGGTGACAGATTTTTTCGCAAAATAAACAAAAATTTGCCCAGTGCGTCCGGGCCCAAAAACTAGTAATACGAGATTAATAATATGATAAGTCTAAAACTACGAAAATTTAGGTAAGAACGAAAGCTAACAAGTATAATAATTGTATATATTAATAAACTATTCACTTCTTACCTTTCTGCGGTGCTTGGAGAAGACCCAGCAAAAGAACATATTACAAAAGAGTCCAGCAAGAGATAGAAAGCGCACAGGTTGTTTAGCAGTATCAAGCCCAAAGAAAACTCCTAGCGCCACCGCAATGAGGACAAGCATAACCCTGAAATGAATCAAAAGGAATAAAGCCGCAGCTTCACAAGCGATTTTTTGCTTGCGATGGTGATGCGATTTCTTCTGCACATTGTCGCGTCGCCGGCGCGCGGTGGTGGCTACACGAGTGACGAAGTCTGTGATTTTGTCGCGAAAAGTTCAACTCATTGAATTTCTGGCAATTTCTTGTCTGCAATTTTTTAGCCGTCGTCATCGCAGCACTTGCGCGAGCATGGCTACACGTGTGATTTTCACCGCGCGCTGGCGACGCGACAAATCTAGAAAAAATCGCATCACCATCGCAAGCAAAAAATAGCTCGTGTAGCCGCGGCTTGAAGGCATCATGAGGAAAGGCACAAAAATTTTTTCACGAGAACACAAACATTTTCTGATATTATGGACTAGGCTATCACTGGGGGATATTCAGTAGCCAGGGGGGTTCCAGCAGTTGCAGTATGGTGAATGTAAGCTTACTGTTTTTTCACCATGCTGGAACCCAAAATGGTCAGGCCAAATTCCCATATCCCAGCTTTTAATGACATGCATTATCAGTGTTAATCACAGATGGCGCAAACAAAAGTTCCACATACCATTTTAAATACTGCCAGCGACTGCTCATAGCATTAATGACTGGTTCCATGCACACTTTGAAGATAGCAGAACCGCAGTGGTCGCGGATAAACACGTAAGACATGCAGAACCAAAGAAACATAGTTATGCCAAACAGCCACTTGACCTTGTCAAATCCACTAACAGCAATAGCTACAATGCTATAGATCAACAAGATCACAGTGATACAGACAATGACAATGGATAAACCGTGTCGTTCCCAAAGCTCGCTCCATTTTTTCCTTTCGGGTGTATCCTTCCACTTGGCAACGACAACATGAAAACAATTCTCCTGTGTTGGACTGTCATCCGGTTTCAGACTGGATATGGACTGGTAATTTGACTTGTTCACACCAGACAACTCTAAATGATCAAGCTGTAGTTGAAACAGTGACAAATTATGAACAGTAATTAGTTTCGATTGTCTGATACGACTGGTACAGAACTGAACAATAATATTTCAGACCAACACAACAAGACTTGAAAAAATGACACTCTTGTTGGTATTTTTTTTTTCACTTTATTTTAGGAACATGTTATTGACAAAACACTCTAAAGAAAGAAAATAACAATAGAATAGAACACAACCTCCTACCATATCCTTTCAAGGACTTTCCTCTCCTGGAAAATGCTAGACTATAATACAAGTAGTTTCTCAGGATTTGCGGTGACCCATAGGAACCCTGCTCAAACAGTGGGATTAAATTCGGTCGTTCAGTTGTTCAGATTTAGCAATTAGCTGAATTCAGACCTTCAAACGACAGTAAAAGCATAAAAATATGTTTCTGGCTTGATTAATTACCAGTTTGTATTGTGCCAAACATTAGAGTGTATTTAGAGAGTGTTCACAAAGCCTATGTTGTTTCTTATGCCCTTTTTGTACCAAGCCCTTAAGGAGGCTCGAAAGGGTTTTTCGTTGATGTGGTGTTTGCGAAACGATGCAAGATTACAAAGGATATTTAATGGTCTAGGCAAACTATATGTCTCCTTGGCACTCTATTGTTGGGCTATATTTTAAGGTTGCCTATGACGTCATATCAATTACCATGACAACGCGCCAGGTGCACAAAGAGGTCTTCTAAATGTCAGTTTTTGTAAATTATCTGAAAAACTAATTCGGTGACCTACCGTTTTATTCCTTTGTTGGGAAACTGTCCCTAATTTTTTTAACTTTTCAGGCAGAATGAAAAAAATTTATCTAGTAGAATTAAAGATATTTTAAAAAACGTGTTTTATGGCTTACAGAAAATTCTACTAGATAATTTTCCACGAAACGTTTATATTTAAAGTGTCATCGTCAATGGTGCGTGCATACAAAAAAGCAAGATAGGTCAACGAGCAAAATTTCGAGCTTCCTGGAGCAATATAATTCTATCATTGCTCAAAGATGAATTTTTTTTAGTACGGCCACTAATCGGTTAACACAGCTTGTTGTCAGCTGCCAGTTCAACATAGACGTACGGGCATTTTTTTGCCAGGAAGGGGTGGGGGGAGGGGGGGGGGGGGGTCGGTGAACCATTTGCCCAAAAAATTCTTACAAGTTGCCCAAATTTTACGAAACATTCGAAAGGAAGCGAGGGTCATACGATGCACTAACAATGGCCTACATATGAATAAATAAATAATTGGCTTTGCCCAAATTTCTCTTGCTGCTCAAAAAATCTAGGTTGCCCAAAATTTTTTTTGGGGGGGGGCTGCAGCCTCCCCGGCCCGTACGCCTATGCAGTTCAATGATTTCGAGATGTTTAAAGAGGAGGTTTCTCAAATTCCCACAATACTTAGCACACAAAGAGTGCCTTGTTTTAACACAACATTCACATGATACACCATTCCCTCAAAAAATAAGAACAAGTTCAAGCAAAACAAGCCATGAAACAACGTTGATTTTGTTGATAAACCCTGAATCACAAACATGCTGGCTTGCAAATTGGACAGCGGGGCATAATTAAGCTAATAAAGTTACATGAAGGTGCCTAAATGACAGCTGTCGACACCTTTCAAAGGGTTTAGTTCACCATGAGTGTACAAAAAAACAACATATGATGCGTGGTTGCCGGAATTCGAATTTTGTCTAGTGCCCTCTGCTTCTAAGGCTCTCACGTTCCTCAGTGCATCTAAGCACATTCCACGCAAGCAGTGAACTTTACACAACTCAACAATGGTCAAATAAGAATGAGCTCATTCTTAACGGCTTTAGAGATGGGCTTTCTTATGTTGGTGTCAGTAAAAAGTTGCACGCTATAATTAAGTATACATTTATGACCCCGCTTCGGTTACACCAGATATTTCCGCATGGGTATTTCGCTTCGCACAGCATTCTGGTGAACAATACTTAACTTTCAAGACTACGCAATCGAGCGAGACATTTGACGCCAGAGCGCACAAATTTACGAACTTGGAATCTTTGAGTTTTCTAAATTTTTAGATTAAGTTTGCTTTTAACTTTTAAATGTGTTTCTCATAAAGAAGAGGTAAAAAGGTAAAGGTAAAGTCACCTTATTTAACGTCGGTAGTTCCTTCAGCTACGAGGCTGGTATCAATGGAAGCCGACGGTGCGCCCTTTACCCCGCTCCCTCTGTCAGTGCTCCGTTTTACGGGTATTTAAAGCTATAGCTACACGGATCAGACGAAAGTCGAAACAGACGTTGAAGTCACCGAGAATCGAACCAGGGACCTCTTGCTCCGAAAGCCGTGCACTAACCAACTGAGCCACGCCTGCCGCTAACCCCTAGGTTGATTCGCGACTGTTGTATATTGTAATTTCCTTGCCCCTTGATCTTGGCGGAAACTATACTTGTATTCTCATAACTGAGCGCAACTTTATTTTGACACGATGGGATATTCAGCAGAGCTGGTGGTCGTGCATTTAGTCTAATAATAATAATAATAATCAAAGATAAGAAAGAAAGATAATGGTGAGAAAAATTAATGTCAAAGTCAAGAAAAGTAATGATTTGTATCGTCTTAAATAAAATACTTTAATATCAACACTGTAAATAAAAGACTACGCCGATCTAGCTTAGCTTATTATCTAATAATAATAATGATGATGATGATAATGATAATAATAATAACAAAGATAAAATTAAAAAATATTAATAAACTATAATAAATTAAATTTAAAACCTAAGAATATGTTTAACTGATATTCTATGTACATTAAAACTATGAATTTAAAATCCTAAAAATATACATAATCATCGTCTTTATGTTTAATTACTGCTACAATAGGGTCAAAGTTTATTTTTCTAGTGTCTATATATAGTGACTTGTCTAGTGTTTATTTTTCTAGTGTCAAATAACCGAACTGGGCTAAAGAAGATGCTGAATACTGGAAACAGAAGACTCTCAACAACTCACAACAAAACACAACTTCGTAGGCGAAAAAAAATCGTGGAGGCTACAACGCGATTAGGCATTGTGAAATGACGAACATGAGTGTGAAATATGAGTAGAGTTATTCCCTCACAATTTATTTTGTGCTGTACGATTTTAGCTAAACTCAGTGAACCGTTCTGGAAGATGTTGCCTCGGATTCTTTTGTCACCTGATTTCGTTTTGAAAAACCAGAAAAGTTGGATGTATCACTGGCAGGTTTGCAGTGACTTACAATCAACTTGCCGATTTGTTCAAACACGAAATATATCTGTGGGCCATTCACAGGCCTCTCAACCCCAAAAGACCAAAAACCTGGAGATCAAGGTTAAAAAACCTGAAGATTTATCGACGGCATTAAAAAGAACTAAAACCAGGTGTTTTAGTTCTGATGTCGATTGATAGTTCGTATCTTGATGCGAGAAACTGGTAACGATGAGCTTATTTGGCATTTGTCTTCTAAATATGGTGGTAAGGTCCGTGTCTTGGCAAATATCGAAATATGCCTTTGAACTGAAAAAAAACTGTGGATTTCAACAGAATTGCACCAGAAAATCAATTTTGCGAGGCAAAAATGAAAATATACAAGGAAACTGTATTTCATCGGCTTGTGAATCTGTTTACCGTGAGATTCTTGTGCCTCATCGTGAGACCATGAGATTGCCCTCAAAATCGTGACTCTCACGGAAACACCTTGAGACTTTAGAGGTCTGAATCATTCAACAAACCATTTATGTGCGGTAGAGACCCATTCCCATTCGAGTAAATTGAAGCTCCTAACTGGTGTAACACTGTAATACGACGCAAAGCCTCAGCCGCAAGTACTAGAGAGAACATTAAGTCAAGATAAACTCACCGAAGTCATCCTCGAAGATAAAATGAACATTAACTCAGCGAATGCACGTACTCTGGACGCAGTGAAAATATCAATTTTAAAAAGAGCAGTGCGGTAAAGCAAGACATTGGGTGACGTCACTCTACGAATGATCACGAATTGGCGCTTTGGTGTCCGAGGGTCGTCAATTGAGAACACGCGATGTAACATGACTGACTTTATTTTTAATGGTTCTCCAATACATTCACATGAGGTACTCGTTCAAGATGGCGGGACCACATGCTAAAGAAGTCCCATCATGTTTCTGGGGTTGAATTGGACTTTGTGTACTCGTCGTGTAATGTGACATCTCCCTCTCTTGCAAACAACAGCAACAAAAGGAACAAGAGAAAGGAAAAAAAGGAGGAGCAAGGGGCTTAATAAATCACTTATTGCGTGAGAATTACAAAGATAACGGTAATGTCTCCGAATGAGCTCATTCTCACAAGTTCAGTTTTTGTGGGGGTAACACAATCCTTCCTGACTTGGTGACATATTTTTCGGGCTTTTGGCACTGTTTTGCACTGCAATCGTGCTATCAGGTCTGTCTGACGGCTGCGTTGCTTTCCTGTGGGATCAGTTTGGGCTCCTGGGCTTGCCCATTTGTGACTGGTTGCTGGGGTGAGTCTGACCCTTGGCTGTGTATTGGGGTTTCTGCGTGTTGAGTGTGTTGGTTTGAAACGCTCCCTTTTTTACCTTTTATTTTCTATTGTTACTATTGTTGATTGATAATCACCTTTTATAGTAGGCCTTAGTAACCGCAATTATTGCGTGAGTGGTCGGTATAAGAGGTTTGGCG
>OX419338.1:7036204-7068704 GCA_948470475.1 Galaxea fascicularis | reverse complement strand
CGCATGTTTTTGGGACCATCCTAACCATTTTTAAACTGGTTAAGGAAGAAGAGAATAAAAGAAATATGGTTTTCAAAGATATGCATGTTCCGAATTAGGATATACACTTAACGGAAATGTCCAGACTATTCTGCGCGTTTCAGTCAGGTCCGAGCGCATGAACCGCCTATCTTCTGGTCCACGTCAAAGGATCGGCACAGCCGGGTCCGCGCACGATTTTGTCTCCTCACCTTTTGCCAGAAGAACTCATATTCTTTGTATTTCGAGTAAAATTGTATTCTGATCATTCTGTTGTATTCTATTATTGGAGGTAGAATGAACGCAACACTATTCCATTTATTCCGCTTTAGGATATGTAAAACAACACGAATATTGCTTCTATTCCGTGTAAATCTAGCCCGGGAGAGTCCTATAAGAATGCGCTCTAAGAATACATAAATGTACTGAATGTATATACTATCAGTTTCAAAGTCTCACCTGCAATGCATGCTGTCATGAAGCAGGCAATCGTACCTGCAATCAGTGCACGAAATGCAACGGTAGCCATGTCGTCTCTCCGTGAGGGCGCCATTGGTCCCATGCCGCCAATTTGGACTCCAATCGATGCGAAGTTGGCAAACCCACATAGTGCGTATGTAGCTATAATCTCTGAACGAATCTGTTTGAAAGGTTGAAAGATAAAGTTGAAAGAGACTCATGAACACCCTTTTGAAAAAACAAAGACACCACGAGATTCGGCGCACCATCTTAGTCAACATCATATATATATCAGCTAATGATATTAGGGAGCATTGTGCGGCCGGTTTAGGCCGGCACGGTAGTCAATGGGTTAAACTTGTCCAAATAAATTTGATTGGTTGTTTGGTTGCTGGATGAGTTGGTTGCACTAACTTGCCACCAGTACTTCTTTTTTTTTTCCCAAGTGCGAAAGGAAGCAGTGGCGGGGCGAAAGACTGAGCGGACCACCGCCTTTCACAATAGCGGGAACGGAGAAAGAACTCCCAGTCAGAGGTTATCCTTGCACAGTGTGAATTAGACAGGGAGAATAGCATATATCTTTTTCAGAAATTCTATTACAAAAACTACATTCATAAAACCGCCGCCCGTGTTAGCCGCTCATTTGAAAGTGGCGCAGGACTGCCTAGGGGAGGGTTCTGTGGTTCAAATCCCAGACTGGAACAGAACCCACACTCCCTTGGCAAATAGAAGAGAACGTATTTAGTAAGTTCATTCTAGCTAAGGGTGCCGACACATGACTCATCATTAGGCAATGACAAACCAGTTGGCCCCTTGTCCTCTACGTCCACAAGTAAAACTTGAAGGAGATCGTAAGAGAGAGTAGAAAAGACTAGGGAACGTTGTTTCCAGTGTCGTTATCTGTTCTATCAGCTAAGGGTTGGGAGGAGGTTGGGCGGTGTGCTAATCACCCGTTCCCATGAAAGCCTTAGGGCCTGTTTACATGGAGGGAGGGTGCCCCGGCTAACCGAGCTACCCTGGGAGAGCCAAATTCTCTTACGTTTCTTTAGAAAATGCATTGAGGCGTTTACATGCTAGACAGAGTAACCCGCCTTCCCGGGGCGCCCTGTCTGCCTGCCCGGAGCACCCTCCTAGGCGGGATAGCCTTTTGCCATGTAAACGGTTCGTGCCGGGGCACTCGCCTAGCCGAGGTGAGACGACCGTTATATTCAGCGTTATATTGCAAGGCAGCTTTTAACGTTAACTGCCTCTAGTGGCCACGCTCAATTAACAGAGTGCAAAATAATAGCCTTAAACACTCAAAAGTGGCCATTGGCGGAACGAGTGATAAATAAAACTTGCCGCCAAAACGTTTCTTTTGTCCGCCATCTTGTTTGTTATGCTTCGTGGCAGCTTAAAAGATAGCCCACTGACTATCCCGCTTAGGTGAGTTGTATGTAACCCTCCAAGCCGGATAGCCCGGTTAGCCGGGGCACCCTCCCTCCATGTAAACAGGCAGTTAGTTGGTCACGGAACCAACAGTCGCGTGGCTGTTGACCCTGAGCTGCCTCAGGATTCATAGAAAAGGCATTATGACGATGATGAGGGAACAACCATAAATAGAAATAAGTCCGCAATGCGTACATGTGTGGCTTACTAGAGCACGTGACAGGCGCTCGACTCTCGTGGACAAATAAATCCGATAGTGCCAAAATGTGGCTGCACACTTCGTGTAAGCCACACAAAAGTGATACCGGAGGAAATTTCTACTTGAGAGTTTTCTTCGCTCATGATTTATCAATCTCGCCAAAAAAAAGCAGTGGGAACAACTCGATATAATTATGCCCAATATGTGGATATATCGCGCAAATATACTATGAAGGAATATAATCAAAGAAAATGTTTACAAAAAATGGGAACAGTTATTTTAGAAGCCAAACGCCGCCTATCGTTTATACTGTTTAAGCAGAAAGTAACACTTCTCAAATTTTCCCAATTGACACCAAAGGCTAAATCCTGGCAAATTTGCTTTATATACTACCAACAAATGTATTCAGGCCCACTTTAATTTCCTTACTGTATGAAAAACGTTAATAGGCCATTTCCGAGATCGCTTGAGCCTCTATTTCAAAGCGAGTCTAAGTGCGAAGTCTTTGTAATGAGAATGAGTTTTCGCTCACATGGAACGCTGAACTTATTACCATCACAAAACTTTCGCACTTTGACTCGCTTTGAAATAAAGGCTCAAGCGAACTCGGAAGTGGCCCATTGCACTATTCGATTTACAATTCTCTGACCCACCCAAAAAGACAACAGACTCACATCACGCAAAATACTCTTTATTTAGCAACGGTGTTTTACGAATAAACTTTTTTAACACTAAAATACAAGAGAATCGGTTGTAATACATTTTATACTCGTCATTCTGACAAGCCTAAAATTACAGGAAAATACATTCCAAATTTGATATCCAATAAAAGATAGTCTTATAACTATTCACGAACTAAGGTAAAATAATCAAATGTTTTCCTAACTAATCATAAAAATTACAATTTCCTCGATTGTGATAAGTTTAAAAAAAAACTCCTATTTTCCCACTAATTCACTTGCCAGGTTGTTATCGGACAGTTTAATAAGCCAATCACATTCAAAGAAGTATTTTAAATCAACCAATCACAAGCTTGGTTTCAATCACCATAGTAACAGAATAAGAATTTTTTTCTCTTGAACAATGACAGTACTTTAGAAGACAGTAGTGATTTTGTTTATCCTATGGCACAAATGTTTATGCCAACAAACCAAATGAGTTTCTTCTTTTCTCGGAAATTGTAATTTTTGTGATTAATTGGTAATAAGACTTCGTGTCGTCCATACTTGTGATAAACAAATCGGACTCCCGCTGCGCTGTCGTCCGATTTTGTTATCACTCGTATGATTAGTAATAGTAATTGGACCGAGTGGAGTACAATTCAGGGAGTAATCGGGCGAGTGATTTCAAAATCGGACGAGCGCGATTACTCTCTGAATTGTACGACACGAGGTCTAATTACTAATTAATCGTATCAATAACAAATTTCGAGATTAAGATTTTGAGAACCGCCTTTGAATTAAAGTCAGTGCCATGTTCCAACAGTCTTACAAACAGTAGGAAAACATCACGAAGGATGCCATTAAAATGCACGTAATTGACGCGTGAATGGCTTAGGTGTCTAATTACAGGTATCTTATTACAAAATGTTGAAGTTGGATACCTGTAATTGGACACCCACGTGATCGCGCGACATATAGGCGCACGCAGAACCAATCAGAATCGAGAATTTGTTATAGATACGATTACAGATTAAATTGGACTCCACTCAGTCCTATTACCATTACTTATCGCCTAATGTCCCTATTATTGGTTCTCTTTGTCTAGTTCAGTGGTCATTACATTGACAAACTTTAAGTCACACTCACGTAGCTATAGATACCAAAGGACAAGATGTTTGCAAGCCCACATGGCTTGTAACATTTTTGCGCAGGCGCTCTTTTCCGACTAAAACAAGATTACGACCCAAATCTTTACTAGCATTTGCTTAGTTGGTATTGCAACTAATATCTCTTGTTCCTTTTAATCAAGGCAACGTGTAGGGTTAAGTAGCACGTCCCTTTTAACCTTCAAAACAAAGACTGTTCCACGAAACTATTGACAACGTTTGACCAAACTACATAAAACACTCTTATTTACATAAAAATTCCTTAAATAGTACCCCCTTTCCACATTAGTTTAATATTATTCAAGAAATTAGTCCCTAAATTATTTCTACATTCAAATCCCTGTGTAGCACGTTTTTGCATAGACATACTTGTAGACGTACTTCACTTCCATGGTCAACTTGAAGAATACAGAAATAATTTGCAGCGTTAGTTGCTGCAAGATGCCAACATGGCATACCCTAATGACACAAAATTCCCTGACACAAAAAAGGGGAGAAACGAGACCCTGATCCAAAATTGCAAAACAAAGGTCACCGGCAAAATTTCCGTGATGAGGACTTGACTACACAGCAGACATCTAAAAGTGTTAGTAAATAATCCACACACAAAAAATTACAGAACTATTTCAATAACACTGAATGTTGAATTTCGTGGAACGTAAAGAAAAGAAAATAGTAATGGCAAACATTCATCTTTGTTTCCTTCATCAATTTCGCTACCGTGAAACTTGTGTTATACTCATTTTCAGAAGCACAGAATGCTGATCGTTTCAGATTTCGTGCTCGCGAACAAGACGTTTCGTGTGAATATCCGGCTAATTAAGTACTTTCTGCAAGCGGTGCCCCAGAAGCACTAGGAAGTACTCAGCATATAATATCAATAACTTTAGTCATTAAGGTGGATCCAAATGATCAAGTTGGCAACATGACCTTCGTAGAAGAGGAAGCCGTTACAATGGTATTTCACGACTACTGAGAAAAACTCATTTAGTGATGTGCAAGTCTGTATATGGACAAATAGTGCTTTTAAGCAAGGATAGCAACGCAAATTCTTTTGACGCTAATTACTTTACCCCAGGAATGAGTATTTTCGGTGATATATTAGAATAACAAGAAACTTGACTGTTCTTACTCTCTAGTGACAAAGGAAACCCTACCCTCGCGGTAAATGGATATAAGAACCCTGCTATTTACATTAACAATGCACAGTAACATTATGAAGAAGGTGTTGTCCCGTTTAAGGGTGCAACTGTAGTCGTGGCAATGTTTACTGCGGCCTCATACAATGTTTCGTCATAAAGGACACCTGGTAAAAACAAGAAAAAACAGAGGCAGTGTTACAGCTGCATAAATCTGGACCATCCCAACATCATTTCCACCACTTTGGACTGCTTTATAAAGGTGTAACTTCACTCCAGCCAAAAGCCGGGCCAAGTATATATAGATTAAAACTTGGTAGTTTGAGTCTGAGGCTTTCTCCCAATAAGGGTCTTCAGATTTGACCACAAGTACAAGATAGAAG
The DNA here is from genome assembly GCA_948470475.1 of Galaxea fascicularis. Lineage (NCBI taxonomy): Eukaryota > Metazoa > Cnidaria > Anthozoa > Scleractinia > Euphylliidae > Galaxea > Galaxea fascicularis. The sequence continues at coordinate 7,063,250 of OX419338.1, read as the reverse complement.
GATTGTCCATACAATTAATTTTATATTTGATTCTGCCGGCTGCCGGCTGTTAGGGACAACCATGAGATTCTAGATCATGCATTTAAAATTGTACGCAACAATCTGCTTCTAGAATTTCCTTATCTTATTGTAAGCGATAAAAAAGAGAGAGTTTTGGAATTTGAAAGTTGTACTCGATATTGCTACCTAGACGTCCTTTCGTGTTCGAACTGAATATAACAGGGTTGCCACTCATTGGGATAGAAGAAATGCCCTGACTTTTCACTGACCAAAGACCAGTTTCCACTGACCATCGGAGACAAATCCTCAGGCAATAAAGCCAGCAATGAAGCCAAAGAAATCAATTCCTGTGTAGGATTTTTGTAACGAAAACACCTTTACTACCAAAGAATCTCTTTCCAAAACCAAATGGCTAGTCAAATGTAAAATTCCCTGACTTTTCGCTGACTTTCAGGTAGAATTTAGAATTTCCCTGACTTCATACATAATTCCCTGACTTTTCCCTGACCTTGAAAAAAATCTATTTTTCCCTGACTTTTCCCTGACCGTGGCAACCCTGTATAACTTTGTCAATGATGTTACACTACACCTTACCTGCGACACATGCCGTTAAAAAGCAGGCTATACTCCCAGCAATAAGGGCCCTGATTGCCAGCCTGGACATGTCAGAGATCCTGTGTGGGGCCATTGGGCCTAACCCACCTAACATCACCCCCATAGAACCCATATTGGCAAACCCACACAGAGCATAAGTGGCAATAATTTCAGAACGGATCTGTTTAAATAGAACAAACAACCAACATGTTATGGACCTCACCTGCAATGCATGCTGTCATGAAGCAGGCAATTGTACCTGCAATCAGTGCACGTATTGCAACAGTAGCCATGTCTTTTCTCCGTGATGGTGCTAGTGGCCCCATGCCGCCAATTTGGATTCCAATCGAGCTGATGTTGGCAAACCCACACAACGCATATGTAGCTATGATCTCTGAGCGAATCTGTTTAGAAAGTTGAGTAAAAAGCAGAGAAAACTCCCGAGTGAGGAAACGTTACTTCGAAAGACCGTGAGTCCTTGCAACACAGTGCATTCAAGCAGTCCTTGAATAGTCTGACAAGAAGACAAGCTGGATACAGTGAACAAGGATTTGAATTAATGATCAAAGCATTTTGGAAGTTATGAGAGGGGTTGTCTAGGAAAGATAGAATGCAAGTAGAAATTAAACAGCGAGTGGATTCACATCATACGGTCACTTGAACAACAAATAATTATAAGAAAACCAATTAAATGTGATCACACCGGTGGTTAAAATCATGAGCAAATAACAAAATTAATTAATCAAGCCCCAAACGTTAATAACACATTTCCTCCCTAAGTGCAAGTTAGACTCGTACTTATGCTGTACCTTTCAACTCATAGAATTACCTACTATCTTAGGTTAGGATCATTTTGCACTTTTTCTCATCAGACTTGTCAATTCAGTGAAAGCATTTTTAAAGTTCAGTGGTGAACAACCATTATGCGTCTTAGCACTGCACTGACAGGTAATGGTATCTGTACCAGGTATTAGTAACACGAAGTACAGGGTTGAGTTGTTGTTAATCAAACCATCACCCAATGCAAGAAAAAAAATTGCAAATTGAATGTCCAAGAATTTTGTTCAAAGGGAGTTAGTTTCTAAAGTAACTGTGGTGCTGCATTACTGGGGGAAGTGACACACAAGAATTTGTTTTTTCTACTGAGATGATAATGTACACTGTAGATTGGCCACTGTAAATGGATTTGACAAGCTGACACTTCGGCCATTAGCCCATTGCCAGAGTAAATCCTAACCCCAAACGCATTCACTTTGACGCTGACATTGCATGAACACTAACGAATCTATTTGAGGTCAAAATTTAAGGGCTGTTTTTGAGAATATATCTATATTTTTTATTTCAAAGTCAAACTCTACGTTTGAATTTAGAATACACTTAGTCTACTGATTTGCTTAGGGGTTGTTGTTTTTTTTTTTCAGTTCAGAGTGAAACTTTATTGAACACTTAAGATCCTGTTTGAGATCAAAACAAATTAATGATATTTTTAGCATTTTTTGTTGTTGTCAAAGTCACTCTGTGAATCAACACTAAAGATCCTGTTTGAGGTCAAAACAAATTTAAGAATTATTTTTATTTCAAATCCAAACTATATTGATCACTGAAGATCCTGTTAAGTTTGAGGTCAAAATTAAGGGTCTTTTATTTATAATCTGTATAACTGTTTGTAAAAGTCAAGTTTAAATGAACACCTAAGATCGTGTTTAAGGTCAAAATAAATAATCATCCTTCCAACATTTTTTTTCTATTTCAAAGCCAAACTTTACTGAAAAATGAAGATTCTGTTTGAGATCAAAATAAATTAACGATCCGTTAACCATTTTTTTTTTTTTGGTTATTCCAACGTAAATCTTTATTGAACACTGAAGATCCTGTTTGAGGTAAAAAAAATCCTTTAGTTATTATGATTTATTTGAAAGTCAAACTTAATTTAACACTTAAAATCTTGTTTAAGGATCTTTTGAGCATTACTTTCATTTCAAAATTTGAAATTAAGAAAAAATGAAGATCCTCCTCAACGTTCAAATATATCAAGGTTTCAGTTTAATTTAAAATATTTAAAACATCTGTCACGGAACCACCGTCAAAACTTGGCAGCTACCGGTAAAAAAATACTGATTTTCCTTTTTTTTCAAAATGCTGATTCATGATCTCTCATAAACAAAAAAATTAGTAACGTTCAATCTATTTATGAATTTATTTGGAAGTTGCAGACATCAAATAAGCATCATTCAAATCACTATGATTTTTTTAATTTTATTTTTTGAAGTAATTGAAAGAAAAGCATAAGTGACTTTTATAAGCATGAAATGTCATCCCTAGACTTCATCAAGCAAGCAGTTTCTATGTCATTCATCGCTTTGGTAAGGGGAAGAAGAACCAAAAAAGTCAATTGAGCTTTTGCTTTCTAAAGTTTTTGCTCGAGGCAATAAATTATTATTTGAACGGATTACATACAGCCAATGTTTCAAATTCTGCACCCTTTGACTCAATTTTCTTATATCAGTGTTTTCATCTGGCCCTCCAGTGCTGACATTTTCTCTAGTTAACGCCTGTGTCGCAAATGGAGGTTGGGTGCTCAAGGATCTGGGGACTGGTACCAACGACCCAACCCCCGGTCGGTGGAACACCCCATAAGCCTGCCCTACCCGCAACCTAGCCACGAGCCCCGCCCAACACCCCAGACCCAAACCAAGCACCCGTCACACTGAACAATAAGTTCAATGGAAAAACAATCCCCGATAGGGAGAGGAGGGAGGGGAAAAACTCGAAAGCCCGCGAACGCCAACCCACCGAACGCTGAGCTAAACAAAACCACGAGGACAAGCGAAGGCACACGCATAATGTGCAAAGAGAACCGCTGACCGCTCGAACTGCCAGAGGGCACCACAGAGAAGCCCAACATGCAAGTAACACACGCACATGCTAAATAACAACACTGCAGGCAACCCCCCAAAAATACTAATAACACACTAATGCTAACGCCACGCAACGCCACGCCACAACAAACAGAGCAACTTGCTCCTAGTTGTTAACTAAGTTAAATTGCATTTAACCCTATCCAAAATAGCTAGTGAGGCGCAAAACCTACTTGCCAAAACGGCATTTTTACTAGTCTGTGGCTAGTTGGCTACGGTTAGTCATGAGCCCTGTAGCAATGGTCTATGAAACGTCTTTCTTCGAAACCTAACAAACACAAGGTTACTCCACCACAGAATAAAATAATTATCAAAACATTAGAGTTCCTTAATACTGTCCTTGTTAAGAATTAAAGCTTCAATCATCAATATTATTGTTTTATAATCCTGTAACATTATCCATGGTATGTCTCAGTTGATGGAGTTAGCAGTATTATTTTTAATGAAAAAGGTAAATTACAATCTGAAAATCCAAGAGGTCAAAAGACTATGGCTAATTCAGCAAGTCTTACACTATAGTTAGAATGAAGAAAAGTAGATTTTGGTCCAAGAAAAAAAAATAAGGTTTGGAACCTCTACACACAGAACGTTGATTAAATAATTTCAGTGTCAATACTGTTCAGTTATTGTTCAAGGTTAGAAATTTCAACAACGTTTTTGAAATAACAGAATACTTCAGCATTAAGATGTATCAGCAATGTTTAGACTTGTAAGTCTCCAAGAAATGCTTGAATAAAAGTCATCAGTTAATTATTACATGAGATAGCAATGTTTAGTGAAAATTAATAAGGCAATAATATTGCTTTTTAATCAAGATTATTTTAGTCGCATGCAGAGATCAAAAGCACAATGCTGTTAAGTGTCCATCTGCCAACTTTAGCTTCAAATTTAATACCATGCTGGCCATCCATGCTTCTTTGTACATGGTTACTGTTGCTTTACTTTAAGCACTGGCATGCATTCACAGGAAACCTGTTCTGGAATGAAACTAGCACATGTATTTAGTCTTAATAGGTTATACCTGTAATTGGCTCTTATCATCTTGACAGATGGCCTTATTTAGATTGAGTTTACCCTGGTACTTGTAACTATGGTAATTATACATTATTGTGCATGGATTTTAATTTGCAGTCACGCCACTAAATGGTATAAATTTCAGGCAGTTTTAACAGTTTGCTGTTAATAATTATGTTGTAGGTCAAAATGAATTTCAGGTATTTTTTTTTTGTTTCCTAACCCTATTATAATTCATGGTCATGAATGACCCAAAGGAAATTGAGAATCAAACTAGGTTGCAATCATTTTGATCTGAATTTCATTATGACCAAGTACAACAGAACATTTGTTTGTTTACTTGGTTTTCTTTCTCAGAAGTACTTAATTCAGTCAGTGCAAAGTTGAATAAGATAATACCAGCTTTAACATCTACATTGACCACTTAACAAGACATGCTAAAACTAGTACAGGATGCCAGCTGTTGCGGGACAGTATGGTGAATATGCTAACTGACAGTAATTGGGGTTTATCCCTGACCCTTGACTCCTACTGAAAGCCCTGTATTGAGCAATATTGCCTTGCAGTACTGTTTCAATGAAAGCTGGTTACCAGCAGTCTACCAGCACATATAAGGCCTCTACAGTGTTCTCCCTTGTTTTCAGCACAACAGGTAAAAGAGGTTTTTAAAACCGGTAAAGAAGTCGCGACATGTTAATCATGTCTGCTTTAAAGCAATTTTAGGCGGTAATAGCAGGCCATCTGATAGGGTGCAGAAAAAAATGGAAAATTATGCAGTAATTTTCGGCCAGATTGTGCGGAAGAAAGTGTCAATTATGCGGAAATAATACCAGATTATGGGGAAATTTCTCAAATTTTTACAAGTTGTTCCCTCAGTTATTTCCAATGTATAAAGTACATGTTAATTAAGGTCTTACTGAGCATTTTAGTTCTTTATGGCATGTTTGACCTTTTTCTGCCATCCGTTGACAGGTATTTCTTCATTCAACACAGTTTTTCCCTAGATTTTTACATGAAGAATGGATCTGTTTTTGCTTCTTGAATTTGGGAAAACATCTGAAGCTTACTAACCAGGCATTAAATCAGCATTAAAACAACACTGGTATCCAGGCCCCTCAACAGAAGACACATGAAATGCCTGGAGGTTAAAAATTGTTCATGAACGAAAAGTGTTTTCGCCGTTGTTTTGAGTGAAACACTTCAAAATGATTGATCTCTTCGCTATTTTTGCTTCTGATATAAATTTCTGATGTAAATTTTACCGGTTACTGCCTGAAAAGGAGAACACTGCTCTAACACCTAAGGTTTTATTTATAATATTATTGAACTGCACCTTTCATGGTCACGGCTACTTACCCCGCATCACCTGAACTAAAACTTGCCAATCAAGTTCAACCACACTGTATGCCATGCATTTTAGACCGGATTTTGATTGTCAAACTAGTTGGTGGTGAGCCATGGATGGATAATGGCTGAGGACTAAATCTGAGTCAAATTGGTAGTCACATCACTTGATACAAAAATGTTTTATCTATGCAGTTTGGGTTCATTGACCTCCATGTAAGGTTCAGTGCAAATGCAAAGCATGGCATAATACCTGGGCCTTGATGTCTTCAGGATTTACACATGTATTTGGTAACCATTTTGCAAAATTGGAGGAGTTAAATTTTTCAAAAGAAAATAATTTTTAAGTACTATCAGACAAAATAGGTGTACTAAAACTGGAAAACAATATGACTCACCGATATGGTCCTCAATCCATTTTCTGTTGTCCTGTTCTTGATGAAATCAGACAGCTTGGCATATGCCACAAATTCATTTAGGAAAGTCTTGATGCCCAGCAGTTCGGCTACAACATCACAATCTTTCCATTCCACACCCATTAGAAAGGCAATAGGTCGCAACACATAGGAGCAAATAAACTGCATATGGAGATAAGAAAGAACTGGTTTGACTGTGTTATAACCCTTTAAACCTTAAGAACGATCAGCATCAAATATCCAGGGTTCATACACTTTTTTCGACCTAAAATTCAAGGACTTTTCAAGGTCTTTCAAGAACAGTCATTTTTCCATTTTTCAAGGACTCCAAGAGGGACAAAATCGAGCCAATATAATGCCCCATCAGATGCTCAAAGTAGAGAGTGTGCCGATTTTCGTCTCAGATACTTGTGAAGCTTTGTTGGATAAAAATGGCAATTAATTTCAAGGACTTTCCAGCACCGACCACAACTTTCAAGGACTTTTAAGGCCTTGAATTTTTATTTTGAAATTGTAGGACTTTCAAGGTGCGTGTGAACCCTGAATATCTTCTCTTAATATCAATGCTTCATACAACAGAGTTGTCATGAGAATTAAGCACAAGATCACACAAGATGAAATTGCTTTGTATTATAAAAACCTCCCTACTACTTCTAAAGGAAATGCGAAGGAGCAACATACAGTTTATGAGAATTTTCATTTTGATCTTAAGGTTTAACTGACTGAAAACCTTCCTGCCAGTTCACAAAACTTTAGGTGATATGAGGCAAATCTCCACCAAGACACAAGACTCTTAACAGGCCACATAGTAATAACAATAGCAATCAGGGGTAGAGACTAACTTTTCAGCTTACTAGCCCAGTGGCTAGTGCACATGTTTTGTGCTAACATTTTCACTGGCCAAAATGGCTAGTGAAGTGCAAAACCTACTAGCCAAAACAGAATTTTTGTGTGGCTTACACGAAGTGTATAGCCACATTATGCTGAGACCAAATTTATTTATTTACTTATTTGTCCACGAGAGTCGAGCGCCTGTCACGTGGTCTAGTAAGCCACACATGTACACATTGCGGACCTATTTTTACTAGTCTGTGGCCAGTTGGCTATCGTTAGTCTCAAGCCCTGGCAATAGTAAATAAGAAACAAACACTTGTAAATATAATTATTTGGTAAGTCAATTTTTGTAGCTACCATTAAGAGTGCACAAGAATGGATTGGCATTGCTTAAGGGGCCCCAATACCTGTTTTTTTCTTATACATGATAGGTACAATCACCAAAAATGTGTTCTGAATTGCAGCAATCATATGGAAATGTCTTGGTCTGCTACTGTAGCAATCACAGCAATCACTGAGGTAGAAAAATTTCTATCTGGGCAATCATCTTAATCAAAATTTTCCAAATGGCCTTTGCGTCAGCAGACATGCAAATTATGTTGATCACTGAATTTTGATATTCACAGCAATTACTTCTCTTTTTTTCTCTCCCACATTACAGTGACTGTAACAAATTAATGTGGCAATCATAGCGATCATGCAGCAGCCAGGCATTAAATGACAAAACCAAACTTAATTTCACTTGATGACTAAATAGTAAGGACTTGTACTTTTTTTAATAACAACATACCTCAAAACTAAGTTCTGGATGCCCAACCATGGATCCAAGCCAGGATAATACTCCATTGAAAAATGCAAGAAATGCAAGGAAGGCAATCAGATTTGCAGCAATGTTGGCAGCCAATGCGATTGCAGTAGAGGCACCTTTGGCAGCTGCTTCAATCACATTCCTCTCATTGCTACAAAAGATAAACAACAAAACAACTTGAGAAAACAACAGTGAGCCCAGAGACCCACGATAACATAATGCCATTGGAAATCACTCAAGACTCTCTTTGATGATTTTCAAGGCCAGAAATCTGTTTTCAGAAGGATGAAGGGCACAACTTTCAAACTAAATGTTCTGAGAGAGTAAACTATCAACACGGAAAAAAAAATGTTTGCTAATAATCTGGATACATGGTACAAAAACCAAATGCTTAAATTTAACATAATTGCACCTTCCAAACTAGATCATTGGCAATCAAATTTGCTTCCAAGTACATGTACTTACTATTGACAATGTATGCAACTTACCAGGGCTGCTACTAATTCTAGAAGTGGGGATAAACAAAAGTAACCAAGGAGCCCCTTTGCTGAAGTGAAGTCAACATGCTGTTTTTCTATCAAAGTATCCGGGCAGGAATGTAGCTCAAAACATCAGGGGAAAATCCCCTGCCCCCAGCCCCTAATGATGGCCGTGAATTACATTCAGATCCATGCCCTTTGCACACAATAATATTTTTTTGTGTGTGTAAAACAATGAAATTCAAATGACGTACCCTTTGGGAATATCAATGTCTGACTCGTTCAATGATTCGGGAATCTCAGTTTCAGGGTACATTAACTTGGATATTGCAAGTGCAGCTGGTGCAGACATCACTGAAGCACTTAACAAATGGGACGCAGAGACACCAAATTCGATGTAAGCTGCTAAAACACCTCCAGCAATTGTTGCAAAGCCTCCAGTCATAATAGCATGAAGTTCAGACATTGTGACATGCTCCAAGAAAGGTCTGACTAAGAGAGGTGCCTCTGTCTGTAAAAGAAATTCAACTTAAATCAGTGATGACAGCAGCAACTTATTACTCTCGACTCCCATTTTAATCTGTCAGTTCTTTTTTTATAAATTTCATAATAATCTCGTGAACTGTCAGTTTCCTGGCTGAGTTAGTTATTCAAGTAAAATCATGTCTACTAGGGGGCACCACCTTACTTATCATCAACTACAAGCCAATGTTTCAGTTTTCAATAAATTTATTCTTTTTTCACTAGAGCTATAAGTGTCTGGAATTTCCTGCCTTATGAAACTGTCATCTGCCACAATAAGCTGTTTCAGTCAATCTGCCATGCCTGCCATCGGATCAAGGCACTGCCCTGTCACCTGCGCAGGTTGTAAAGAGGGTAATAAGGGTCTTTTTGTGGCTCGTGATCAGCCCTTTTTCCCATGAAATGTGAAATGGCTATTTTTTTCCCTCATGAATCATCATGTCCATAGTAGCCGTGAAGCGTGATTTCCGTGAAATGAAAAATGTTCAATTCACCATGAACCCTGATTGTGTGGTTCCAGAAAATATCCATTCCCCCCCCCTCCCCGCCAAGGTTTTTCATTCCAGGGGGTCTTGGATAACCCCCCACTCTCACCCCAGGAATTTCCAGAATTTTTGTGCATGAATACCAACTTAGTTATGTAAATATGGTAGAATTTTATTACAACAGTGTAAACATTAAGGTTAACTTTAATTATGTGTGTTGTTTCTACGTAAGATTGTAAGCTTAAACATGTGTGTTGTTTCTATGTAAGATTGTAAGCTTAAACATTTGGGTTTGTCGACTGCTCCACGTTTTTGTGCTACCTCCGATGAGAACATTTCACTTGCTTAAACAACTTCACAAACAATAGTAAATAAAACAGAAACTCACAAGGTTCCTTTGTCTACCTATTTTGTCAGTTTCTTCAGGTTGATTCTTATTTAAAAAGTCTGGAAGTCTGGGAATGAGACTCCATTTGAGACTGCCATTTTAAATCATTTTGACTCCGTTCCAAGGTGAAAGACACATCATTCTTAGCTTTGGGAGATTGTAGCGCTAGCTAACTCAAAGAAATCAGAAACATTAAAGCTAATCAAATGAGGAATGATCGTTGCAGTTGTGATCACAATTTTTACAATTGCATAATAATAATAATAATAATAATAATAACTTTATTTAAGTCTCAAATCGTTCTAGCTGAACACGAGTGCTCTACTAATTGGGGAGACTGTAGTTCAAATAAACTCTAAATTAAATCAAATGTTGGTTTTTGAGGAGAGGGGAAAACCGGAGTACCTGGAGAAAAACCTCTCGGAGCAGAGTAGAGAACCAACAAACTCAACCTACTTATGACACCGAGTCCGGGAATCGAACCCGGGACACATTGGTGGAAGGCGAGCGCTCTCACCACTGCGCCAACCCTGCTCCTGAAAAAAATTCAGGATTTCAACAGGGGCCCAGTTGAAGTCCTGAATTTTTTTCCCAGGCTTCTCTACGCAATTGTAAAAATTGTGATCACAACTGCAATGATCATTTCTCATTTGATTTCATATCCGCAGTTCACATATGATTTCTTTGATATGCATCATTCATTAAGCTAATAATCTTCACTTTATCTAAATGGCCAGGAGTACTGACTTTTGTTTCAAAACAACATACGTAAGTATGTTTTGTGCTTCAGATCGATTGTATGTTGCGTTCAATATAATGTTTTGTAGGTGGTTCGTGACTCTTTGGAAAAGTAGTTTCCCACGAAACCCCCCTACCGCTCGGAAAGTATTGCCCTTGAACACCCCCCCTCCCCCTTCTGTGGGGGGGAAGGGGTATAGATATTTTCTGGAAGCACAGATATAATTTCATCTCTGTTTTTCGTGAATTGTGAAAGGACCATTTTATTTCCCATGAAACGGTGCAATCTTGAGCACCACCCCTCCCCCCTTTATCACTCCCTGTAAGTGCTGGCCAGTCCCTCCCAGGTTTTTAAAGGAATCTCTAGTATTTTTTGGGTAGCTAAGTTCTAAATCTCAATTCCTTTTGTCTCCTAAAAAAATTGACCTACAACATATACACAATGATTTTGCCAAGCATTTACCAGACTTTCAGAAGGATGCTATCAAGCCTGCAAATAATTTTTGTCTATAGGCAGGTCATTATTTTGTCAGGCCAGGGGCCAGTTTTGAGCGGACAAGAAGCCAGTCTGGTCGGACAAAAATACAAAATAGTACGAAGTAATAAAATTTCAGAGAGTGATCTATTGACACAATGTGACATTTGGACACATGTTTTAATTGAAGGTCAGATGACATTAATTTAAACTGAATTAAATGAAGCCGTTTTTTGGAGAACCAGATGTAGATGGTTTTATCAGTCTCTTCAATTCCCTTCATGGCCTGATTTTTTTGCGGTTTTTGTATTTCCTTTTAGTCTTAATTAATTTAGACTGTGGAAACGAAACACAGCACAGCACAGTACAGCATTTTTGTGTAAAAAGAATATACGGGCGGTAAAAGCGCGACATTTTTAGACACAATGTGACATTTGGACACATGTTTTAATTGAAGTTCAGATGACATTAATTTAAACTGAATTAAATGAAGCCGTTTTTTGGAGAACCAGATGTAGATGGTTTTATCAGTCTCTTCAATTCCCTTCATGGCCTGATTTTTTTGCGGTTTTTGTATTTCCTTTTAGTCTTAATTAATTTAGACTGTGGAAACGAAACACAGCACAGCACAGTACAGCATTTTTGTGTAAAAAGAATATACGGGCGGTAAAAGCGCGACATTTTTAGACCGGAAGTCTCGCTTCCACTCAGGTGACTAATCAAGATGAAGTTTCTTTTAAAATGTTACCTTTTACCTTTTGTTTTCTGACAAACCAGGGAAAAGAATTCTGCGCTAGCGACAAACAAATTGTAAAAAGATTGTATCAGGCGATTGAAATTAATTCTTCAACCCTTTCTGAAAACAATTTTCAAATGCTTTAAATTCAATTTCAAAGCGTGACCAATGGCACGTTTCACCCTTTTCACAAAAGAAAAATCTGTCGACTGTCAACGCAGTCGGAAACAATTATTTGAACCCAAGATGTTTATGAAACGAATCTGCAATCATTCTGATTGAAAAACATTTGCAAAAACTTCTGAAACATTTTAGTTTCGATTCGGTTCTCGATCAGTAATTAAATCACAAAACTCGCAGTCACTAAACAAACAGCACGCAATGAAATAAGGCCTCGAATTATTATCTGATTGAATGTTAATCTGTGACGGTCGCAAAACCGATGAAATGAGCGATTTTTAATGACATAGCTTAAATTGTGTGTACCATACATTCGTTGAAGTGGAGTGTTTACCATTCAAGGTTAAAAACAAAACGCAAACATGGTGACGCCCTGTCTGGCTGTCGGGTCTGCTTGGCGGAAGTTTATTTATTCTCCGTTTGAGTTCGCTGAAGCAAAACGGTATGTGACGGGTTCTAATTTTGACGTTTCAAATCATTTTGGGTGCGTCCACGATTACGTTAAAGTTTGATTGTGGAGATTCGACAGGGTGTGGAAAATGATATTTGAACTACAAACTCCAAGGCAATTGATTTTGTCATATTGAATCAGACAATCACAAGCACGGTCATAATGTCCGACCAGGCCAAGCTTTTGTCGGTCAAAAGCTAAAATTTACCGGACATTTGTCCGATGACCGACTGTTATTTGCAGGCTTGTGCTATTAATTGACTTTTTACTGTTGAAGCACGGTACCTGTCCAACAAAGATGTTTCCAGCAGCATTTAAGGATTCAACAGCAGATGTTTTCATGGTAATCTGCATGAGCCAGGCAATCTTCTTGATGACTATCTGCATGACGCCAGCAAAGTAACAGACCGAGATAACGGAGCTGAAGAAAATTATAGTGGGCAGAACCTGAAACATGAAAAAAGAAACTTTCACAAGGTTCTGACACATTCAGTATGTACAAGAGGTTTTCATAGCTGTTTAATTAAGGTGCTTTAAAGTCATTTCAGTTACTGGTCATCCATCCACAGTTGCAGCTCATAGAGTTCTAAAGTGATGATGTCACAAAAATAATTTGTTTTGAAATTATCAGATATGATGCCATATTCTTATATAGCATCTAAAAGATGCCCTCATCCCAAAAATTAACTCTGAATTGCAATTCCCAGTAGAGATATAAGGGATCAAAGTTTGATAGCATCACAATTCAGTTGCTTCAGTTTAGAACTAACTTAAAATTAAGAGAGTTGTACAGGGCACTATCAAATTTTAATCCTTCATATTTCGGCTAGAAATTGCAATAAAGAGCTAATTTTTGGCAAGGACCCTTTTTTAAGGATTCTGTTTCTATTCGAAAATGGTGCCAAATCCCATAATTTCACAAATTTAATTTTTGTGACGTCACACTTTAGAACTCTATAGTAGCCAGTTAGTAGCCGCTTATAAAAGCAACATGTAAAACAAAGTAAACAAAACTACAGACATATTTTAAACTATTATGTACCAGAGTCAACATTTGGGTTTTACATTCACTTTTTTATTTGCTCCAAATAAGTCATTTCATCAAATGAAAGGATCTTTCCACAACCAACTGGGAAAGATTGTACTATAACCTCTAATCATTGGAGAAGTACAATGTAACTCTTTGCAAGCACAAAATATTAACAGATCCAGTTGGTTGAAAATTCATTTGTGGTGACATGGAAAAGTCAATAATGGCCAATCATTCTAATTAACAGAGGAATGTACAGGTTACTGAGATTTAAATTTTCTCTTCAGTGAGAAAATCACTTATCACTCTTATTTTCTTACTGAGCCTAAATTTTTCAATCTTTCTTTAGTTGACAATACATCAATTCTCAAATTACAAATTTTACTATCAGCAAGCCCCATTGGAAAAAGATCATAGGAGAAGTTCATGCATAAAGTCGGCAACACAAACTCATTGGATATAGGCTCACTAATAATTTCATGCATTAAATTAAGTACATGGCATTTCATACCATGTAACATTCTCAAGGCTGTCAATAATTTTTGAAGTAGGCAGGGATATACAAAAAACAGCCAGGGATTCAAGTTGCTGTAGTGAATTCAACATGCTGGTTTTATGTCAAAGTAGCTGGGGATATACCTCAATATACAAGGGGAAAATCCTGCAACTGGCCCTTAGTGACAGCCCTGTATTCCAATACAGTTAATCAAATTGCAACACATAAACACAGTACAGAAATGGAGAGCCATACCTTAAAAGCAAAGAAATGTTCCAAGTAGTTATCTCCAAACACAAACTTGGCTCCTACATCAGCATAATCAAGAAATATAGAAACTTGATCTCCAAGCCCTTTGAAGGCCTTGAATCCAATTGAAGTCCGCAAAATGAGAAGACCAAAAATAAACTGCAAAGCCAGACCCCACAGGACAGGACGCCATTTAACCTGAGTAAAACAAATCCTTTTAATCATATAAAGGCTATTATACCAGCAACACTTTCCACAGAACTGAAAACAGTCATAAATGCAATCATGTTCTTTTCAAACCATCTATAACCCTTAGAAATAATTGCCAGTCGAAAGGATAAATGGCAGGTCTTTTGATGTATTATTTATTACAGTACTATTTTTGATGAGCACTAAGGTGCGTATCCCAAAAAACAACATCTCTAAAGACAACTACCAATTTTCTTAAAAAATTATTGCAAATAATCAGATGATACAAATTACAAACTATTCACTTCTTACCTTGCTGCGGTGCTTGGAGAACACCCAGCAAAAGAGGATATTACAAAAGAGTCCAGCAAGAGATATGAAACGTACAGGTTGTTTAGCAGTATCAAGCCCAAAGAAAACTCCTAGCGCCACCAGAATGAGGACAAGCATAACCCTGAAATGAATCAAAAGAGAAGGCGATATAAGGAAAGGCGTAATATTTCAAAAGAACACAAATATTTTCTGGCATTATGGGCAAGGCTATCACTTGGGGATATTCAGTGGCCAGGGATTCCAGCAGCTGTAGTATGGTCAATATACTGTTTGTTTTTTTTCTCACTGAAGTGCCCAAGAATCTAACTACACTGTAGAAATGTTCAGGCCAAATCCCCTTATCCCAGCTTTTAAGGACATTCATGTGAAAATTGTCCAACATTGATTTTTTTCTGAGACTTTTACCCCTGTAAGATGATGAGTTAGTTATGTCAGAAATGTAAAAAAATGGGGGGTCAACGACTTCATTTTGGAGAGGAAAAAACCGTGCTTCATTAGCAAAGAAGGCCACAGTGTCTGCAACCCCAAATTAAAATACTGCAATTAAGTCTTTGTAGTGAAATGTTCTCTGCCAAATATTGCCTAAGTGGACCTGTTTAGTGAATTCAGTCAACTCATAAGGTTTTTTAAGAAACAAATTCACATTTAGCAACCATAGTTTCACGTGCCTTGCAGCCCCAAGATAGCAGGATTCAATGTCCAGTGAACAGAAATCCTGAATTTTTTTTAACTTCCTACATTGAATTTTTGTTCACTGTTGGACAACATGAAGATAATTGTAAAACCTGTTTCTGGGAAGAAGAGTAGAAACCATTTAAGAGAATTAACTGAAGACGAACGGAACGCAACAGCTACCATCCTTTTACTTGCTTACTTTCTTCCTCAGCGCATGCGCTCGATTGCTGACGTGGCGTGACCTTGCGACAGGGATTTCGTGTGCAGGAGGGATGCACGTGAAACAATTAGCATGAACAGCCTCAAAGACATGCATTATCACTTTATCACAGAAAACACAACCAAAGTTCCACATACCATTTTAAAAACCACCAGTGACTGTTCACAGCATTAATGACTGGTTCCATACACACTTTGAAGATGGCAGAACCACAGTGGTCACGGATAAACATGTAAGTCATGCAGAACCAAAGAAACATCGTTATGCCAAACAGCCACTTGGCCTTGTCAAATCCACTCACAGCAATAGCTACAATGCTATAGATCAGCAAGATCACAGTGATGCAAACAATGACAATGGATAAGCCCCGTCGTTCCCAAAGCTCACTCCATTTTTTCTTTTCAGGTGTATCCTCCCACTTGGCAACGACAACATGAAAACAATTCTCCTGTGTTGGACTGTCATCCGGTTTCAGACTGGATTTGGACTGGTATTTTGACTCATTCATGCCAGACAACTCTAAATGATCAAGCTGTAGTTGGAACAGTAACAATTTAACAGCAATTAGTTTGGATTATCTGATACAACTGGTGCAGAACTAAACAACACTACATGTATTTCGGACCAACAAGACTTGAAAAAATGACACTCTGGTGCCACGTTTGAATAACATCACTCAAATATTTCCAGAGATATTCTTGATTTTGTGATTTATATTCTCATAGTTGAATCACTTAAGCGACATCAACTTTTAAGCAAAAACCTCATTCATCTCGGGAATGAAAGAAGATCTTTCAAAAATTAATGAAAGTGTGATCCTTATTCACTTGTAGAGGCCTTCCAAAAAAAGAATGTGCCATTCTTACTAACTTTTAAGGCCCAGTTCATACGTCATGCTACTGCCGTGCCGAACTAAATTCAAGAATTAAAAAAGCACGGCAGAAGCACGACGTCTGAATCACACTTTTGAATTAAGTTCGGCAAGCAATTAAGTTCAACAAGCTCTGTCGTGCCAAACAAAATTCATAAATTATATTAATGTATTTTGGCGGGATTTGTTTCATTACTGCTGACTTATTGTTGCGTGGCTTCAGTAATCCTGAATTTGGCACAACGTCTGAATCAAAGTCGTGTTTCTGCCGTGCTACAGTTGAACCTAATTGCAATTAAGTTCGGCACAGCAGAAGCACGACGTCTGAACTGGGCCTAAGGACCTTTCAAATAAGAAAACACAATGTTTTACTTCAAATTCACTTTAAAATATTTGAACATACCATAGAAAAATAAAGAACTGAGTTTATCTCCTTAAGCAAGCTCACTGAATATCATTGCTCAAAGGTGACTTTTTCAATTTTAAACCTGTTTTAATTTACATCAATGAAAACTCAAACAGTACATGGAGAACAATCTCAAATAGTATCAGTTGATAAGGCCTTCACTGTTAGAGCGTAGCAAAAGTTGGCTCAGCTTTTTCCATAACTAACTCTTAATGTCAAATGCTTTGGCTGCAACAAGTGCCACAGGTTACATTCTTTGCATTAATTTCAATCTTTGAGACGCTGCTTTTTTTTAGTATGGTCTGCCACTTAGTCATAACATAGCTTTGTTGTCAGATTTCCAGATGATTGAACAAAAGGTTCCTCAAATTCCCACAATACGTAAAAGCATGCCTTGTTTTAACACAACATCCACATGATAAACCATTCTCTCAAAATAAGAACTACCGGTCGTTCAAGCAAAACAAGCCATGCAACAACATTTTGTTGATAAACCCAGAATTACAGACATGCTGGCGTGTAAATTGGACAGCTGGACAAAATTAAGCTAAGACTTCAAAACAGAGGGCAAGCCATATGAACTCATAAGTCACAAAGGAATGTTAAAGTAGCAGCTGACGAAGTTATATGAAGGTACCTAAATGGCAGCAGTCAACATCTTTCAAAGGGTTTAGTACAAAAAGAGTGTAAAAAAAACATATGATGTAGAATTTTGTGTAGTGCTCTCTGCTTCTAGGGCTCTCACCCTTCAGGGCATTAATTTGACCACATTCCACGCAAGCAGTGAACTTCAGACATAGCTTATGCTTTAGAGAATTAACTTAACAATGGTCAAATGAGAATGAACTCATTAACTCGTTAGAGATGGTTCTATCGGTAGAAAGTTGCACACTATCAAGTACAATTTATGACCTCCATTTCGCTCACAGCAGGTATATTTGGCTTCACACAACATTGTGGTGAACAATACTTGACTATTCTTCAAAACTACGCAATCAAGCGAGACATTTGACACCAGAGCGCGCAAATTCACAAACTTGAAATGTTTGACTTTTCTAAATCTGTATCTACTCGTAACTTTTAAAAGTGTTTCTCATAAAGGAGAGGCCGATTCACGACTATAATAAATATTAACTTCCTCGCCTGTTGATCTTGGTGGAAAGTACATGTGTATTCTAACAACCGAATGGCCTAAATTAGTTGCGCACTGACAGATCACTTTAACTCTCAACAAAATACAACTTCGTATGTGAAAAAAAAAACAATCGTGAAGGCTACAACGCGATCAGATATTGTAAAATTACGAACATATGTGTGAAATATGAGTAGAGTTATCCCTCACAATAAAAAACAATTTGTGTGCTGTACGATTTTAGCTAAACTCAGTGAACCGTTCTGGAAGATGTTGCCAAGGATTCTATTGTCAAATGATTTCGTTTTGAAAGATGTATCACTGGCAGGTTTGCAGTGACTTACAATCAACTTGCCGATTTGTTCAAACACGAAAGCTATCTGTGGGCCATTCAGTAAACCATCGATGTGGGGTAAATGTCCATTCCCATTTAAATTGAAGCTCCTAAAGTAACACTGTGCGACCCAAAGCCTTAAGCTTTAGCCGCAAGTACTAGAGTGAACATAAGTCAGGGTAAACTCACCGACGTCATCCTTGAAGATAAAATCCCCGAACTTCTATGAACATCAACTTAGAGAAAGCACGTGCTTTGAATGCCAGTGAAAAAAAAAAGCGAGGGCGGCAAGGGACACTGTGTGACGTCACTCTACTAATGAATGGAGCGCTTTAGTGTCTGAGGGTCGTTCATTGAGAACACGCGAGACGCAGATTTGAAAAGTAAAACACTAAATAACATCGATCTTCTGAGCCTATTGAATGTTTTGGTATGTTAAGGTGTCAAGCTTCATAGACAGGAAATTTAGAGCCTCAAGAAAACCACGTGGGAGACGATTCTAGTCTCGTGTTCAACGTAAACAACTTGTTCTACACGATATGATCACAACTTTAAAAACAATCTTGAATACACCAAAAGGTTTATAGTTGAAAATTAGACTAACCATCAACGAGTTTTCGTCATCACCATCGCTGCTGGGGCTTCGGAGTCCATCGGCGACAAAACCACTGTCTTCAAGATTGACCGCGTAACTTTTTGGCGGGATCTCCATTTTGCAGACGAGACGACGAATTTAGAGCAGTAAATAAACTAATGGAAAAAGACAGTTAATCAAAGGCAAGTGTAGATTATTTTGTGTCACATTCTAATTAAGATTACACACTTTTCACGTTGTCACCTTGAAAAGTAAAGCATGTAAACGGGCGCGAACACGCTATTTTGGCGCCAACGAAAGCAAAACATCGCGCGGTTTTTATGTGATTTACTCACCAAAATTCACTTTCAGGACTTCAAACACCGGGCCGGGTGAAAATTAAAGTAAATCAAGCCTTGATCGTACTTTAGCTCCCAAACTTTCTAGAGACGAACAGAAAGAATAAACGATACAAGTTTGCTCTTGAACTCGTCGGAGTTGGGACAGGGCTTAGGGAACTCAGTTGTGGTGATCGATCTAAATTTCAAAGCACATAAATTGTGGCGCGAAGGAGCGCGAAGGTTAAGTAGCCAATAAGAGCACGCGACGTAAGGCATGTACTTAGTCAAACCAATCAGAGCAGACAAACTCGTAATACGTCACGAGAAAACGACGAACGTGGGATTGGATTCTCACCTCAAACCAAAATCATTTGAGGCGGCTATGCAGAGAAAAGAGAATTTTTCAAGACCATTTGTTTCGATTCACTGGCCCTAACATTAATTAGACTTTTTAAGCATTTCAAACATGTTTGAAACTGCTGGAAACGTGTTTCAAACTGCTATAAACGTGTTCCAAATGCGTCTCTGCAAACAAAATGCACTTGAAAAGCTGTTTAGAGCCCAAGTCTCGCTCAAACGTTACACACTGACGTTTTTCCGATACGACGGAGACTTTAATTTCCCTGACGGTAGTTTCCATGGACGAAAAGGGATGACAACAATTAAGTGTCCTGGGCATTTTAAAAACATTTTTAGGCGAGACGTACGCTACGTACATCAAAGTTGGTCACCAAATATTCAGTTACAAATTGGGAGGCATTCAATGGCAAGGCAAAAAAAGAAGCAACAGGGAAGAGTTCTTCGTCTTGAGATAATCAATACTTTGAACTAAAACATAATGAGGCAGCTCGACACTACATAGGCTCGATAACCAGCCGCTGCTTCGGGAAATTAGTCCGCTCTCACCACCGAAGGGGAGGACCCGAGTTAGCGACGGATCGAGCTGAGTTTGTTTGTTTCTAAAACTCAAATCTATTTTATACCAATCAAAAGCAACAAAAGTAACTACTGCTAAAAAAATCTTGGGAAAACTCCTGGACCTTTTAAAATTAAAATTAACTGCGATTAACTGTTTATTATTTTTTGAAGCCACTCTGAAATTCTAGTCCACTGTCCTAAAAGTCCAGTCCAAAGTTCAATCATTATTACGGAGCAAAGCGCAAAATATACACGTGTTGAACAAGCGTGTTAGCGAAACCCGATCCAATTACTTTATGGGCTTTTTATGTTCCGTTCATTGAACTATGGAGCTTTTTTAGTTTGTAAGCGAAAACTGACAGTTACTAAAAATAATATTATTTGTCCTACTTAGGCTGTCTCTTCAAAAAATTGTTTCCTCCATTTTACAGTTGGTTACATCGGAGATAAATTATAAAAGCGACTCACAGAACTGTAGCAAGCGAAGACTCTTTTGTTTCGAATTATCGGAATTTCTACGGCCAGGAAACCTCACAAAGTTAAGCATAGGGCACTTGGAGGGCTTTCAGAGGTCGTTGACGCGGTGGCCCATACCCTAACTTTCAAAGTTTTCAGCCGTTAAAAAGAAATAGTGTGCATTACGTGAAACGGTGCCTTACTGTTCTTCCCGCACTGAAAGCGAAGTTAAACCCACTCATACTTCATGAAATATTAATTTTGCGAGTTCCCGTTTACCGGATTAATTGTCGTTTTCTCCCATCCACTCATGCAGCGTCTGCCAGAATATAATCACATGATTTGGTGAATTTATTGGTTGAATGTTGCGAGGGCGTGTGGCTTGCATGCATAAATTACGATAATATAACATCTGCTTATAACAAAAAGACTCGCTAATTTAATCATCGGTACTGAATGCAGGCCCGTAGGGTGGATTCTGTTGAGGGGGGTTCTTTTATGTTTTGGGAGGTATTTTTTAGCGCCAGAGGCGCGAGCCTCTAGGGGGGTCTGATTTTTTTATCTTTTCAACTCCCAAAAAATGCCGACTTCAAACATTTTAGGGGATTCGTTCGAACCCCTCGAACCCCCCCCCCCCCCCACCCTACGGGCCTGGAATGTTTTTGATAAAACTTGAAGAACGTTGCTCAAGTTTAAGCGGTAAAGAGGAAACGAAAGGAAGCGTATCTGGCTCTTGTCATTTAACGCTTTTCGTGCCTCTTTGTCCCCCTGAAGGCCAAATAGTCACAGCTAACTATGTTTAACCTATTATTTCAGAAATACAGCAAGAGCTAAAACTTAAGCTTTCAGGACAGAAGATGGCTCACGCAAGTGGTACTGAAAAAAACTATATTTAAAGCTAAAGCAAACCGGTAGATTTTGCGTGCTTCAATGGTTTTAAATCTGACGGTCAACTTTGTCGACTACCCGCCTACGAATGCGTAACTTTTTTCGGGGTCCCGCAGTGGCGTGGCTGGATATAGGTGAGACAGACAATTAACACTATTTTGCAGGTGACCCGCAGTCACTTCTCTGATCACTGTTTCACAAGGCACTTTGTTGCCCGAAATGTTTCTTGGGTGCGCAAACGAGCTGGAGGCAAAAACAAAAAGTTTTGCCTCCTTGCTGCGCAAACGAGGAAACATTTGCAGAGGAAACAAAATGTTTCTGAAAATATTCAGAACCATTGTTGCTTCCCGGGAAGCAAATTTTGCTTTCGTAACAAATGTTGCGTGTGGGCGCAAACGGGTTTGCGGGGGCCTTTACTGAAAGTAGTTTGCTCGAAGGGCAGATAACAGCAGCGGGCTGCTCCGAAAACTGATGAGACGAAAAACTCGGTTAGTTAAAGAAACGAAAAAAGAATGAAAGATTAGCTAAGAATGAAGTGATAAAAAATTGAAACTTTGCCGTAATAATTCCTCACTGGAATCGAGGCTACCATGCCACGAGGGGATCTCGGTAGAAATCGCTTTGCTTCTCAGTTAAATACTGGTTCAAAAACTCCCTCATACGCAAACGATCACTAGCCAAATTTCTTAAGCGACCTCGACCGCGACCACGTTCTAGGCCAGAAATTTGACATATACTTTTGTTTTCTGCTTCTGTAAGTGACCACCCAACACGATCACGTATATCATCTTTAGAAAATCGTTACTCAAATTGGCCATTTCCGAAATACCTCAGGCCTCTTTTTCAAAGCGAGTCTATGTGCTCATCCTTTTTTTATGCAAATCAATTTTCATTCACATGAAAATGAGTTTATTTGCGTGGGAATTAAAATTGATTTGCATATGAAAGGTGAGCACTTAGACTCACTTTGAAAACGAGGCATAAGGTAATTCGGAAATGGCCTATCAGATGTCACAAAAGTACAGTTTTTAGTGGCGCTGACCCGGAGTACCGACTGGTAATAATGATTTGCATACAAAAAAGATGCCAAAAAGATAGATCTGTAGGTAAACAGGAATTCACACTGAGTGATCTGTTGCAAAATGTTACACAAAGTTTCAACAGTAGTATGATAATATTTCAATCTTTTCCTACTTTTAGCTAAGAAACAGTCACATCTTATGTAATTAGTTAATTAATTCAGTTTTGGGTTTATTTTGTTGATTTTCTTGTAAGCGACCACCTCCCGTAAGCGACTGACCAAGGATCAGGTCGCTTACAAGAGAGTGAGGACTGCATTTGAACAGTTTTTCTCGGCGAGGCGTGTGATTACTGAAATGGCTCAGTGTTAGCGAATCGAGGTTAGCCTGCTTGCAGGTGGTGGTTTGTCTACGAGCGCAGATCTTCCACTAACTAGTCCAATATGGTGACCGGATATGCAGGCCTTCGAACGAACCTTCAAGTAGGCTATTAAAATCCTGGTCAAAGAGGAGTTCCCGGTAAATCAATGTGACCAATTACATCGTGAAAACCGGTTAAACGACGTTCGTTCCGGAAACAAACAGAAAACAGTTGCAAGAAACTTCGTGAGGAAAACATTAGGCAAGCACTGACTTGCTTTCACGGTAAGAGGCACGTATCGCGTTAATTTGTCAGTTTTAAGAGGGTGGCTGATACTCACGAGCAATAACAAATCTAAAACTATTACATTTCTGAAGTTAACGTTGATGACTTTGTCTTAGATGTGCAACGATAAACACTGATGCACATGCATATGCAGCCCGCGGAGTAGTTTTTAAAGTGCGGTGGACGCTCTCGCCTCTTCAATTGAGGACAGAGGGCTGCCACTAAAAATAGTTGAAAAGCATCTAACTCAGTTTAATTCAAAAACTTTGTCCAGCAGTTAACATAAATTATTAACGTGAAGAATCAAATCATATCCTAACCGATCGGCAAATTTTTATTACTCTCGACGGGAAGAAGATGGAAAACATCACCCGATTATCAAGTTTTTATAAATGGGAACGTTTCGTTGTCAGAAATGTCTTAAAAAAAATAAAGTGTTGTGTTGTTAAACGTAGAATTAGGAATAGTGTTGGACATATTGGCTCATACAATTCTGCGATCGTAAAACTGTATACTAACTATGCTTTTCTCAGTATTCTCTAATTTACCTTTTTCTAATTTATGGTATTCAAGTTTGGTGTCTCACATAACCAGGTTATATACCTCAAGCCACTAACTTATTTCAAACGGAAGAATGATCGTCGCAGTTGTGATCGCAATTTTTGCAATTGGGTAAAGAAGTTTTTTTCAGGCTTCTTTACGCAATTGCAAAAATTGCGATCACAACTGCGACGATCATTCTTCATTTGATTTCATATCCGCAGTCAGGGTTTTCATTTGAGGCCGGAGGCCGGACGTTTCGTCCGGTCGTTTGCCATTCCACGTCCGGTACTTGAGATCAATATCGGCGATTTTTTTTACTACTGTA
The DNA here is from genome assembly GCA_948470475.1 of Galaxea fascicularis. Taxonomy (NCBI): domain Eukaryota; kingdom Metazoa; phylum Cnidaria; class Anthozoa; order Scleractinia; family Euphylliidae; genus Galaxea; species Galaxea fascicularis. The sequence continues at coordinate 7,039,223 of OX419338.1, read as the reverse complement.
AACATTCACGTCCGGTACTTTCAGAAGTATGTCCGCTACTTTACAAAACAGTTGAAAACCCTGCGCAGTTCACATATAATTTCTTTCTTATGCTTCATTCACTAAACTTCTTTGCAAAAACAGGTTGTTGGAATAATGACTTTTTCTGACCCTAGATCACACACAGAACCATTCAGGTTTAGGTCTCTTACACTCCTAAAATCTTCTGATATAATTTGTCTTGAAATTCTCTCTTTTGTTTATCAGTGGTACCATAAATTAAGCGGTTCTTGTTTTGTTGATTATTTTAACCCACTATCCTCTATCCGCTCCTATTATATACGTCAATCACAGAATGATAATCTATTTGTTACATCAGTTCATACCACCCAATATGGCATTCAATCTCTCAGGTACACTGGTACCAACCTTTGGAATTCATTATATATTAATGTTAAGAAAATCAAGCCTTTTTTCTAGTTTTCGTCAAAATGTCAAGAATTCTATGATTGATGATTATAATGGTGTTATTAATTCCTGAAGTTTTTCGATTATGCTATCTTTAACTACTACTATATTTTAGTTTATGAAGTAATACTTTTTTTTTTTTATCAAAACAGCTATTTTGTCACCATATTCCTTCGATTCGTATTTCTTGTCTTGGGTTATATACTCGGTTAATTCTACGAACTACTAGGTGTCCCAAACTCTACACAATTAACATAATAATTGAAATAGTTTATTTTCCTTCTTCACATTTTTAGTTTTGTATTTAATACACTGAATTATAAATAATATCAATACTTTCGGGTGTGAGTTAAATAAAACTTGACTTCCTCGATTGTCGGCGACTCACTAAGCGATTTTTTTTTACGCTGACCGCGGCGATTTGATTGCCAGCGAAAATCGCGAGCGATGAATTTCGCCGTTGATTGGTGCGGGCACACCGTTCGCGATTTTTTACGCCGATCGCGGCGATTTGTTCCCAGCATCGTTGCTGTTTGCCATTTTGAAGTCATGTCGGATAAAAATCGCCCAACCTGATTGGTTGATTCATCTGGCGATTCGCGGCGATGAGCGTAGAAAATCGCAGGAACGGGCGCACCAGGGGAATGCCATTATTACTCATTCTTAGTTTTCATTTTTTTTCTCGTCTTGTGCTCGTATCCTCAGTCGTGTTGTAATACAGTGACAGCGCAAGCTCCCTGAGATAAGCCTTTTCTAAATTTTTGGACCAACTGCTTAATAGTTACATAAATAAAGAGACACGACTTTTTACTTGTTGTTACAGTGGTCGTGATATATTTCCGAATGTGATAATTATAAAATGGAATAGCGTAATTGGTATTGAATTATCGAACAAACATTATTTTACCTTTCCGAGTGAAATCTTTCCTGACAACGGAGTAAAATGTTACTCCATGAGTAGCAAAATGGCCAACAAATGTTTCGAAATTTTGCAGTACAATAATGGAAGATGACGGATTTTTACAATGGTTAACGTTATCACTGGACGCCACCAAAGTGTATACAAAACAAACAAATACGCTCGCAGAGCAATAGACTTAATAATATTTACTTACAAAATGAACTCTTTCCAGTCTTTCCTTCAGCTATTCGCTTACGAAACTTCACTGAATGACTGATGTTACTGAAATTGTCAAATTTCTCTCAGTCCCCGTATATTAGCGACACTGGAAGAATTTTTGTATTCAACGGTATGCGAAAAAAAAAAATAGTAATAAGAGCTCGTTTTATAAAATCCAGGTAACCCAGATTATGTGTACTCCAGGAGTCGTTTCGCTCGTGAAATTTGTCTGTATCAGCTAAAACATTGCACAACTTACCAGCTCGGCTTCTGACGGCCGGAACGATTACTGAACTAAATGATGAAATGTGAAGTGGCAATGTATATATTTGTGTCTATACTACTTCCTTGAATAATTTACAACCCTGTGAAATAAAAGGCTGCCAAAATTTAAATGCCTTTCCCGCCTCCCCACCATCTAATTAAGGAATAAGGGTTTGACAAGAATGTACTGTCGACGTGCAGAGTGTAGTTGGTGGTCAGCAACAGAGAGAATGTAGCATACTTACAGTTATGTATCACTGTATTCAGAACAAGTAACGAATTTTTTGTTTTTCATCCCTGGCGTAAGTATTTCTTTACACTGCCAGTGGATTGTTAGTAGATTAGCTGATCAGGATTGTCCCTGTGTTGGCTTCATAAGTGAAGCGAGACGCAACTACAAATAGAAACAAAATGTGACTAGAATTGATTCCAAACTAAACATGCACACCGCAAAGTGTTTCCGCCTTTTTGAAACGACTGCGGTGAGGTAGAAATTAAGGTCCAAAGGTTTGGGGTGACGGTTCCGTTCTCCAGTAAGACCATTAGACGACTGACACAACTTATCTAAGGTCAAAGCCAAATTTTCTAGCTACGCGTTAATTCCCTAAGTTGTATTGGAACATTACAAGAGTTGCTTTGGCCCCCAGATAATACAACTTCCCAAACACTATTCGGATTTCTGGAAAGGGTTTTCCGGTTTGGCAAAGTTCCGGCGCGATGTTCTTTTCGATCCCGTGTTACGTACGTCTTTGTTAAAACGACCGCTATTTAAATAAGTTAGACGACAACTTACATTGATAAGTCCATCTGATTAAAAAAAAAAAGATTCTGGCACATTCCCCTTCGAGAAAAAACTTAAAAAGCATTTGCTGTAATCCTTTCCTGTGGAACTGGCTGAGAAATTACGAGATCCAAACTGTAAAAAAGATTTCTGAATTCTTGCTTGGCTATATGTTTTCCCTATGAGACAGCAGGTAACTAAATTAGCATGTCGCGTGACTTGGAACGCTCAGAAAAACCTGCTGTCACGAAAGCGTTTCTTTACTCAGGCTTCATTAGGGTTTTGCAGTCACAATTTTGGAAATTTGGTAGCTGATAATAGCATGAGTGAATAAAGCGGCTTAGACTTCGCTAGCGTGCGCACTATACTGCAGAGAAGGAGACCGTGATTTCAAGAGGCGGTCTGGT
>OX419338.1:6981204-7031204 GCA_948470475.1 Galaxea fascicularis | reverse complement strand
TAATTCAGTCTGCTCAAATCAACGTAAATTATTTTCCTCTTAGACACAGTACATACAAAACAAACACTGTTTGATGGTTGGATGCCAGCTCAGGCATTCCAACCTCGTGAGAGAAAGAACCACCTCGTGCTGATGAATTTATGATATCGAATAGCCAATCAGGCTATGTTCACACGGGATCGGTCCCAAATGGATCCGACCCGATCCTACAACGGGCCCACTTCTGTTCACACGAGACCAGTATGTTATGGTCCACTACTGGATCGAAGTGAGATGAAGCTTTCAAAATGGGGTCAAGGTTAAATTGCGCTGCTGGTACCGAAAGGAACCGGTCCAGGTGTTTACACGGTTACAGATCCATTTGGGACCGAAACAGTTCCAAAACTGGACCTGCTTTTTTGGAGGTCCAGAAATCGGACCTGATTGGGAACGGATTAACGGTACGGTTAGCACTTCCCGTGTGAACAAAACGCCTATCCGGCACGATTTTTAGATCGGAACGATTTGGAACCGGTCCTGTGTGAACATAGCCTCAAATGGTGCCACAGAAACTCCTGCAAAGAATTGTTTACATACCATCGGAAAATACATTTTTCCTCGTTGAATTAACAGTAAAATGGCTAAAAGAACTATTTTAAAAAAAAAACACCAGCGCTTTCAACTTGATAAATGACCTCCGTGATTTTAAACCGTCAGACGTTTTCCATATTTAACATTTTCCTAGGTTTTTGCATTTTTAATTTGTTAATATAAAATTTTTTTCGATTGCATTACATTAAAGTCCATTCGTATGGTGGGGATCTTTCTCAGAGTGGTCCTCCATCAGAGCTTTCAACTGAGCTCTTGCACTCTCTAGGAACAGGTCTAATCCAAGAAGGTGCTTTTGTCGAACAGCTCTATCAGCCTGTTAGAATAAAGGACCATGCATGGAAAGTTAAAGCAATTAAAGATAACTGCTAACGAGGGTTGAGTCTTGATGAATCGAACACGAGAAATAAAGGACAAAATTACTCAACAAGCTCTCAAGGCAGGAGAGACGCCAAACTGATTTCAGACAGAAAAAATTGTCAGAGCTCTGATAGCCTGCGAGCAAGCTCTCTCGGGGGGTGGGGGGTGGGAGGAGGGAGGAGGGAAAAATGGAGAGAAATTCTCCTTCTCTCAGACTTTCCTCACCCACCCCCTACCCCCGGGAGAGCTTGCTCGCAGGCTAGAGCTCTGACGAAGGCCTAACATTCCAAACGCAAGCTTTTTGAATCCCTGCAAGGTTGCCAATTTACATTATATCAACTTCATTGATAAAACCAAGTTTTCGTGTACCACTCCCCCACCGACGCAGCACATCAGTTAATTTTTTTGGAAACTATACTAGTCCCATTAGTTCATTTGTGATTTGAGCGGACAGGTTTCACACTAATTTACTTTAGTAACCAGAGAAAACTTTAAGATTGACATGCATGAAAATTATACCACAGTAAATCTTGTCAGTTGTTCCAAGCTTTTCTCACCTTTTGTTTGACTCGAGAATACTCCAGCATTTCTTTTGTGGTTTCTTCTTTTACTTCCTGAGCAAATTCTCGGCCTCGCTTTCTTTCCTCCTTTAACGCAGTCTCTAATGCCTCCTAATCAAATCCGATCAACAGAGAACACAGCTCTTGTAAGTGATCAACAATAAGCTTCTCCGTATACTACCAATACACAGTCAAAATGGCAGGTAATGGAAAATAACGAATCATCAGTCATTTGAGCCCGGGTTTAAGCTACCAAACCATTGCGATGATTAGTAACCATGACTTACTCTGCTGTTCTCTTTCTCTTCGTGGACAGCCTCCTCCAGAAGTACTTGTAAACGTTCCCGTTCTTGAGCTGTTAACGTTTTCATTGTTTCCTGGGATGGGCAAAAAAATAAATAAATGTCTTTTTCTGTAGTGAATCGTTTAGATAGGTAAAAAAAAAATCAATAAATCCCGGCGTTTGGCCCACGTAAAGAGCAGCATAGACCTTGTCACGGTTTCCGACACCATCTTTAATGTGAAAGTCTGAGGTTCCTAACTGCTCTAAAATTCGCCCGGCTGGATTTTTAATTTCCCATACATTTGTCTGTAATTTTTTCCGCAAACGCACGGGAAAAATTAATGATGGGATGGGGTTACAGGAGTATGGGGATAAAATTAAGTTATTAGCATAACTCTCACCTTATGCTCGATAATAAACTCTTCGTATTTCTGTCTTTCCTCTTTTCTTGCCATTTCTACAGCTTCCAAACCTTGCAGTCTTGCATCCTGTAAACCAAAAGATTTTCATGCACACAAACAATACAGTATGCCATGAAAATGTGGAAATCAGGATATTTCCGCGGAGATCAAAGGCCTTGTTCTGGAATAAATTTTGATTGTTTATAAGCTGGCTTACGATTGATGCATGAAAATTACGAATTCAAGTCCGGGAATACACTACCTCCACAGCTTTTTCTAAAGCTTCTTTGCTCTTTAACTTCTCCTGTTCAACATATGATTCAATTTCTGCCTGGAGAGAAGTAAAGAAAAGAGCATTTAGGATAGCGCATTGTTTCAAAACCACAAAACTACTGCAGAAATGGCTCTGACTAAACCAGTGGCAGAGCGGACACCAGTCTGCCGTAAGAATTTGCCTCTAAAGGCCCTGGCAAACGAGGACACATTGCTGCGGACACATTGTTGCTCATGACTGTTTCCATAGTGCGCAAACTGGGAAACATTTGTTGTGGACACAAAACATTTGTGTCGGCAACAATGTGTCCTTGTTTGCCAGGGCCTTAACGTTGGCCACATTTCGGAACACTTATCCAGCACCCATTCAAATAAATAGAAGGCCACACAGAGACTCGCTTGCAGTGCCCCATCGTCTTGGAAAGTAACAACAGAGCAGCATATGCTGCCCGTTTTAGGACTCATTTTCCCAATTTTCTTCAGCTTAGTACGCTTACTTTACGTACTAATGGATTTGTTATAAAACTAACCAAACAATATCATAACATCTCGCAAGACTTATAGTAGTCATCTGAATATCCCTTTCACTGCGTTAATATTCCGTACGGAACTGGGTCTACCTTCCCCTCAACATATTACGTTACCTTATCACCAGCTTAGTATTTTCTAACTGCACTTAGACTAGACGGTAGTGGGAAAGTAACTTATTCAACTTAGTACATGTACGTTGTTCAGGCCTACTTGAAGAAAACGGGGAAAACAATTCCTATTTCGTGCACGGTATACAGGAATTGACAACAAATGAAATCACACCTTGTGTCTTTGCTTTTCCTCCTCCAACAACTCCATTGCTTGCTGTTCATTATTTTTTCTCTCCTCTTGTAACATTGTTTCAAAATGTTCTTGCTAACAAACAAAGAAAACAAAAACAGTTTGAGAATTGGACTCCAGGCATAATAACTGACCAGGAAATGTTTGCAGGATGGTGGAGTAAACAGTTAGAATACCACACTCAAGTTTTGCACATTCCTATATGAATGCTCCTACGCAGCCTCCTTAGCAGAGACTGTAAAAAAATCTTCTCCCACATGCACAACAACCTCAGGGCTCATTTTTCTCCAATACCTGGCTCATAGCACCTGCCATGGTACCTTGTGTATGTCCCTGATGTAACATACCCTTGACAAACTGTTTTTATAGCTTAACCCTTTGACTCTACTTTCAATATGTCTGTTATTTGGGCATTAAAAATGTTGCTATGCAGTTTACCTGATCTTGAAGGAACTTCTGGAATTTCTTTTGTTGATCTTCCAACACCTCCTCCATTTGAACTTTGTTTATCTCCTGTTGTTCCAGAACAGCTTTCCTTGATAATTCCTAGGAAAGGATGTGTGAAGTCCTGTCACTTTCCAGGGCCGTAGCAAGGTTAAAATAACTGAAGGGGGGGGGGATCACCAAACTGGCCAAACGAAGCTACCCCTCCCCCCATCACTTCATTGAAGACATTAGAGAGGTAAAGGTGACATGATGGTGATGGCAAGCAGGATATCAAAACATTGGGTTTACTGAATAAAATCAGAACATCAACCGCTGCACGTTTGTCACACCGTTTTTGTACATTTCTCTATAATTTCACATTTTATGGGGGATGTAAACACCCAATAACAAATTGTTATTTTTATCTTTAAACTTGGGACCTTATAATTTGACTGCAGGAGAATTTGCCTACAACTGAGTGATTTGCAATGAAGTTTGAAAGAAAGCGAATACACTTTATAGATAATGTTTTTGGTACTGTCACCTTCATGGTATCTTTTCGGTAAAACTGTTTTTTAACTTCCAAAAATTCTGGGGCACCATCCCTCCCCCTCTTCCCCTCCCCCTGCTATGGGCCTGCTTTCGATGGAACCTTGATGATACAGGTGACATTGACAATTATTGCAGGTTTGAAATATGACAAACTGAGAAGAGATTTAACCCACAACACCAAGTACCTTGTATTCTTCAATGATAACAGCCAAAGCATCATGGCCAGCTTGTCGAATTTCTTTTATCTGCTGTTGATGCTGTTCCTGAAAGAGGACAACTAGATTGGATCAATGGCTAGAGTTAAAAATCCAATGCTTCATAATAATTTCTTAGATAATTTTATTGATGGGGTGGCCATAAGGTGAAGTGGTGACAGTGCTCCAATCCCCAGAGTGACTATTAATCCTGAGGCAAATGATAAAATCAGTTATGCAATATTTCTAACCATGATGACAGACACATTTCATGATATTAATAATTCAATTGTATTTGGACTGAAAATAGAAACTGCCTAAAAATCAGTAATTGCATCAGTCAGGACAGCTTCCATGTGGTGTTGATATTCAGCATAAGAAATACTGGGCTGTCATACATGTATATTACACCTTGTTGGGACGTTGCTGATACAAATTTAAGGTCTGGCATGCAGTAAATACCAAGAAAACAATTAAAACACCTTCACCTACATGCATACATACATAACCTTTATTTAAAGGTCAAAGGTATTTAGCTAGGAAATAGCTACTAACAGTAATTGGGGACACTAAAAAAGAAGTTACTTAATCCAAAGAATTAAGAAGGAAAAGCGGTTTACAGTAATACCTATTTACAACAAAACTATATTATTAATAGTAAAAATATATTGAATACATAGTCTACCTGAATTTTATCATACTTCTCTTCCTGTATAGCAATGTTTTCTTTAAGATTCCTTGATTCTTCTTCAAGAGTCTTGTTTTTGTCTAAAAGTGCATTCAGGTCCTGAAAAGCAAACAAACCAGGAAATCCTTGAGTTTGTTGATGTGGCACTTAAATAAACTTATTGTTTAAAAATAAATACCATGCCATTTCACAGTCTCACAATTAATACAGTCAACATAGTTTCTCAGCTATAACTACATGTAGATGCTATTTTCATTTTTGAATTTAACACATAGCTATAAACTAATAGTAAAAATCATTCCCATGGAAAAGCTAAAGGACAAAATTAATAATATTATTTATTTATCTAAGTTTTTCAGTTTTTCAGAGAGGTATGTGCAGTAAGGTCTCCAATCACTTTTGACAACTGTAGATGGCACAACTCAATTAAGATTTTAAGCAAATGTCGTCATGGTGTTTGAGTTTGTGTCTTTGCTTATAGAATTCAAATTAAAGAATGAAAAAAAAATCAGACAGTAACCTTTTGCATTTGTTGTTTTTCTTGCTCTGCAATTGACAGTTTCCCTTCCAGTCCCTTTGCTTTTTCCTCAAGTTTTTCTTTGGCATCAGTGACATCTTGCAGTTGCTGGGACATTTCATTATGACTGCTGTCTGTTGGCTTATCAAATACTGAACTTGGTTGCTGTTGAGCCATAATTACCTAGTACATCAGGGTTTTCAATAAGAATCAGGGTAGGTGGCAAAAGTTTAGGGAGTAGGTGGTGAAGGTACAACTTTGTTGCATGCTATTCACAACATTTGAGGTAAGTTCTTAATCAAAGTACCCGGCGAAATAATGTGAAGTAGACGGCGAGTTTCGTCGGCCACCGGCCCTTATTGAAAACACTGGTACATACATTCATGTGTACACAGATCAGTGATAAATGCAAGGCCGTGCCCTATGAATAGTACAGCTGTAGTTGGGAGCCCATAATCTCTAAACTCTTGACATTGAGGGTGCCAGGCATATACATTTGTTGCAAATACCAACATTTCCTGGTCGCCCAAACACCCAAGGGCAAAGGTTGTACAGTTGTATTTTCATATATAAAAATAAAGATTGAGTAATCAACAAGAACAAATTGAAAAATAATTTTGTTTCAGTTTCTATCAAAATAATTTTAAGGAAAACAAAAGTATTTTTCAATTGGTTCTTGTTGATAACACAAACAAGAACAACACTGTACCACCTTGACTAGGTATTATATATTTAGTCATTATCCATTCTTTCTCATACAAAATATCAACTAAAGGTGCTGTTTTGTAAGTGAGTCAGGAATTATGCTGTTCTCAAAAAATCTGAATTCGTAGAACCAGAGTTTGTAAAATGTTATTCCTAAACTGCATTCATTAATTGCTGTCAAATATATAAATTTTACAGCTGTAAAAAATCAATAAACCCTTAAAACCCCTAACAGTGATGAGCACGTAATTTCTCCTTGCATTGTTACTTCTAGATTAAGCAATGTAATTTTTGAGAAAATACAAAATGATCACCAGAGTTTGAATGCCCTGAGTTTTGAACAGATTCTCTCAACTTAGGTCATAAGAACATCTGGAGTTCAGTGAGGAAAATACTCATTTTGTCATCACCATCAATTTAGGGCTAAAAAGTCGGGTGGTATAATGTCTCCCTAAATTCAATTATGTGGGTTTTTGGCTAAAATTTCTTTTTTAAATTATGCAACATGTCAGAATAAATAATTAAATTATTTTTTTCACCTACAATCACAAAAAATGCTTAAAATGGTGAATGACTTCAAGATTATAGAAATTAAAATATTAAACTCTAAAAGGATAGTATTATCTTTACATACTGAAAGTATATCTTGAGCTGACGAAACTTCCTTGTCCAGGCTGTCAGATGTATCAGGAGAGTTTTCATGCTCTTGTTGCTGCAATGCTTTGATGATTGGTTCTGAAAGGTCAGCATGTTCTGATGTTGATTGTTCAGCATTTGGTTGGCATTTCTCTCCCTGTGAATCAGCAAGCTCTGGGGCTTTACTGCTGCTATTAACAGAACTAGAATCTTTTACTGTATAGCCACTAGGAGATGAATCTGGAAGAAGTTGGGGTGGTTCGTTTAATGCTTCACTGAGGAATGATGAGAAATCAGCATGGAAACTATCATACTCAGTCTTTTCACTTGATGTTTTCTTGGTATCTACAAACTGCTCAGACGTCACAGTTGGAGGAGATAAGAAGTCCTCATGGCTTGAAAGGAATGAACTAATGAAAGCTGAATGGTCTTCAGGTTTGGATATTGGTGGATTTGATGTTTTACTAGTTTGAGCAGCCATTGCTGAGTGTGTAGACAACTGGGGATCAAAAGATGATGCAGAATTAGCTGAGGCCATCATAGGAGCTGTTGACTGGCTGAATGACGTGTTACTTGTTGTTGAAGGTGGTGGAACTCCAATTGCAGCCCATGTGATCAATGATCCTGATTGATTGCTACCATTCACAGCTGGTGTGGCTGACTAAAAATATAAAAGGCAAATGAATGACAAAATGATAATAATTACTCAGCTGTCTGTGAAATTCCAAAAACTGTGAGCACTAGAAATATTTATGGAATGCTATCGTGTTTCAAGACAAAAGCCAATCATGCACAAGAAAACTAAACCATAAATAGTAACAGTAATTAGTTTAGTTTTTATGTCGCTTCTGATTGGTTGCTGCACAATGGGAAATCTCAAGGTAAAATCAAGTTTTTGCAGTTTTTGGATTCACACAGTAAAGCCATTCATTGGGATGAATAAGAAAAGTACTTCACTGACTAAAACTTAATTCATCATGTAGTGAATGATGACACACTCTGATAGTAAAGGTTCACTAGTCATCATCATTTAACAGTGACACTGTCTGTACAAAGCCTTCTCACAAAACTCTGGACAAAATTATATGAAAATGACCTTTGCTAATAAAAATGACTGCATTGCCAGCTGTAAAACATCACTCATCCTACCTCAAAACCTCCAAAATCAGCCCAATCATCATCATCATCATCACCAACCTGAAAAAAATATTTTAAAGAAAATATGGACAAAAATAACAACTCCAAGCCATTCATCTGGCAGGTACATCACAGTTGTATGCCTGCTCAAGGTAGGAAGACTGTCGGAGAAATGAAGTACTGGAAGAGACGTGGGACCCCATGAAGAGCAACCATATCAGTCTGGACACAGAATTTTAGTTGAGATGACCTTCAGTGAGGGAAGGCTGTCATATCACATAACTGTTATCGGCTGAATGATCATCATCCATTTTTTTTACTATGATTTGTTTCCTAGATCCAGAAATAAAAAGTGGGTCATATATAGGTTTATTACAGCCGAGTGTTCCTGTTGTTAACAGACTAATGAATTCATTAATGTAAAACTGTGTTCGTGGATTTTACAATCTGTTTTTAAAATGAGTAATGTAATATTCAAATTGAGCTTCGATTCAACATTTGAATGTTGATTGGATTAATGAACAAAAGCCTTGCCATACATGTAAGTTCCAACTCTTCCTCGGTTAAGGAAAAGATGGTTCACAGATGAAACACTGAGTTTGAAATGTATTAACAAGAAAGGGAAGGCTCTGTCTGGCTGTTTTTGAGAAGAAGTTGTAGAGTTAAACAATCAGGGTTTCAGTGTAAATGATATATCAAGGATTTAAAGGTAACAGTCCGAGGGGTCAACAAAACTGTTGACCATTACAGACAAATAACATTAATCTGGTTCTTTTGCCGGTAAATTTTCTCAACTGTTGTTCACAAGAAACAGCAAATATCAATCAAGGGAATCGCGTATGCTTCGATTTGTCTTCCATATTTGATAAGGCATATTTTCATTAATCCAGTCAACATTTGATTTTTGAATCAAGGCTTAATTTGAATATTGGATCATTTATTTGTGAATGGATTATTGAATCCATGGACAGAATCAATTTTGCAGTAATGAATTCATTAGTCTATTAGTGACGGGAAGGCTTGGCTGTCTTTGACTATAAAGGTATGCCAAAAAAATAAGTTATTGTCTTATAGATTTTGAGCTACCTTACATTAGTGCAGTTATGATTTATAAGTATTATTCATCACCTTTGTATTTAATTGATCATTGGAAATCCAATCAATCATCAATAACAATCAATAACAATTTATTACATTGTACGCAATTCAATTACTATTGGCCAATTGATGACCTATATCTATTGATAATCATATGCTTCAGTCCACAAACTGCTATCAATTGCCATCAGTCACCACTGATTATTATTGACTATTGTTTACCTTCCACCTGATTGTTTGCAATCATTTATTGCTCAGTACTGGTTTAGTTCCATTTGTGGCTGTATATGTGTCAGGTCAGTTGCACAAATAACCCGGAGAACATTTCCCTGCTAGCAGAGGTCTCTTACAGCAGCAAACAAATGAGAGGAGAGAGACCCTCTGCTGGTGCCTGAGAAGTTCCTTCCTCTCATTTATTTCTCCTCTCATTTTATATTTCTCACCATGAGAGACCTCTGCTAGTAAGGGAGGGGAACATGTGTTAAGTTAATTTGACTACCAATGCCTTTTTGCTGTTAAATTAAGTGAGTGATCCATTGCTCAGAAGAAGAAAAAATTGTTGCTGTTGTTCACAAGGGCAACTGTCATGTGTTAAATTACATTTCACCATATTTCTTCTGTAAAACAGGGCTGTGCTCTAGTGGTGCCCAGTTGCCCCTGGCCACTTACTTTTGCCTTTGGACAAACAGGAAGTATTAGTTTTTGTACTAAAATTATATGCTGGGCACCCTGGATTTCAAGGGTTTAGAGAGTTTGGGTGCCCAACTACTATGCCTAGTGCACAGCCTTTTAAAAGCATTCTCTTTTTGACCTACCAAAAATATGGAAATGATAACCGATGATAATTATTATTAACAATCAAGACAAATCGATGATAATGGATGGCAATCAATGATAATCAATGGCAATCACAAATTGGTCATCGATTTCCAATGTCAATCAATTAATTCTTACAGTGCAACTACTCTGACCAAGGCCACCCAAGAATTTTTTTAAAAAATTATTGGTCAATAATGTTTGAGTGATAAAACAACAGAATAGCCACAATTTGAATTTAGTTGTGCTTCGATAATGGGTTTACAAATTTGTAATACATAATAAATTTTGTCAAAATCCATTGTTCCAATGCAAGATTCTCATTGGCTAGTTTGCAGGAAATTTTCCTGGGTGGCCTTGGATGAAGTAGTCGCACTGTAATTCTCTAATTATGGAGCAATTAATTGAAGAACACCTGGCCTCCTCATTCACACAAATATAATATGCTGGAGGCTTTTGAAGGATGAGGCATATAACAGTAGACACTATTGTTATTCAATCTATGTAAATGAATGGGCCGGGTATTCTGCAATCTGGTGCTAATAATAATTAATTATTATTTTCTTTGTTTCTTTTTTAACCCTTTTTCATACACTTTAGCTTTGTAAATATTTTGTTAATCGATTAATTGTTATCGAATAAGACAATCACTGAGTGCCATCGGTTGCTATCGATTATCGATTTCATCGATTAATCACCCTGGGATTGTGATTTAGTTATTGTATCGGCGAGTCAAAATAGCTGAAGTTCATGATATGGTTGACTAACAAGCTTTAGCTCACGAGTAAAACAATTCACTAACCTGGCTATTTGCAGTCGCTGAGCCAAAATCTGCCCAATTATTTCCCTCCATTGTGACCTCTTCTTTTTCCGATAAAATCAAGGAATATAATAAAATAAAAACAAGAATTCACAAAGCATGTAAAATGTAAAATGTTGATTATTGACCAGGCGTTACTAGAGTCTTCCCGTGAGCCCCTTGTCAACCTGATCACGTGCTCCCGGGACTTTGGCGCCATTTTATTTCTTGCACGCTTTGCCGCAGGCTTTATTTTGTATTTCCAGTGAAAGGTCGCTATAATTTTAACTGGCGAGATCTGTATTTGGCAATTACAGATTTTTATAGCACGGTGTAGGTTTTTCCTTGAGAATTGAATAAAACGCAATGGCGCCTAAGAGAAGATTGCGATCAGACAGCGAAGGCGAGCAAGATGACTTGGAAACTCAAGAGGACGAAATTGAACCATCTCGATCTAAGAAAAAGCGAGTTTCGTCTGCTAAAGATGACGATAATCTAGAAGAAATGGAGGAAAGTATGGAGGAAGACGGTCTCAGTTGCTCGCAGATGCCAGATTTCGCGGTATCGTTGACGGTAAGTCGAGCGAATTGCATGCGGGAAGCCGGTACACCGGCAAGCCGCTCTTTCATGATTACTCTACATCGCTTATTTCACTAGTTTAATTTGACGATGGAGCAAAGTCAGTCCTATCAATATTCTCAAGAACTCTACCTTCTGTTGAAGCTTGCTAGTTTGTTGGAGTCTGTCATATCAAGCACTTCATAAGGAAGCGGTTGTACTTAGGGGACCATCTGGCGCGGACACATTGTTGCTCATGTTTTTTTGGGCGCGCAAACGCGCGGGACACAAAATGAATGTTGTGTTTCCATGCTGCGCAAACAGGGCAACATTTGTCGCGGACACAAAATTTGTGTCTGCCCAAATGTTGCGCGCGCGGGCAAACGGGGAAACATTTGTGGCGGCAACAATGTGTCCGCAACAGTGTGTCCTCGTTTGCCAGGGCCTTTATAGTAGGTTTCACGGTCGCCGACGTCATCTTGGACGTGGGGCAAACACGGCAAAATTTACAGTGAATGTATGGGAAAAATCGTGATTTTGATGCTCGATAACTTGGAGAAGGTTGATATTCTACAATTTCTATGAATTACAAACTAAAAATATTAGCTAAAAGAGGTAACCGATCAAATTTGAGAATTGTACTCTCACCAAGAAAGCAGCAAATTAAATTTTTATTTTTCATATATTTGTCTGTAAAGTGGAGCCACCGTTCGCGGGAAAATTTAGAAGCATTTGTATGAAAAACTAAAAAGACGATTTCTCGCTTCTCCTAAAAACCGATGCCCTTCAAATTTAATCGGTTAACTCTTTTAGCTAACATCTTTAGTTTGCAATGCACAGATATTTCAGAATATCAAATTTCCACGAGTTATCAAGCATCAAAATCACGATTTTTCCCATACATTCACTTTAAATGTTGCCATGTTTGGCCCACTTCCAAGATGACGTCGGCGACCGTGAAACCTACTATTTTTGTTACCTAGGGATGTTATATATATATTGGACGTTGTCCTTAGTAGTTTTTTTTTCTTTTGCAGTCTGAGGCAGAGGTTGGAATCATTGAGAAGATAACACTGGTGAACTTTATGTGCCACACTATGCTGGAAGTACCTTTGGGTCCCAATGTTAACTTTATCATTGGCAGAAATGGAAGTAAGTTGTCTCAAATTCAAAACAGAATGTCTGGTTTTAGAAAATACCCACATCACCTTTTGCTTTCCTAAGGAGATCTTTGTCAAATTATTTTGAGGAGATGGGATCTCAATTTTCCATGAGGGGCTGCTCAGGTGGGGCTCAAACTTCATTGTTATGCAGCTATTAATGTTGTGCCTGAGGGAGGTGGGGACTTTGAACGTTCGTGCACACCCCACGTGGGGAATTTTAGCAAACTTTGAACATAAATGTTGGCCCCGGGGTCGGGAAGTTTGACCAATGCTAAAACATGACCTCAAAACTGTTTCCCCGGGTGGGGAACTTTGAATTGAAATCTTATCCCAAGGGTTAGGAAGTTTGACTCCAAATTTTTGTTTCTGATCAAAGTCCCCATCCAATCCCGTGGTCCCCCCCTCGGGTATAACATTGATAGCTGCATTAAGGGTACGAATATTTTATGGAATAAGTCAGCATTTATATAGAAAGGTTAAAAGGTGAACAGATTCCTGGAAAGATTCCTCCTGTGTTTCAAGAATTCTTCTGATACAGGGTAACAAAAAGGCATACTTGAAACTTTCATCTTTCAATCATGACAACCTGAGAGAAACAACAAAAATGTTGAAGTACCATTGATAGCCGTTTTTGGCTGTCTTTTTTCAGGTGGAAAAAGTGCAATAATGACAGCATTAGTGGTAGGTTTAGGTGGGAAGGCTGCAACAACCAACAGAGGAAATTCTCTGAAGGGATTTATCAAGGATAAGTGTGGGTAAGTCCAACAGGTAGACATACAGTAATGATTACTGTATGTCTGCCAATAATTGTCTATAATATTATTATAAACAATTATTGGATGAGGTTTTTGTGATATCCAGACTAATCAAGGTAATAACATTACTCTTACTGATAACTGTTACCGAGACCTTGATTTTTCTGGATATCACAAAAACTGGATCTAATGCTAATATATTGTTTTATCATATGACCCGTACGGCCCTGCGCGCGCTTTCATTCCAAAACTGTTGAGAAAATCCTCGTATGAGGGCCGTACGCATTAGCGCGAGCAGGGCCAGAAAAAGCTGTACGGCCCTGCTAGGAACACGTACGACCCTGTGCGAAACGATTTTAGAGGATTTCGTCGCTTCTGACCATGTAAGTTTATTTTACAACCAGAAAGCAAATACAAACAACATAATTATTAGATCAATTTTATGTGCAAATTAGTCGCTTTTTTGTAAAAACTTCATCTTTTACGTGCTCATGAAGAGTCTAAGGAGGCCATATGATAAAATGCTTATTGGCTGAGTTAGGTCGGGCCGGACGGGAAAATAAGAGGTCCATGAAGTGAATTTTGGCAGTCACAGGTGTTAGGGTCAAAAAATGACAACTTTTCTTTAAGTCACATTTGGTATTCACTGTTAATGTTGCAGGCTGTTTGTTGAAAAATTTTATGGCAGGAATCTCTTTCTTTCAGTGGATTGAGTATAGGGAAACTGTCTGCAATGCTATACCCCAGATATATCTTCAATTCTGAAGTTGAAATGTTTGATTCCATGCCAGAAAATATCCATGTACCCTTCCCATGGAAGGTTTTTACCACCCACCCCTTCCGAAAATTCCAATATAGCTCCAAACTTTTCTTTTAAAACTTTTGCTATCACCCCCTCAAAACAGTGCCAGATTGTTATCACTTGCTGTAACAAATTTTTTGTTTTTACTCAAAGCTATGCCCAGGTTTCAATCAAGTTACGCAACAGGGGCCAAGATGCATACAAACCAAATGAGTATGGTAACTGTATAACAGTGGAACGTCGGATCAGTAACGATGGCAGTGGATCTTATAAGCTTAAAGCTAAAGATGGTAGGCTGGTAAAGTTACTGTGACATTCACCACCATTTTTAGCTTACAATAATTGTTTATTCTAATATGTTTTTGCAGGGAAAGTGGTTTCTCAAAAGAAGGATGAGCTTAATCACATTCTGGACCAATTCAATATACAAGTTAGTAAACTTTTTCTCTGTCCCACTTTTATGATGTCATGTTCTTATTACATTTGAAAGGGAATCTGGATAGCTCAAGACCACAGGTTTATAAATTATTTCAGCATCAAATCTGTCCTACAGTCAGACCTCGGTTATCTGGACTATTCGATTATCCTTCGATTATCCTATCCTTTCTTCTCTGGTCCCATTTTTTTCATGAATATTAATTAGTTGTGATCTTGAAAACTCAAAGTTGCAAAAAGCCCAATAATCCTTTCAAAAGACTGTTGAAACAGTGTATTATCCTGTGCACTTTTCAAAATTCGCAAGTGCAACGAGACAAAGAAATATTCTAATGTGTTCAGCTGATATATACATACAGGCTGTGTAGATTTCACAATTAAAATGTTTTCTTTGCTGTATACCTTTTGTTTACATGCCTATCTCATTAATATTCATATTTTCGATTATACAGACTCTCGATTAACCGGACTATTTACCGAGGTCCCGACAAGTCTGAATAATTGAGGTTCGACTGTACAGATATTTTTTGCTAACAGAATCTTTTTGGCTCAGTTTGCTGGTTCTATTAATTTCTTGTTCTTTCATTCATCAGGTGGATAACCCAGTGTCTGTGTTGAATCAAGATACCAGCCGAAACTTTTTGAACTCCTCAGATCCAAAGGATAAATACAAGGTCAGTCACCCTGTTAGGCCGGCTGACTTTACTAAATATTATTTACTAACCAGCACCTCTTTAATTTGCAACCTGGTCATTCATTCTTTACTTCCCTTACTTGCCGAGTCATTTTTTTAACTACATGTATCTCCTTCGTGTTTTTTTATTTCTAGTTTTTTCTGAAGGCTACACAGCTAGAGCAAATGAGTACAGATTATGAGTTGATTATTGAGCAGCAAGATATTATCAAAAATACTTTGGATAGAAAACAAGAGGTATGTTTTACACATTAATGCAAAAAGACTAAATTAGCTGCTTTTCAAGTTTCTGTTATTGACTAATTTTCTTTTAGCCTGGTCAGAATTTCACCAGATTATCCCTAATAGTCCATTTTATGGTTATAACCAGCGACCTTGCTTCTACTCAAATGCTAGGTCACCGAACACACAACTGTAAAATGGCCTATTAAATGCTGCTAACTTTTTCACAGACCCTTCCAGCAATGCAGCGACAAGTGCTGGTATTAGAGGAGAAATACAAAGACATTGCACAGTTGAAAACCATGAAAGAGCAAGTTGAAGAACTTAAAAAGGAACGAGTCTGGGCTGAGGTTATAGATGCCGAAAAGGTACAGTATATTTTTTTTCATGATTGTAATCAAAAGACCTCAGTGCTGTTTAGAGGCAAACAAAATACAAATATCATATTTTCTGATTGCTTTCCTAATCTCTTGTTTACAGTATGTTGGGCATTTGTTTTTGGATCTTTGTACATGTTTTTTACTTTGTTTTGCTTTGCTTTGTTTTTTTTTAACTCCTTAACATCTGTTCTGACCATTTCTTCCTGGACATTCCTGGTCATCAAACCCAAAAATTTTGTGGTGTCTTGTTTTTGTTTTGTTAATTTTTTTGCTTTGTTTGTTTTGTCCTGTTTTTAAACTCCTTGGCACCTTAAGGTCTTGTCTGATCATGTTTTCCTGAACATTGCAGCCAGTTTGTCAGAAACCAAATATTTTGTACATGACCGCATAGAAAATGGTTTTTGATTTGTGATGAAACCTTTCAAGCCTCTTTCCGTTTTTATGTAGTTTGGTTTCTGCTTCTGTTGAAGTTTTGCTTGTCTCTGTTCATGCTGAAAATGGTTCTACTGAGACCCAACTGTTGTTGAATGCAAGAATTGTGGCTCACTTGTCAAAGGACAGAAGACATTTAAAATTGTTGGTGGTGCACTTGTTTCCTGTATTGAATGAAATATTTCTTCCTTCGCCCCTTATCAGTGATGTTCTATTCCCAGTGATGAGATCATCCTTGCGCACACAGCACTAACATTGTTGCATTTCACTGTTAGTGTGCTGAAAGCTAAGGGACCCAGCAAACTGTGGTGTAAGTTTGGTGGGCAGAGGGAATCCCCCTAAATTTTCCTAATAGAATTGAATACAGTACATGCAGAAGTGAATGAACTAAGGGACGGTTCATTATTTATGGAGATGACCGGGTCGGATAAAAAATGACCGGGTCATAAAAAATTTTCTTCCAGAAACGACGGGCCATGAAAATTTAAAAGGGCAAAAGGACTGGGTTCTGAAAAAAAGTCCTTCAACAAATATTAATTATGACATTTGTCACTTCAAGTTAATACTGCTGCTACCGTATATACTTGTACTGAAGCACATATTTCAAAGAAACATTAAATACTATCAAACATGATAGGCTTATTATTCAAAAGAATCGTGCTATGCTCGTAAAATCTGTTCCCAATCGGGGAATCGTAAATTATCGGAAAAGAAACGTTTGTGTACTTGTCTATTGTCAAAATTAAACTCGCTAGTATGCTGAAAAATATATACCTTAACTACTTGTAAAACGTGTACTTCCAAGCTTCAACGTTATGAAAGTTTAATACATTCATATTTGCAGCAAATACAAATGCAACGAACTAATAAACACGACCAGATTCTATCGCGACGTATCGAGAAAGTACTCAGTGACTTTACTAGACACCAGGCTTCTCGCACCTTTTCGATGCCTGGCGGTTTTTATAAACATTAGCTGTCCGTCAAAAAGTGCATTCTTTTCTAATTATCCGCTGAATCGTCACTTTCATTATCTTCTGATGAAGAATGTGAACAATATCCCTTGAAATCTTTAATTTTCTCTTCCATTATTTTCAGTTGCTTCTTCACGTGCTCTTTTAAACTTGTTGCGAAGAACCCATTCTTTTGCAGGAACAAGAGGGCATTGAAATGGGAGCGAGGTTGAAGTGTGGAAAGGGTAGGTAAATTTGCTTCCTCAACTTTCAATGGCCTCTTCAGCTTGATTTCGCCTCCGTCATTTGCCTCGGCAACTTCAAGAAACACTTCTTGGGTGCAACAGAGCTTGCTCAGCACATCTTGCCTTCTTTCTTTCTGTGCTTTTATTTTTCTTTTCTTGGCTTTCTCAGCATTATCGCGAGCCCGCTTTCGTTTCCGCCTTCTTTCGGCGCTGGCAAGGCTAAATTTGTGTCGTTTGGCAAGTTCTTCATGCGTTTGCTGGATTTCGTCTTTGACAGCCTCCAATTGGCTCTTGAGGCCGACAACGACTGACAAGGTTTCCTCGATATAAGAAAACTGCTCCTTTGCCCACGATTTCAACTTTGTAGAAGATGGCTCAAACAGGTCGACTTTTTGCTGCTGTAAATTTCCCTCGATATCTTCGGCTTGTTTGATTTTATGATCCACCTCTTTCTTGGCGGATGCACAGGTTGAGACATCCTGTGGCCTGGAAGGAACTGGCAATGATCTTACTCGAGCCATGTAATTTTTCTCTGAGAGGTCGGTAATTCTCGTAACCGAAGCTGTCAAACTCTCCAGTAGCTCTTTTCTCTCCCATCGGTCACGCCTCTCTTTGATCCAGTAGCTTTCAAACTGGCCTAGAAGATGTGGCTGGGCTGACTCGTAGACTTGCGGCAGAATACTGTTAAAGAAATGCTGCCTCGGAAATCGTGGCTGGGGAATCATAAACCTCTTCCATGGTTCGTCTGGGTCTGATGATGATGGTTCCTCTGGCAACTCTACGGTTAATTTGCCGCTTTGAAAAGTAAGTTTTGCCTGCAGTAATTTCTTTTGCTTTTCCGACGAAGCTTTAATTGATTGAGAAGTACTAGCTGGTTGGCGAAGCTTCTCAAAGTTTAAAGACAGCTTTCACTTATGTCCTGGTAAGACGATGCCAACACTTTGTTCAAGTTCTTCCTCCGATAGCGTGACTGCTGTCTCAAGATCATCAAACCCGGCCTCGAGAAAATTTTCCAGGTACTGAGACAGATTGATTCTAGCCAAGAATGCCTCAAGACTTTCATCCATTGCAGTGACGTGTAGCTCACAGGATCTCATATCCGCAATATACCAGTGTGACTATCACAAGAACCTCATCGTGTTATTGTTAACTGGTTTCCAGATATTATCTTTGACAAACCGCAAGCTGCTTTTACCCGTGAACGCACATGCTAAAAACATGTTTTCAGGTGACGTCAATCGTCAGTGTTTCAGGTGTCAAACTTTGAAGTTTGCCCGCCCAAATGTGAATCCCACTGACGCCAAACGTCTGCGTTTCATGTGTCAAACTTTGAAGTTTCCCCGCCCAACTGTGAAGCTTTGTTACTTTTTACTCGTTCTTGGTCACATCGATGCTTTTTTGCCTCTCCATATCAGTGATGGATTTTCGCTGATTTTTTAATTTATTGCCAACTCGACACGCTAAATGCAACTGTTATCACGACATTTCCGGTTGTCATTAATTGACAAATCTGATCTGGCTTTCGTATCGATTCGTAAAAACACAGCCACTCTGACCTTCGTTGCGTGCAGCCATCTATTTCTCATGACCTGACCTTGGATTATCACACAATCAAAATTATCACTACAGCTCAGTAGAAACAGAACCTAAATTTATCCTCCCCTGCCCACCCACCTTGATCCCTCTCGTGTCATATCGGCATTTGCATGATTTGATTGGTAAGAATTTAACAGTTACGTCACAACGTTTTAGGTTTCAATCATGCGTTAGAACGGCACCACGTTTTCCGCGACCCGCACTCAGAAAAGATATTTTTGTACCAATATGGCGTTGTCGTTGCCCTTTCATGATTTAAAGTGCTGTTTCAGAGGTATGAAAACTGTGTTTATGAATTTTCCTAGAACATACTTTAGTCGTTCCTTATGGTGCTTTGAGCAAAAATCAGAATACGAAGATGAAAGTTTCGGGCATTTCAAAGCTGGCGGAAATGCAAGGTTACTTTTGGGAGCTTTGGCTACGTTTACCACCATTTCATTGATGGTAGAAAAGCGAGCATTTTGTGCAAATGAAACCAATGAAGAAGAAAAAGAGCCTTATTCATCTTCTGATGTTACCAAACCAAATCGCTCAAACATTAGGGAGAAGACCAAATTGATAGAAATCTCCAATGGCGGTTATTTGCGAAAATCGCTGCAAGAGCTCGGTGTTGAAGCCAATATGAACTATCTCATAAACGAACTTCAGAGATTTAGGAATCAGAAAAAAACAAATCAACAAAAGATCGAGAAATGCAAGGGTCTACTGGAGCTCCTTAAACTCTTAGTCGTTGTGGAGTGCCCCATAAGTTTCCAAGAAGCGTTTGAAACCTACGATGGATATCAATCGTATTCCAACAACACGCCCCAGGGTAAACTGGGATTTCGCGATCTTTTGCTTCATCCGGTGAGTGGACTTCCGGTATACATAATGTTCAAGCCCAATGTTCACCACATTATTGCTATTCGCCCAGATGGTAGTCATCACACCGAGTCTTTGCTGCGGTGGTTATTCTTAGAACGTGACCAAACAAAGGATGATAACTTAAATGAAGAAAGAGGTCTCACACTTAATGCGAGCAACACGGCTGCGATTTTAGAGTCGATGGAGTCTGAATGGGATCGCAAATGTGCTCGTGTACTTCTTGGCTCAACTAGATCAGACAATGAATTACAACACATTGGTTTAGATGCAAACAAAATTCGCGCTGCTACAAAAGTGATTGTGACAGGTGTACAGGAATGTGAAAACGCGAAATTAGCAGCATACGACATTGTCAATTTAAGAATTGCTTCCAAAGTGAAACAGTTGTCGCAGGAAATTGTCGCTATGAAAGACCTGCAAGCGAAAAGGAGAAATAGTTGGGCACACGAGCGGTTGCAGGAATTGCAAGAAAAAATTGAAACTGCTGAAAAATCACAAGAACAACTTCTAGCTCTCAAAGAAAGCGAAACCAACTATACAAGGCAACGACTGCAGCAGATGCAAAAGCGCACAGCTAATCGACTACTTGAAGAAAACAGAATCAAAAGAAGGCGCCTAGGAGCAGGCCCGCATGACAAAATTGACGTGGAATGCGAAGAGTTCATTGCTAAGGCCATTGAATCTAAGGCAACATACCATGGCAGACGCAAAGAAACTGTTATGTTTACTAATAGAAGGGTTAAGGTCCGTGATCTGTTAAACATAACAAACTATGACCTTGAAAATCGGGGTAAAGTCCCCATCAAATCGGCCATCACTGCTTGGAATCGTTCACGGGCACGCAACAGCAGAAGTATTCAAAGTGGAAGGCATAGAGGCAATGCTTTATTTTGCACCAAAAAACCACCGAAAACAGAAGATCAGATGAACGAAAACACACATTACCAGCGTGCACATGTTCACCACATTAAAACTGCTTTTTATGGCTCATCGACACCGGAACATATTCGGAAATTGAACTTTATGCGTTCAATCGATGACAAAGCATATTTGAGGCCTGGCACATCCGAGGGTTTTAGTAAGACTAGAAATTCACGAATTCTAACAATGTCAACTCAAGCGAAAGCTCGAAAACTCCCAAAATACGATTGGCCAGAAAGTCAAATGTACATCACACCCTCGACTCATCGCATTTTTAGCCAAGAACCAGTTGTCGTTGATGGAAAAGAGAGATTGTTGATGAAAAACGATAAGCACATAGTTGTTATTCGGCCAAAAGCTTATGTTGATTCTTCAGGTACCACATGGGCGAGTGAAACAGAACGACTGCGTTTGTTATATCCTGATGAATTCGAGGCTACAAATCTGGGAAAAGCACATTCTAAGCATTTTCGTTCCCTTTGTGCTGCTATACATGATGATGTTTTCTTGTACGTCGATATGACAGAGCAAGGTGATATTATCAAAATAACCACGGAAAGTAGTTGTAAGCACCGCCTGTATGAGCAACAGCGACTTGAACATCTTGCGAGGCGAGTAGAAAAAGCTGAATTACAATGGAACATTAACTTTGCACTTTGCTGTGAATTTGAGAAATTACAGGGAAATGAACTGCTCACTAAACAGAAAGATCTCATTGCATTTATAGAGCCAATTTTGGAAAAGCGTGTCACTGGTAACAGTCTTTGGGGAGATTTCAGTGCAGACATTCTTCGTAAATCTAACCAAATCCTTGATCATATTGCGGAACTAAATTTGCCCCCTGTGAAGCCTAATTGGGCCGATTTAACAGATGCCGGACCAGGTGTAGGGGTTTCTAATTATGAAGTCAGATTTAGAGATGCAGAACTTGCGCGCGTGCACAGAAGCGACTACCGTGTACGTGTACATCGATCACGTGGAGATAGCGGACAAAATGAGGCAGAAAGGACTAACTCGGCCATCGGTGACAGTGTTGTTGACGGAAGCACAATACACTGGAATTTTTACAAAAGTTTTGATGATTTAACGGACAGAGAAGTCGAAGAAATGACGCCGAATGATTTTGAAAAATACGAAAAAGATAGGATGTCGAAAAATGCATGGCGAGTAGCTGAAATAGTGAGAGCAAGAGTGGACGATGCACCAGTGTTGGGTGATTTTATAACTGCTCTTCTTGCTGAGAAAAACGACGGTGGAAACTTCTTTTTCAATAAGCCTTACCTCAAGGAACATCAAAATGCAGCCCAACAGAAGAAATCAGATGTACCTGGAAGCAGCTACATCGAAAAGATTCTCAAGTTTATCGAGACACATTACAAAATTGGAGAACTTTTCTTTGAGTACTTGTACCGCGGCTGTTGTACCGAAACATCAGAGTATTGTTCTTTTTGCTCTGATCAAGGTTGGACAAGTCCTTTACCAATGAAAGGCGTTCCACAGCCTATTCCAGATCCAGAAAACCTCTTCCATTTTAAACATGTGAAAGAGACACCCAGTACAGATGAGAATGGTAGGCCACGGGCCCCAGATGACTTCCAGCCACGAGCTAACATTAAAAAACTGGTAAGTGAAGGTGCCCTCTCTTCTAAAGAAGAGGTGGAGCAGTTTTCGAGGAACTTTGCTGTGGAGCAAAACTTGGTCCAAGCCTATATAGCGCATTTAGAAGATTTTAAAATCCAGAACAATATTAGAGCAAGGAGGCGCGTTGAACAAAAAAACAAACGCGCTCAAAAAACAGTTCACGAGTATGCCTGGCTGCAATTAGTGGAGACTGGAAATATAAAAAAGTTACTTGTTTCGGAGTTGGAGAAATATCTTGAGCATTATAAACTGTCATACTGTGGTGCAAAAGCCGATAAGATACGACGCATTTCTTTGCATGTACTTGGTGCAAATGAGGGAAAGCAGAATGATGAAGAACACGCTGATGACATATCGCTCAGCGAAGCTGCAGATTCAGCTGAAGGTGAAAGTGACAGTGAAGATGACATTGTTCTTGCGGAGTTAATTGAACGACGTGATAACGAGTCAGGGCAAGAAACAGCTGTGGGAAACGTATCTATTGATGCAAACGACAAATTGTGGACGCTCTTTCAGAGTGATTCTGAGGAAGAGGAATTTTATGGTTTCAGCTAAAATACCAGAGGCATGTACAATGGTAGCATTATGAAATTAAAAAACTCGTCTAAGAAAACCACAGAAAAGCGCTGAAATTCCAGTGAAAACAATGGAGACAAAAACTTAAACTTGCAAGGAAATCTTCTGTAATAATATTTCGCTTATTTCTGGTGTTTTTTGCTCGTTTCAGCCTTTTCTTTACGTTGTTACGTTATTTTGGGTTTAAATAGTATAAAACTTTTTAACTTTATCAATATTAAACACCGTCGCGACTTCGAATTACGAAATGAACGTTTTGTTTACATTTGTGACTGTGGAAAAACAATGCCCATATTTGGCGAAATTAAAAGTCGTATGCGAATTAATGCGAGTTGAACGAGACGATTGGGTGCTGAGAATGTGGCAACGTGAAGGTACTTGTACGAATTAAAGTGTTTTGATCATCGTTGTGATGTTTTTGAGAAGAGACGAATGATTTAATCATCAAACAATCATTGACACCTGCATCCACGCCATAGGTCAAGTTTTCGGCATCAACTATTTATATTTTCAATTTACGAACGTTGCAGATAACAATGGACACTATTCACATGCAAATAAGTGGCCGGGTATTCTGAAGTTTAGCCACAATTCAATTTGTTATTAAACAAGTCATGTTGTAATACATAAAGCAACTTTTATACTGTTTATGCATTGTCATAATTCTTCGTCAATTACATTGACCGGGCTTTGAAAAATTGAAAATAAATCAGGACGGGCTTAGAAATTCTGACGTGATAGTGTGACGGGCATTAGGAAAAAAACGAAAAGTTATTTCAAATTATCCGACCCGGTCATCCCCATAAATAATGAACCGTCCCTAACAACTTATTTCTAAAATACTCTCAACAAGACACCTTTTGCAAACCTTAATTTACATTAGAAACTTGGTCCTCTGGCAAAAGAGGAAGAGAACCAGAAGGCAAAGCTGCCAAGATATGAGGACAGAGTGAAAACATGTCAGGTATAGTAGGACACTGATAAACTAGAATATTGCCTCCTTAATGCATTTGTGTTGATGGCCCTTGTATTACTTGCAGATTGTTTATTTTAAAAACAATTAAGTTCCCTGTGATGAGATCATCCTTGCGCACACAGGACTGACATTGTATTACTTTGTTAGTGTGCCGACAGCTAAGGGACCCACTAAACTGCAGTGTCAGTTAGGTGGGCTGAGGGAACAATATGACAAGGTGAACCAGGAAATTTTACTATTGTTTTCCAATCTGTCATGCCCTACAGCAGGGCTGTGCTCTAGCGGCGCCCGGTCGCCCCTGGCGACTTTTGCCATTCGGCGACCAGAAAATATTAGTTTTTGCACCAAACTTATATGCTGGGCACCCTGGATTTCAAGGGTTTAGAGGTTTGGGTGCCCAACTACTTTTCTTAGAGCACAGCCTTGGTACAGGCTTAAACCTGATGAGAATGAAACCTAGCACAAATTCAAGGTAGAAAAGATTTTGGGAGAAAATGCCATGTAGGCAAGAGTGTTTTAAAAATTGTTGAACATTGCAGTTGAACATTTCAGGTGACGGCTAGTATCAATGAGCTTATACAAGCTTGTTCAATGTCACACAATTGTGATGTACATAATGCAACAAACTTTATCTGTCTGTTAAATTTAAATGTAGGAGGAGATCAAGAAGTTGGAAGAGGAGTGGTGTTCAGTTAATGAAAAGCTGAATGCCATCACTGAGGAGGGCCGAGTACTTAACACAGAACAGCAAGAGATATGCAGTGAACTGAGGAAGATAAAAAATACCTACAGAGAGAAACAGGTAGGTTTTAGCCACCATTTAATATGATTTTTTTGCCATTAGAAGAACAGTCAGCTCTTTATTAATGCATCAAGAAAGTGTGTCTGTATGTCTGTGTGTTTGTAATCTTTTCCATACCAAGTGGCATATAGGGCCTCCTGGGAGGTTTCCAAAGAGGTTTCTGTGACCAAACAGAGGCTTAAGGACAGGTGGCCAGCCCATCACCCAAGCTCCACTAGGAACATTGATTCCCTTCTCATTTCAAACAGTCATAATGGTCTTGGGTTTGAACCCATGACCATCCAGTCAGAAGTCCTGTGGTTTTCCAACTGAGCCAACTGGGAGGTGGATATTGAGACGGAGAACATTTCAATATTATGCCATTTGGGCTCATGAATGTACCTGACAATTTCAGGGGTTTAAAGGCTTGCTACTATAAGCCTAAAATTCTTCTGATGCTTCTACTTTTTTAATAATCCAAAGAACAGAATAATTTTTGTTTACTTCTTAATTTCAGTCAAGGCATAGAAAATTAATGCAGGAAAAGAAAACAGCAGAGGTTGACCAAAAACAATTGATGGACAGAATCCAGGAGATCAAACAAACGTAAGTGTGACCCAGAAGAGAGCTCTTGTATCCTATGAAAAAGTGGAAGGTATTTTCATTTTCCAGGTCTAGAAGGTGTTTGATAACAAGTTTGATAAAAACTTAAATTCTGTAAACAGGTAGTTCAGCAGAATTGAAAAATGGGGAAGCCTGGTAATAAATTTAGTGACAGTTTTCAAACCTTAGCTACAAACTTATTACAGATTAAGACACGAAAGTCTTTAAAAATGCCTTTTAAAGAAAAAATGAAATTTGTTGCATCCCCCCTTGAACTTCCCTTTTGCTTCATCAACATGCTATCCAGACAAATAAGTGCCTTGAAAAACTTAAGAATTGTAGACAAGGAAAGGCTTTGATTTGTGTTTTAAACATTTAAGTTATTATCTTAGTGTAATTACAATTTATTACACCAGGGCTGACAAGGATGGTCATCTTAAGTATTTCAAATTGTGGATCTGTGAATGAATTATATAGTTTAATTCATGAAACGTTTGTCTCCATGTCACATCAAGTGGAGTTGCCACTAATGTTTGAAGTAGATGCAAAAAGTAGGTGGCATATCCTGCTATTGTGATATTTTTCATTCAGAGTACATGTAGCTGGTGACCTAACCCAGACATTTCAGAGAAAAACAGGTGCCCCTACAGCCCTTAATGACAGCCCTGTGGTAAGAACATTCAATGCTCTTTACACGTAGGGCTATGCGTGATCTTGAATCTGAAAGACAGCAAAGGCAAGAAGCCCTGCAACAGAAAAGAGATGAACTTAAAGCCTGGCAGAGTCAACTATCAACCACCAATCACCATCGTGGACAGCTTGAACATGCCATTTCCAGGGCGAAAGAAAGAACTTACCAGCTAAGGTAATGATGATTCAAAAAGCTCCTCTGGTTTTGTCATACAACTGTAACAGATCCTCTCATGTTAGCACTGGTCCAGGTCTGTGGGAATAGGAGTTGCAGGCTGCCCAGAAATACAAATGCCAATGATATTTAAAGACATTTTTCCTTATTATTGTGGAGATTTAAAATTACATTGTAATGATGCCTCAATTTCTAATGGGAAATTGACAGGACGTTTGGAGTTTTTGAAAAGGTGCACATATAACCTGTCTTGAACTTGCTTGATTTAAATCATCTCATTTTGAAATATCTTTTGGGATTTGCAAGATTGTGCTCTGGTAATGTTTTTCTGGTTGTCTCTCGTGGTCTGTTGTCTAAATATGCATCCCTTGAATTAACATGAAAGACAATGAACAAAGATTGAGCAATTTTCATGTGTACTTATAGAACAGATTTGAATGATGCAAATCAAAGAGTCGGTGCTGTTCAACGTCAGTTGAGAGATCTGCAAGGAAGCCGTCAGGACAAGCTGAAATTGTTTGGTTCATGGGTGCCTGAACTTCGCCAAAGGATCGATCAAGCAGCAAGAAGGGGGAAGTTTCACCAAGCACCAGTTGGTCCCATTGGTATAAAAAATGTTTTACTGTCCTATGCTATGTTTATGGGGACATAATGGTATACTATTGACATCTCATGCCCTGTGCTCAAGGTCTATCTTTTGAAATGAAGTTGCAGTGGACTTGAACAAAGCATGATGATGTACAGCTACATCAATGAAAATAATTATTAACAGTAGCAATTCTTTGGCACGCAGCTGAGCTGTTCACAGGTATCAAAAATTGCCAGTCACTAGCCGAAAAAGAAAACCCTGTGTGCTTTTTTCCCCCTGTATTCCAGAGAAGAGTTGGGTCTCAGGTCAAAAGCCCTTCAAGGTGGTTTGGTGGGAGCAGTGGAAATTTGACCTAATGGAATTCCTTGTTGGCTGCCTTTCAAACTTATCTGGAACCCTGCTCCTGAAAAGAATAGTTATCAGTTCTTCCAGAAAAAAAACATTGCATTTCCCAGGTCTTACTAAGTATACACAGACTTTGTTGATGTTGGTGTTGTTTCTTGCAGGGGCCCATTTAGCTTTGAAAAATCAAAAGTTTGCTTTAGCTGTGGAGTCTTGCCTCAAAAGGCTTGGTTGGGCATTCTGTTGCCATGATAACCATGACCAACAAGTTCTGAAGCAGCTACTCTTGCAAACATGCCCCAGAGAAAGTATACCAGCTATCATTGTAAGCAAATTCCTGGTAAGTAATCTACAAATATATTTACAATATATAAATTCTTCTAACTTGGAAGTGATATACTGGCAGAGCATGGCAGAGCATGGCATTGTGCATTTAAAGTTTTATGATATTCTTTGTATAGCTTGATAATTATCATCCACTGTTTCTTTTTTATCACCTGTTTCTGTCTATGGCAAAAAGACATCTTGCCTGGTGTACATTACTCTTTCAATATCTATAGTCAAGCTACACATCTATGCACATGTTGTACATGTAGGTTGAATTACTATACCCACTCCACTTATGTCCAGAAATGCACTCAATAACGAAAATAGCAATTTTGACGAAATTTCGCCACCCATTTGGAAATATAGTATACACTAAGTGAAATTGGGGAATATGGCAAAAATGGGGAATTCACGAAAATGGTTGGCAAATGTGTGGCAAATGCAAATGAGAAAACAAGAGGGCCCCCTGGGAAAGTGGCGATTTTGGCGAAATTTGCAAATATGGCAAATTCACCAAATTTGACCACACACAGCTTGAGTAGTAAAGAATTGGTTCTTCAAAGCAGTGTTTGTAGAAGGTTTTAGAAAAAATGCATCCTGGGCAGGGCTGTAGGGCCCAGCTACATTCATACAAAAACAACTTTAACAGCTGAAAAAGTTTGAACATTTATTGAATAGCTCCCAGCTACATTTTCATATACCAGTCGACAGTACCGCCCAAATGTAAGTAGACAGTCCCTCGAAACTCTATCTTTGCAACTCAATCCTCGATCCTCAATACTCAAACGCTTCGAGTATCGAGGCTCGAGTCAAGTGCATTGAGTATCAAGTCAAGCACTATGAGTTTCGCGACAAAAAACAAAGAACTTTTCGTGTGATCAGTTTTTCACACGTCTTATCTCAAGGAGGGTTCGTTTTAAAGTGAAAAGCTTTCGACGACTTACCACGACAACCTCAGTATCTTAATATTTGTCTCGTTCGTAGTTTGTCGTTTAGTATAAAACGGCAAAAATAATTTACAAGCAAACACGATACCAGCCATGATAGTACTCTTTACAGTTTTATC
This sequence comes from Galaxea fascicularis, assembly GCA_948470475.1. Taxonomy (NCBI): domain Eukaryota; kingdom Metazoa; phylum Cnidaria; class Anthozoa; order Scleractinia; family Euphylliidae; genus Galaxea; species Galaxea fascicularis. Next base: position 7,002,554 of record OX419338.1, on the reverse strand, counting down.
TTTCAATGGACTGTGCTTGTTTTGATGATAAATCACAACACAGGCTTGACTAACTTTCGCGCAAAATTACTGTAACATGACGACGCCAACACAGCTGCGCTGTTAAAATCTGCTTGAAGAAAGCGTTCGCTCTTTAAGCAAGCCACCGGCCACGTTTTAAGTTTTCTTGATTCCTTGCAGAGTACACCGAACGTTTTGTGCATTTCTAATTACGGAAATGCTGTTTTCAAAGTTTTAGTTCAAACGATTATTGCACTGCTTTAGCGTGGATATATTTAGAAGTGACTGTGTTTACACTGTCGACATTGTCAGCTTGTTTGACAGCTGCCGAGTGCCGAAAAAGACGCAATCTTGTAGTTTTGTTCCCATGATTTTTCAACATGGGTTAAGTGAACAAATAAAAATCCAGCCAACTATCGTAAAAAAGACACGATTGCAATTCGAAAGTCTTGTGGTTTAGTTCCCTTCACTGATTATACGCTTTGATTTAAAAGAATTCAAATTTTTCTGGTGCACTATACATGTATGGAGAATTTAGGCATGTTCACAGCAACAAAAACGGGTGCATTTGCTTAATCTGGCCTATTAAAAACGTAGTGGAAGAACCATTTTGAAACAGATTTCAGTCAAACACTTGCAGTCGCCGATTTCACTTTTGTTTTCTCTTATTGTTTGAGGTTCAAGAAATTAATTGTTTCCTCGAAATGCATTATCAAGATCCTCGAAAAATTCTTCAAGCGTCTCAAAACTCGATACTCGAAACTTGAGCCTCGAACTGCGTTACTCAATTCTCAATAAGTTCGAGGATCGAGTTTCGAGTCGAGACTGTCTACTTACTTTTGAGTGGTACTGTATTTGAGAAATTAGAGACAGCCCTGCTGGGTGCCTCGGCTTCAAATGTGGAGTTTTGGAGATTAGTTCATGTGTAAACCATCCTTTTTTTTCCAGAACGAAGTCCATGATGTATCTGCTAACGTAAGTGCCAGAGGACCTATTTGTTATCTCAAGTGCCATATTACAAAAATCACTTGCTGCTGTGAACAGCGCTTGCTGTGTTCTGAAAGGTTGCATCTTGAACACGATTGTTGCATTCTGAAGCTTGTATCTTGAACAAGCCTGCAGAAATCACTTTTTTTCTTTGGTACTTACAGTACCACACAACAGTAAGATAGTCGTCAGGTTTTTCACACTACGCACTTGCAACATGTACAGTCAAATTTTATTGGGTCTGTTGTTGCTATGTTGAATGGTGCTGTTTTCTAAATTCACTAGGAACATAATATTAAGAGTCAATTCACTGCAAACAAATTGATAGCAACTGTCCTGTTGACTGAATTTTGCTTTCAGATCACAAATTTGCATAACTGCAAAAAATGCTGGTGTGACCCAAGAATTGATTTGATAATCATCACGTCCTAGAAAGGTTGAGAAAAACTTGAAGCAGTACAGGGTTTATTTCAGTTCCTTGTGTTGGAAGTCAAGTTTATCATCTCAGCAGTGAAGTGTGACAAGTTTTTACTTTGTGTAGTGATTTATATTCGGCAGTGGCAGCCAGATAGAATTCCTCAGTCCTTCCATATGCATGTATCTCCCCTTCGACCTTAGTAATAAAAATTTTCTGGTGATATCTTTGTTAAGCTGTGCAGATTTTCATCCTGTACTCTCATTTGGCCACATAAACAGGTTGGCAAGGAAGATATTTCAAAGCCTTGCACATGCTGTACTGATTGGTAGACCGTAAATAGAGGATATTACACATGGCGAGAAGATAATTATGAATTTTATGTTCGGGTGGCAAGAACAATATCTCACGAGTGAAAATCTCTAGGGAATATGCGAACTTGGTTGTTTAGTGCAGTAGTGTGATAATTTTAATTTCATGTTGCACAAAGGATTTGAAGATGCAAGCACACATTATGTGGAGTTGCCCCTTATTGATGTGTTCACTTTATGGTTGCAGAAACCAAGATGTGAGTTTCCAACTGTACTTGACATGCTGATAGTTGACAATCCTATTGCAACAAACTGCCTCATTGATCAGGTTTGCACAGTGTTTGTCTTCATGTGTATTACCTTTATAATGACAAGCTGATAAACTTAGAAGGAAGCAAAGTTAACAAAAGCACAAAGTGGTGCTATGATAGGGTTGATCAGTGATGGAAAAATTAAGATGGAATGGTTGTTAGCATTACTGTTGCATGATTGTTTCTATTGCATCACAACCGCCGCATGCGCAGTTGTCTTGGTTTATCTGATTACCTCGTGGTAAATCAGCAGAACGTGCTCTTAGTTTTTCAATTTCTGTCCAAAAGATGCAGTTGTTGTTTTCCCAGATGGGATAGAGGTGTGTTTTTATTTGCCGTATGTTTTCTTTGTTTTGATCTCTAATCACTTATAGGGTTTAAAAGGGTTGACAGAAATGAAGTCAAGAAATTTTACCTATTGAAGATGCAACAAACACTTGAAGGAAAATTTTCGCCTTGATAACAGTAAACAGTTAATGAGGTCAAAGCACTGATTAATGACACTATTATTTTAAGTATTTTGTTGCCGAAAACATTGAAGTACATGCAGGTGATAATTTATTGGAGACATAATCAGTCTAAAATAATTGAAACCCCCAATTTTTATAGGTCAATGAATAGTGATTTTAACAACTAACATTATAAATTACTTGCCCAGGCTGGTATAGAGTCGATCTTGCTTATAGAAGATCCAAAACAAGCTCGTGATGTTATGTTTTATAGACCTCCAGCAAAAGCAAGAATGGTAAGTCTTGGAAACGGAGTTTTGTTCTAGGCAACAGTATTCAACTCCGTGCATATGACCACTTCTGCTTTGTGGTGTTGGTATTGTGCAAGATAGTCCTTTGAAACAGCCTCAGCAAAGGTTCTACAAAAGCACAACATCTAAAATGAATTAGATTCATCTTGGGAATTAAATTCATAGAAGATGCCCTGTCCATCTTGGCAAGACAAATAAAACAATGGCAATATGTGTTTAGTTTAGGTGTCGCATAGGTGACACGTCAAATTATATGCACACAATATGTTTGTATCAAGAATTATCCATGGAATTAAATTGTACTGTACAACTATGAAGTGTTGCCAGTAATGCCGCACAAATAATTTTGTTGGGTTCTTCATTTTTCTTAGGCTTATGCCGTAAATGGAGACCAGCTGTTTGGAGGAAAGACAGCCAAATCATACGCATCCATGGCCTCCGAGGCCAAGTATTTACAGAAAGACATTGAATCTGAAATCAGGTAAGATATTGACTGGGGAAGTAATTTTGATTTTCCACTAAGCATTTCTTGAAATTAGTGACACAATTTTTTTCCTTTGCGCTGTTGTGGTTCTTCATCTCTGATTCTACCGCTAAGATGACCTAGTGTCGAAAACGTTCGATTTTTACATTTCCAGGCGTCTTGAAGAGGAGATAGAACACAAAAGGCAGCAACAGCAACAGTGTCAGAACGATCTAAATGAAGTGGACAGAACAGTCAGAGACAATTCAGTAAGTTCTTAGCTCTTCTGTGTAAACTTTGTTTGAGGTCATTTGGTGCTGGATAGTGTGTGATGTCACTACCTGGGTGGGGAGGGATAGGGGGTGGAAGTAGCAATAGTCAAGTCCATTGGGATGCTGAGTATTTGTAGATGGACTACTATCCCATCCAGTGTCAGGGCAGCAGTGCACATTGCATCAACGTCGTTACATTGAGAGCAGGGTTGGTACAGTGGTGAGAGTGCTTGCCTTCCACCAATGTGTCCCGGGTTTGATTCCCGGACTCGGCATTATAAGTGGGCTGAGTTTGTTGGTTCTCTACCCTGCTCTGAGAGATTTTTTCTCTGAGTACTCTGGTTTTCCCCTCTCTCCAAAAACCGACATTTGATTTGATTTGAACAATTGTAAAGAATTTAGAAGTTGTGAAGCTTTCATTGTAAGGGAGATATGGATGTTGAAATTGCATAGTGTAGTCGAGTAAATGAATGTTTATTTTTATAAGAGGGAAATTGTAATACCCCCAGTCGCTTTCTGCTAGCTAAAAATGTGCGTTTAAAAGGTCTCACAGCATGGGTAGCAGGTGTCCTATGTGTGACCGCCATCCACTTAGTTTCACATTTTTTGATTACTTTCTTTTTCAGGCAATCAGTAATCTTTTCATGATTGAATTTAACATTTGTTATATATATGGGACTGCAGTAACTTTGCATCAGTTAAGCTTTTGGTTGCTTCGCCTTGCATTGGCTTACTTGACATCAGTGTTGCTTTTTGTTTTTCTCTTAGAAAGAGCTGCAAAAGGCAAAGCAAAAAGCATTCCGTGAACAGGAAGCAGTCAACAAATGCCTTGGTGTAAGAACAAGAATATTTTATTGTTTACAACAGTATGGATAAATCCATTGATGTAAACATCTGGTTATCTGCATGTTTAACCAAAGGACCAGCCCAGTAGCCTCTAACCAGTAACAAAAGTTTAAGTTTTCTTCAATTTATTATGAAGTAGTAGACCATCAGACAGACAGCTGCTTTATGGCAGCTGTGGCTTGTCAATCTCCAAGCCTCTCACACTAATATTTCTGGGAGAGGTAAAAGTCTTAACTGCAGCTTGTATGGACCTTACATTTTTGCCACTGAAACATAATAGGAAACCTTCTTCTTCCCACCTTCCGTCTTAATACAATGGAAACTCCTGGGTTACCAGTAAAATATTTTTTCTGTCTCTTGGGTTTTGTACAAAGCCCTTTTGCGTTCTTACTTCTTGTAGCAGATGGTCGCAGCCTCATGATGTAAAACAAAAGAAAGTGTTTTCTGTCAATGCCTTTGGGGTTGAGGTATTGTTTCGTGTTTTTGTTCTTTTATTTTTTGTTCTCTGTATCTGGTACATGAAGTAAGAGCCCCCATTGGTGTATAGCTTCTTAATTATTGTAGAAGAATTCTCTGTACACTGTATGTATCATGAACTTCTGACACAGGAAATAACAGAACTTGAGAATTATGAAGAAGAAGACCTTCCAGATGTGACAACATTGGTAGGTTTTGTCATTTTTATCTATTTGCATAAAAAAGCAAGATCCATTGATATTTATTCATCTAGTTATTGTACCATTTTTGTCAAAAAAGGACACTTCATTAAGGAGCACAATAAAAAGGGTTATTTCATTGCTCAAGTGGGTTACCTTTCAAGGCATAGGCAAGAAGTAAATGAAAAATGTTGGTGTGTTCAGGCAATGGTTCACAAGCCAAAAATGCTGTTCTCTGTGCAGCGTTGTAGATATAATTACTATATCTCTCAGTTAGTATACGCACTGTGATTGGTCAATTTTGTGGGCTATACTCTACTGTACAGCCCACTTAATTTTAAAGTTCCCTTTCCCACACTCCTGATTAACCTCAGAGATATAATAAATATCTTACTAACCTCGTTTTCTTGGTCCGTACTGTAAGTTACAGATCCTTGTTTTTTCCCGTTGATTTATGGCCTGTGCGCTTTGTGCTTGGGCCATAAGCAAACGGGAAAAAAATTTGTCCGTAACTTACAGTACGGACCTTGAACTCGGTTGGTAAGAGGTATGTATGCAAAGTTAAGGATGTGTCTAACAACCCAAAACTGCATGTTTTTTTGCAATGTAAAAGCTCTCAAGGTTGCTGTGTACCATATGCAGTTACCAAGAGACCACTCATGCATGCCTTAGGTGTCTGTTTATTTTATTTTGTTTTTTGTTTATTAATTTGTTTGTTCAGTTTGTTTCTTTGTTTGATTTTGGATGACAGTGCCTACATATGTACCCAGCTTATTCTTCAATTCCCTGCTTTTGTTTGTAGGAAGAAGAAGTTGAACGTTACACTCAACAACTAGAAGAGTTAGAACAACAGGTACAGAAAAAATAATTATGAATGGAATATAGAAATTCTACTTTCCCAACAATTGAAATAAAATTCAGGGTTGCCATGGTCAGGGAAAAACAGATATTTTTCAAGGTCAGGGAAAAGTCAGGGAATTTCTAAATTATACCTGAAAGTCAGTGAAAAGTCAGGGAGTTGGTTAGCCATTTGATCTGGGAAAGAGATTCCTTGGTAATCAAGGTGTTTGGGTTTCAAAACGTCATGCGTAGGAATTGATTTCTGTGGGTTCATTGTTGGTTTTATTGCCCAAGGATTTGCCCTGGATGGCCAGTGAAAATTGGCCTTTGGTCAGTGAAAAGTCAGGGGAATGTCAGGGAATTCTGTCCCAATGAGTGGCAACCCTGAAGTTGTGAAAGACACAGAACATGGATGGCCTAACAATTCTCCCGTTGTAAGACAGGGGTGGGTGGGGGAAGGGACTTGCATCACATTTGAGGCCAGGTGTCACAGTGACCTTTGCACCTGTGACAAATTTCTTGCTTCATCATCATGAGTAAAGTCGGCCTACAACAGCCCGTTGCATTTGCATTATCAAAGTCACGTATTCAGCCGTAGTGGCAGTTAGGATAGAGATGTAAAATTCTAAGGTTAACAAAGCCTGAAGAAAGTATTTTGTTTGAATACAGAGTGTTGTGTTTGAAGAGGAGCTGGAGAAAGCACAAGATACTCTGAGCAAACAACAACTGAAGGAGCAGCAACACAAGGAGAAAATTCAGGGTCTGTTGGAGAAAGCAGATCCATTTAGGGTGGGTTGAACCTTTGATCCACATGAAATAGTTTTTCAATGGAATTTAAGTAGTGTTCCAGAAAAGAGCGGGTTCTCGGATAAAAAACATGAGAAAGGTGGTTCCCTGACTCGACACATTGAGTTGTTGAGTAAGAGAATTTGTTAAGACCCATGTCTGCTGACCCCTTAAAAATCTTCCGTGCCGGACCCCCCTTGTTCCGAAAGTTATCTGGAACACTGTTAAAGGGCTCAGTGAAAGGGAAGCATAAGTGAAGCCAGTCTCGTTACTTAGAACGTGGTTACATTTAAATGATCATTTGCCCTTGACTTCCATAGAATCAACAACACGATATCGAAGTGCAGATCGAGACACAAAAGAGCCACAGAAAACACTTTGAAACACGTCTGAAAGAACTTCAGGATTTGATCAAGAAAGCAGAGAGAGAACACGAGAACATGAAGAAATTAGTTAGGGTGAGTGAATGGCGAACCAAGCAAGAGAGAGCAATGCTTAGATCCGTATCTGAATGATCACGTCAATTAATAAACAAAACAATTCTATGTTTTTGCTCAGTTATTGGACTACAAAATGTTAAAACTGTTGTGAGTGTGAAGGAGATACACGGTAAAGATCTTCATCTAGTTCGTCCTATGTTGATTGTCGTCAACCTTTTTTGTTGGTTCAAGTAAAACTTTCTGAAAAATGAAGTTAAGCTAATTGTTGAACTACAGTGGGTGGTGACAGTGATGGCTTCCTCAGCTAAGTTTTTTCAGTTTTGACTTAAGGGCACTGTCACGGAGATTTCGGAAATTTTTGGTCCACACTGTCCCGAAATTAGCCGTAAGGAATTTAACGTCATGACGTCATCTTCAAACATCTTAACGAAGAATTAGCCTTAATTGGTAAAGAAAATACAAACTTTGGCCGTTAATATCGATTTTTAGAAGGCGCACAGAGACGATTTGAAAAATTTAGCCTAAAGTTTTCAAATTTTAATCTATTTCTATCCGAGCCATTTGTTGCAAAAACCCTTGTTGACGGTTTAAGCACACAAATTAATATACCAATTGCTAATAAAAATGGACCATTATTTAAAGGTTCCTATCACACAAATACAGATTTTAATTGTTCAAAGAAATGCTTAAATCCGTGACCGTGCCCCTTTAAATGGTCATCAAAATCGTTTCCTTCGCAGGAGAAAACCGAACAGGCCAGTCAGTTCTGCGAGCGAGTAAACACAAGAAGAACTGTGAAAAGCCTTGAATCCGAGATCATTCAAAAAAACCGACGAATACAGACAGAAGAAAGAAAGTAAGTACAGTCAGCCTCTTGTTACTCGCTATACAACTCTTTCATTTGCTGTCATGTTACAGTATTCAAAACAAAAATGGGATCTACTAATGTCATACAACTCGCCCCCCAGGCAATTAGCCCCAGACAGTCTACTCGTCCCCGAACTTAAGAACTCTTGAAAGCCGTGGCTGAACTCTTGCTTGCTGTTTGCATTATGTCCGTTCGTGGCTACCGTGTTTTAACGACCTTCCTTACCCGAGAAAACTGCCCTTTGGAGTCGTTTTTAAAACGAGTAACATTTGTTTCGATGTTGTGTTTTTGTCTTCCTGGTTTGATGTTCGTGAACACCTTTGATTATTTTCAGCAAAGGTAAACACGAAGATATCACAAGGGAGTATTTTGAAGCCAAGACGCGGTACGAGAGTATTATGGAATCTCTGAAAAATCTCAAGAGATACAGCAAAGTAAGCCTTGTTTTCTCTCTCTAATGGCTGCATCAATGCGGACCAGGGAATTCACGGATCATCAAGGCTGCGCTCTATTAGTTTAGAGCCCATAACCTCTAAACCCTTGAGATCCTGGGGCCTGTTTCTCTAACCCCCCGAAACTTTCCGGGCTTATTTTGGGTGGCATAATTTCCAATGTATCTTAAAAACGAAAACGTTTGCAGGCATTAAATTTTACATCAAATTTGCCCTTTCGGAAGGGTACTGTGTTTAAACTCATCGTAGGAGCCAAATGCTGGAATGGACTTTTAAACCATCGCTCGACCACCCATGTCAAGTAATGTCGTGTCACGTCATGTCATGTCTTGTTGTGTTGTGTTGTGCTTTGGTATGTAAAACAAACAACTATACATTGAACGTGGTTGGAGAATTCACTCACTCTTCCTTTCAACCCTCCCAAAACCTTGTAAGTTGGAAATAGAAAAACTTAACATGCTCCATGCGGTGTACTCTTAACTTCTCATGCATAGCTGGATCTGAATGTGGCAACAATTTTTCCAGTCATTTTGTACGATCGTACCACCACTTTCGGACACCTCCCATAAGCGGAAACTAAGCGGACACCAAACCACGGGCCTGGCGATTTCTCTATTGAAACTCTACAGTTATACCCTCCTGCTTGAGGGACGCGGACTCTTCTTTGGAGCGTCATGAGTTGAAATAACCTTGCTAATTCATTTCCATGTAAGTTGACTTGTTTTCTTTTACATCCCTTGCAGCGTTTAAAAGCAGTGATGGAACAGAGAGCAAAGGCGTTTGTGAGTTACCGCCACTACATTGCTGTTCGCGCGAAGTTCTTCTTCCAAATGATGCTCTCTCAAAGGGGTTACAATGGAAGGATGGTCTTCGACCATGGCAGCGAATCTCTTGGGCTCCAGGTTTGTTAATTCTTCAACATTTTTTTTCAAGTTAAAATTTCTCAGTATAGCCGACTGGTTTTCAATCATATTTGACCCTTTACTTCTCAATAGCGACCTCCATCATATTTCTCTCCACCATATCTTTAGTTCGTTCATGATATAGGGCATGAGAATACAGATAATGATCACTAGGGAGGGACTTAACGTTTGTACAAATTCTCCTTACATGTAACATGAAATATTTGAGAAGTAATATATCAAACACGACAGACAGTGGTTGTTTACCATTTACCCAAAAAATCCGGAAATTTCGGATGGAATGTAAATGGGAAGACTATTTTTTTCTTCCCCAACGGAAATTTCCACGGAAAACGGGATTTCTTGAAAGGTAGTCCAAAATTTCCAACCGGAATTTCCGAACGGAAAATGTGTTTACCATTTGCGATTTTCACCAGTTCCAAGCCCTGCTCCAATTTTGATGCGTGTCACGTGCTATTTAATAGGGGTTGTGCAAATGGTACACGCCAATCCTGAACGGAATTTTTCATTGGGGATTTTTGCTTACCATTTGTACAAACCGTCGACCAACCGGTTTTCTTATGTAAATGGTAAACAACCAGTGTTTCATCGGGATATCCAAACACTGAGAAGAGAGTTGAAAATACGACGCGTAGCGGAGTATTTTTGACGGAATTCGAGGTGTCTGGATGGCCGATGAAACACTGTCTCGAGTGTTTGATATATCTTCTCAACTGAAACAAAAACTAAGGAATTAACGGAGAAGTAAAATCGTCAAAATCTATGGTAATTAAGACCGGGTATCCAAACCTCCTTCACGGTTGTGATTTCCTTTGTTTTAACTTGATGAATTATTAATGAGTTTGAGAACTGAAGAGAATACACGTTTTGGCCAGGGGGGTTAAATTGCTAAATGGTTCTCGTCGTTGTAAGTTGTTTATTTCTTTCAATTAACAGCTTTTTTCCTACCGTCACCATTGGCACCTTGCTAGGTCACTAAAACATTTACCGTGTGTATTGAGCTCATGCATAAACCGCAAAGAAATACCAAAAGGTTCAATGTTTCAGTACACTTTATTTTTCTCATAGACAAGGTTTCACAAATTTGACATGCCCACAGGTAGACAGTGCTATTCTAGAAGGGCCATGTCTTAAGAAAGTAGATGGGAAAGTTTCCATACGTAGTGAGGCCAGGTGTGAAAATAAATGTTAAAGTGTAACTGTAATTGTAAGTTAAATGATGATCTCTTTATTTTCCTTTTTAAGGCATTTTGTTCTTTACTGTTGTTCCAATTCTGGAGAACGAATTTAGTTGAGAGCCCAGAGCTTTGTGTGTAAAATTATTCGAAGCAGAGTAGCGGATATTTTAGGGGTGGATATACAAATATCTTTGAACAGGTCTCGAATATTTCCAGGTACAGTTTCGTGTCCAATTCGATTTTTTGTCTTCAGGTGAATGTTGAAGGCGGCAACAGAAGGGTTGCTAAGGATACTCGCTCACTGTCTGGCGGCGAGCGTTCCTTTTCCACAGTGTCTTTTATCATGGCTCTTTGGGAAGCAATGGAGTCTCCTTTCAGGTGCCTGGATGAATTCGATGTTTTTATGGTGAGTGAATACATTCAGCTACGTTACATTTTATGTCAAAAGGAAGTTTGGTAGTTCGGTTGTCGTTTCTCTTGACTGATCGTACTTAGTCGCTACAGAAACATCAAAACTTCAAAGTACCGAAGTGCACTCTCAAGTAAGGTCGAAACCTTCCTTGAAAGTCCACTTGAAGTGCATTTGAGGGTCTAGGTCTTGCTCGGGAAGCCTTCGGAGGTGTAAAAACAACCAATTTTGTGTCCAATAATTCTGCGCGGATAAAGAATTTCATGAGTTGGCACGGCAGGGAGGTAAACTAGATGTATTGTAGATTGTCATATCTCACGCCAAATTTTAAAATCAGCTTTAGAAGGCTTCGAATTCTAGAGTGCTAAATTTTGCCAATTTCAACGCTAATAACTTTGATTTTAAGTTTAAATAAAAAAAATCGGAGTCAGATATGACACGAAAGAGGTTGTGACTGGTCACTGAGTTGTAAATTCAACTTTCTTTGTGTTCCACTCGAGAAAACGTGGACACAAAGTCACGTTTTACAGAAATTAACTTCAGCGGCTCACAGCATTGTTGCAAAGAGGGCTCTGCTCAGTAAAAGGCAATCCTTGTGCACTTAAATTATTCCCCAATACGTAAGGTTTTGAAAAATAGCACCTATATTTTTGTGTGATGAATATGTTCATGGCCATGTATCTGCCGCGACTCGTCAACCCAGTGTAGTGGGCAACCACCAACTATCTCGTATTATAGGTTACACTGACGCACTCTTCGCACAGTTAAGGCGACAAATACTTTACACTTTGTACTTTATTTCGCTTTATCAGGACATGGTAAATAGGCGGATCAGCATGGAAATGATGTTAAAGGTCGCCAAAGAACAGCAGGAACGGCAGTTTATTCTCCTCACACCACAGGACATGAGGTACGTATAGCTTGCTTGCTTTATTTGTCTTTTTTCCGGCGATCTGGCGTCTTTTTTGTTTTGTTTGTTTGGTAAGGGGGGTGGAGGTGTCAAAAAACCGGTTTTGGCAGCTTGCCCCACCCTCTAGCGTTAGATGTAACAGGGGCTTTGAGGGGAAATTGGCTTCGTGCCTGAGCAGCGCTTCAGGAAAGGGCTAATCAATTACTCCATGGCTTACCTTGTCTCCGCAGACTCAAGCATTAGCATCAACTTCTCCAGCATTATAGACAGTACTATTGTAAGCAATGCTCCATAGCTCCGATTTGGATGGTCTTTTCCTGATCTCAGTCCAGACAAACATTAAAACCACGTTGACCGACGTTTTTCAACACAACCATACGTCGTTTTTCACTGATCTACCAGATCTTGAACACCCTAACCAGTAATGACAAGAAGCTGTTCGGGAGCTTTCTTGGCTTGTGGAGAAGACATTAATTTTGTTTTTCTTTGCTTTTTTCAGTTCCATCGGAAGCAGCCGGAGTGTGAGAATATTTAGACTTCAAGATCCCGAAAGAGGACAGACAACATTAAACTTTCAGGCGTCCTAATCGTTCGCAAATTCTTATTGATGTTCAGTTTGTTGGAGTTACTGTTGTCAGATAGATTCCCCTGATTCAACTCCAAAACCAATTAATTGAAGTTCACTTTTCTAAAAAGAAAATAAAAGCGAAAATATTTATAGTGAAAGAGTTATAGGTATATTAATGGTGCAATGTGATGGCATGAAAGGAAAGCATTATTTTTCCATTCTTCGACCAGTGGGTTCTGTTCCTGGTTCATCCTCAGTGTAAAAACCTGTGAAACTCACGAGTGACGTAAAACAAAGACAACAAAACATTATAAACAATAGCGTACAGCAAAACAATACCTCATAAAACAAAGAAAACCTCGCGAGGTTTTTGCACCGAGGATGACCCCTGTTCCAGGACTAAACTGGCAAAGAAATTAATTCGGCTGAAAGTTTCTGTTCAGCTTTCACATAGATTCAGTCTCAGTTAATATTTGTACTATGTTCGTGTCATGGATTATTAAAACCGTTGCTGTACTGTGATTTGCAGTATGTAACTTGCTGTGTGTGTCTGTGTCTTTTTATTATTCTTTACAATGTTATCTCCCGAGTTTGATTCGAGGTTGCAAAAGCGCAATTTGTAGTATGCGATTATTGGACGTCCAGTATCTTTTCCAAGCGAGGTCTGATTGGTGTGGGAAACAATAAGTGTAGGAACCAATGAAAATAGAGGTTTAGAGAGCCACAGGAATACCAATGAGACACTCATTGACCTGGCTTCTGGGTGGAAGTGAGGCTGTTTATAAGTATACAAACCTCGATTCTTTTGTATGTGAAATTTCCAGTACAGGACAAAAGTTTTACACATCGCATTCACATAAAAGACCGAGGTAATCATTACAACTGTAAAATACGCAGTAAAAATTGTGTTTCTTCCCAAGGTGTTTCTATTACTCACGAACCCGAAATAGTCAAATAATAATATTATAAGCCCTGGAAGCGTTGTCCCTTAAATGCGTTACTGTTTGAGAAAATGTCGCTTTTGCAGCGGAACATAATTGTGTCGGATTGAGAGATAAATTCCTCTAACATTTTAATGGAGCAAAGGTTTTACGTAGGTGCTTGTTCGACAGCAATTCTAACTCCGAATTTTTTTGGTGATGCAGCTTGCTTATTTGACGTTAATCCCCGACTTTATAAAGTGTCTAGTAAAGGGGCTTGTTAAGCGGGCGTGACGTTGGTTTTGTGCGAAAGATACTGCATGAGCCCATACCGTGTAGTGTTTACCTAGCCATCAACACGTTTAGCATATAGATAGCAAGTGAAGGCTTGGTTGTCCTACCCGGGAACTGGTTGAAATGTCAGATTTCAATTCCATAGTGTTCCTTGGGCAGCGAGTGATGAAGGCTTGGCTATCGTTGGTGAGATCACACTTGCGTGGAAACAATAAGCAGAGTTGTACGGTCGACGACATTAATTTCCTTTTTAATTGGAACTCTCTTTTCAAGTAAAGTTGTTTGTATGGTGTTGCTAACCTTTAACAGTGCGTAGCTGCCCAAAAGGAAAGGACGAGACACAATTTTTTAACCACTACCAATAAAATGGCGGATCTTTTGAAGAGCTTTGTTGTTTTAATTGTAATGCGGTGTGGTGGCCTGGAATACATCTGAGGGTTGGCTCAGGGCTGGGTTATGGGCTCCGCTGCAAATCGTCTCCAGAGACGTCTCGGTTGCAGAAACCAAAACACTTTTTTTTTTTTATATATAAGAATAACATTTTGTAAAAATGTCGAGGCTGAAATGTACGAAATTTTAATACAACTTCTGTTTGCTGCAGTCTGGCTCTAATCTAAGAATATACACAACAATATTTTCAGCCTAAAATCGAACGAAAAATAAGAATATTCAGCCTGGATCGGAAAAACAATATTGTTATAAGAAAAAAAAAGAGTGTAGGCAAAACTGACTATTGGTTTTGGGCTCGGCGGTTTAAAGACGCCGACCACGTAAATTACAAACAACAGTCATTTATCTATCAGACGAATAGCCTACAACGCGAGTATTGTACCTTGAAATGCATTTAATAACAAGGCAATCCCAATGGGACACACGCCAATTAATATTGGGTAGTGTACAGGTCGTGATTATCATAGCTTATGGACCGGCCGGATCGATCACGCATAGCACATTAACGAAGTCCTAATGGAATTAACTTTGTTTGAACGTCAGTAAAAGCTTTGTCGTTTAATAGGCAAAATTTGTTCTTTAAACTATGTTTTACAATTTGCAATCAGTTGAAAAACCCTTGTTTAACCACATCTTGCAAGGAGCCACGAATTGGGATGACCATTAAAAAAAAGAAAATTAAAGAAACGGACGCTTTACGATAAAAATAGCCTGCGAGAACAGACGCGTCTTCAGCGCCGAGAAACAAAAGCCGGCAAAGGCAGGCTTCGATGCATAAAAAAGCCCTTTCTTTAGATATGTTATTAAGTAAAATTCGCTTTATTCCACATACCTCCTTGTTTTTAATTGACATTATATTATTCGGACCAAAGAGAGCTGTTTCTGCAGAATTACGCGAAAAATATAGATCGTCGCAGTTATTTTTAAGTTTCATCAATTTACAGCAACAACAAGAAAAAAAACGCAGAAAATAAGTATAGAGGAATCGATCATCAACAGAAACTTTTATTAGCATCAGGCTTCTTGGAACAAATAAACAATTTGGCTGAATTACGTACAAAAAAAACAATAACCACAGATTATCGGTAAAAATTGATTACTTTTTAAGTCGGTAAAACTTTTCCAGGGTAAATAAGCGTTGGCATGCATTGGGCTTTGCAAAGTTGGCTTGATGCAATAAACAATGCTTCGTTTCTTTTTTCTGAACAATTTTCTTGATCCGATCTGTCTTCCGTTTTTCGGTGGCTTCTGTCCAGCTTCATCAGAGCTTTAATATGAAAAAGTAGTTGTTATTGCTCGCCCCACAAGCTTGCGTGCTGTCGTTTTTCTTTCAGTTAATTTTGAAAAAAAAAACTGTATGTAAGCGCGAGGGAGTGGCTTCCTCTCGTTGACGGCGTCGCTGTCTAAAGTACTGCTTTCTTTTTTTGTTAACCAATTCAACCTTGAAATTGAAATAAACGTAATAAAGCCAGGAAAAAAGGTGTTAAAAGGCGTCGGGTGGATAGCGTCGCTTGACTTTACACTGAAAAGCCTCTGATAAGAGGACAAGTGGACAGTTCTGTCTGACGGTGCGATCGGTAAGTACAACTGAGTCACTGTAGGAAACTATAACATTTCTCATTTTGTCCCTGAAGTGAAATGAATAGTTCGGAAGTCAATTGTTCCTCTCATTTAAACGCTATAATCAGTGGCTTAGGAGAATAACTTTCTTCTTTGAGTTGGTTTCGGACGAAGGCCAGCAGTAAAAGTGTTTACACTGTATTGAGCGAATATACGTGGGAGACGATAGTATGGACTCACTTGAATTACAGGCTTTCGAACACGAATTGTGCGGTTTGAACTGAGTGATCGAACAAAACTTGGCAAAGGGTAGAAAGCACGGTTAGGTGGTTGGAACGTCTAAATGTTCAACTGAACAGGACGCTTTTAGAGAGAGTTAAATCCCGGGGTCATAATAAAATATAGAAAGATCTATATGATGCGACTTGAAACCGCTCGAAAACTATTTTCACGTTTAATTTTATATTTTCAGCAACAAGGAAATGACCATGTTTCTGTTCTGGGCTGCCATGTGTCTAGTACACTTTTCTGACACAGGTGAGTTTAGGAAGAAAATGTTCAATATTCTGGAAGGTTTTTGAATTCTTGTTAATAACATTTTGATTCTAATGTGAAAACCTTAGGTGAATAAAGTAATTTGATTTGAATAATCTATGTATTCCTCTAGCTGAAACTGTTTCTTGCTAGTTTCGACCTCTCCATTGGCCAGCTTGAACGCAAACTCTAATTGTAAAGTGATAAAAATGTGTCTTCTTTTAGCTTTTGGTGTACCTCTTTCAAACTTTCCTATAAATGACGACTGCTACGATTTCCTTGAGACTAGAGCATCTTTTCAGCGTATGACCAAAGTTTATTTTCTCGTTGGCTTCCAAGCAACAGCTGTTACCATAGCAACGGTAATGCATGGCCGCTCATTTGTAAAATGTCAACTGAGCCAAAACCGATTACACGCCAATATAAGCTTTTCATTCAACTTGCTGATTAAATATTTTGTTCATGAACGTTTTATTTCTACTTTCAGCTGCGTCAGATTGCGAAAAGCCTCCATTGGATATCGCCCTCGTCATTGACCAAACCAAAAGCGTCGGAAAAGACAACTACAAAACCATGATGGAATCTGTGAGGTTGCTGATTTCCAAGTTCAATGTTGGTCCAGAAAATGACCACATAGCTATCTTAACTTTTGCCGGGAAAACGAAAGTACGAGCTCACCTCGACGACTCTAAATTCCACAGTGCGAGCGGCTTGAATGAGCTGATCAGCACAATGAAAACTCACGATGTCCTTGGATCACCCACCAGGACTGACATAGCACTGGACACAGTCAACAAATTGGTATTTACGCCAGAAAACGGTGATCGTCCAGACTCACCAGATATCCTCATAGTCTTCACCGATGGTGGGAAGTACCCCAACTCAGCCCCCTACAGTTCTGTGCTGCCTCCACTCGAGGTAAGGGTAATGGCAAAAAGGTCTAGGCCCGGGGATGGGGGGTACTCCGGATTTCAAGTGACAGGGATATTCGAATGGGGGCGAAAATCAACCCCCCCCGCGCAAAAAAAATACCTTGACCAAAAATTAAATCCCAAAAGAAATCCCATGACGAATCTCTGAGCCTTAAAATTTCCAGAAAGAATTGTACTTTATTCACCGAACTACGAGGCCGGGATACGCAGGCACTACCCCGAGGCACTACCACGAATCTTCAGATTGTTTTGAATACCCAAACAATTCCTACTTGGATCAAGCTTCACACAATTTTCTAGCCATATTATCCTACCACCAAAAATCCCTAAATCGAAACTTTCAAACCCAAAAGATTCCTTTGATAATGCCCATAAATTGAAATCCGGAGTTCAACCCCTTGGCTGCGGGTACTCTCACTAAGAAGCTAAACTGATATGTACCGCCCCGAAGGGTGTGGTTTTGGAACCGTTGTGGCCAGAAAATGGGTACTATAACCATCCTTGTCATTTTACCAGGAGGTGAAAAGCAGAGAATGGCAACTAACAAAAAATGTCTTTTGAACCCTTTTTTCACACATGCTTTTTCCTTAGGACGGAACGAGCCATTGTTTTCGTACAAGCATAACAGTCAACAGTTTAACTTTTCCCACTTTGCGGTTTGCAGGCGAAAGGTGTTTATCGAATCGCTGTGGGCATTGGAAAAAGCATTGCTCAAGGAGAACTGGAGACGATTGCGGGAAGCCCTTCTCAAGTCGTGAATGCTAAAAGCTTTGAGGATCTCAATAATCAGCTGGACGACATAAAGAATAAAACATGCGGTAAGGTTTTATGTGACAGTAAAAACCTTCAAATGGAAGCTGCCCTTTCCTATAGTCTTCATATTCACTGCTAAACCAAAATTAATGTAGTAGCAGAATTTTGAATGCATTCGCCTAACCTCTGTTTCTCTAAGTCCGTGTAACTTGATTTGTAAACTGAACGTGAATATGTTAAGACTGAGTAAGACTTCATCAGATCTTTGGTAAAACAAAAGGATCAAAAGACAAGTTGTCAAAGAACAAAGTGGCGGTTCGGCCTTGTGTGTCAGTAAACATTTTATAAACTGCAATTCTTTGAAGTCATCCACAAAGCAGAAAATGTGAAATGACAAGTGTCCAAACTTTTTCGAAAACGTAAGAACTGTAACCGGCAGTGAATTTCCTTGTTTTCGGTCGTTGTAGAATGAACGCTCAGTGCCTCTCTTTATATATTTCTGGATAATTCATCTGATATCATGCAAGATGCTCCTTCAATTGTCAAATGGGACCAACGACAAATTTCTTCTTGTAATGTAAGCGCTTGATCAAACATATGCAGCCCATGAGAATGATGGAGTTGATCACCGAAGATAAAGTGCTTTGAGTACTAAACAAATTTCGTCAAAAAGCCTAAAAAAAGTAAAGAGAAATGTAACAAAATAAATTTTTATACTTTGAATTGGTTTGAAATAATCTCAAAGCACAGAAGATTAATTACGTTAGAAATGATTGTTTGGTAAAAATGCGAAGAGACGTTTCAAAATTTAGCTTTTCTATTCATTGTCGTTGTGTGAGGTCCCCTCTGTTTTGTGTGCCGGGGTGGAGAGGAAAAGATGACTTCTATTCTCACGTTGAATTTCACGGGAATGTCTTCCAGATCGAAACGGTGGCTACACTGAATGGAGCGAGTGGTCCGAATGCTCTGTGACATGTGGTGGCGGAGTGAGATTGAAGAGCAGAAACTGCACCAACCCCGCCCCGACGAATCATGGGAAAACGTGCGTAGAACAGAATCTTGGACCAGCCGAAGCATCAGAAGAGTGTAACACGCAGAACTGCGGTAAGTGATTCAGTGCCACCTTAATTTTAAGTAACGTCGTTTCATGGTAAATGGTTTGAAACCAGGAGTCATAAGTCATATCATAGCTACGAGAAGAACTATCGTCCAAGTGAGTGTAGTCATGAGAAGGACTATTGAGGTAACATTGGCTGACGTTTTCTTACAGAATAAGGCCCTATGCCCCTATCTTCTTCGACAGAGTAATGTTTTCTCACTGTAAAGAATATCCATTTTAATCTTATAGCTGTGCCAGGTAGCTACACTGAGTGGTCATCCTGGGGTGAGTGCAGTGTAACTTGTGGTAGTGGAGTTCAGACGCGATCAAGAACCTGCACCAATCCCCCTCCATCTGGCGGTGGTCCAACGTGTACCGAGCAAAAGCTGGGACCTAACAAGCAAACCCGGAAATGTAATTCCAAGAAATGCCGTGAGTGTTATTTCATTGTTTCTTACTTCACATGGTGATAATGATAATGACGATTATGGTGATGACGATGCAGATGAAGATGATGGTGGTAATGGTGACGACCGTGGTGGTAGTATCAGCCGTGTGTGGCGATGATAATGGTGACAATGATAAAGATAGTGACCTCAGCAACTTAATTACTGGTGCTGTTATTTACTTTTAGCTGTACCTGGTGGCTACACTAACTGGTCTAATTGGGGAAAATGCAGTGTGACTTGTGGTGGTGGAGTTCAGACACGTTCAAGAACCTGCACCAATCCCCCTCCATCCGGCGGTGGTCCAACATGTACCGAGCAAAAGCTGGGACCTAATAAGCAATCCCGGAAATGTAATTCCAAGAAATGCCGTGAGTGTAATTTCATTGCGTCTGAATTCAGATGACGATAGCAATGATTATAGCGATGATGATGCACTTCACGATGACGGTGGTGATGGTGACGTGTCGGTGGTAAACGTACGGGTGGCGGTGATAATGATGATGATGATGATAATAATGATGATGATAGTAGTGACCTCAGCAACTTAATTGTTGTTGTTACATTTGCTTTTAGCTGTACCTGGTGGCTACACTAACTGGTCTAATTGGGAAAAATGCAGTGTGACTTGTGGTGGTGGAGTTCAGACGCGTTTAAGAACCTGCACCAATCCCCCGCCATCTAGCGGTGGTCCAACGTGTACCGAGCAAAACCTGGGAGCGGCTAAGCAAACGCAAGGTTGTAACAGAGAGTCATGTAAGTGCCTCGCCGATGACACCTCTAAGCACATGTTATAAATTGCAGAAGGACTCGCACTAGGAAATTCGATTGTTGTCGCAGCGACACCATGAAGTTTTACATGGAACCTAATAAGGTTGTGGGCCTTGTTTCTAATACAAAGAAAAAAATTTGATTGAACACGGAAGGTTATAACATCAAAGAAATGACATCACCAGGACGTCAGATTTCTATTCATGATACCAACATAGCAAGATAGTATCTGAAACTAGTATGTCTGCCATCTCAGGTAAATTTGATGGTCATGGGATGAGCCGTTTTAAAAATGCAGATGGCGGACTTTTCAATCGAGGATCCCATAAATTATATCGTTTGCTTATGTATGAGTTCACCTAAACCGATCATACGTAGTTTGTAGTCTTGAATATGTATGCCTTTTGGATGAAGCATTTGCCGAAAGAAAAATTAATTTCTTTTAGTTTTTGTCAGCGTCCAAAAAAGATTGTCCCATCACTTCTTTCACTGAGCATACAGCCGCTCGGTGCTACTAGCAAACAAGTCTTTAAGCTTTTGGTAAAAGTCTGGAAACAGGAATTGGAATGTATTTTCTGCTTTTAAATGCTGGCAAAATATGCATTTTGAATTTTGTTAGCGCGAGGAGGTGGACCTGTCAAAGAGGTTTTCTACTATACAAATGACCAAGTGTGCAATATCGTGGAATATTTGTACTCGCGTTTCGCGTTTTCTGTGAAATAACTATGCTGAAGAGTTGGATAATAAGATGTCATAATGTTGCATTTGCTTATTATGAAGATAACTAAATAGTGCTGCAATCCATCACGTTTAGTTATGCCCAGAGGTTCATCTTTGCTATTCCTCGTTAAAATCTACACTAAACCTTATTCCATTATGAAGGTAGTGAAGCTTTCGTACTCCATGAAGCCCAGGCACTAGAACCTCTGGATTGTAACACTATTTCGTTATTTTTAGAATTAGCCGATACCTTTTTACATCGAACATCATATTACGTACCTCGCTCAATGTCACTGCTTTCTTCCTTTCATCATCATTCATTTATTTGCCTTCAGTTTCTACTTGCTTTCATCGTTATCAAAAACGTCGCTCAGCATCGAGAGAGGACGACAATTGACAAATGATTTGATGTATTTTTCTAATCCAATGATGGTATACGGATATTACGGTCATGCAGTCGCGATGGAATTTGCATT
>OX419338.1:6973704-6976204 GCA_948470475.1 Galaxea fascicularis | reverse complement strand
GAGTTGCCAACTGAGTTGTAAAAGATGCACTCCTGGGGGTGGAGGAGGAGCCGGAGGAGGAGGCGGAGGGGGAGGAGAGGGTAAGCCTCATTTCTTTAGTTATTTCTTTCTGAACAGGGTTGTCTTGCCTCTGTTCAGAAACTACACTCTTTTTTCATAAGAACGTTCGAGGCTGGGGCTAGCCAAACTTTTAAGAACATGCTAAGAATATACTCAGGTTGAGAGTTAGTAAGAAGGTCTATATTTCAATTGTTTTTGTCCCGTTGTGGACCTCTTGAGTTCAATGCTTTTTGTTAAGCCAAATTTACCAAGAGTCAGCTGTCGCGAGATCATTTTCGAGGCATCGGAGGAAGCTGCACAAGCATGTGACAAGCAACTCGATTACGACATCACACCAAATACGATGACCAAGTAGTTTTTAGGTTTCCTGGTCGCGTCTGCATTGATTTATTGAAATACTGCACCACGTACCTTAAGAACATCTCAAGAACGTTTTCAGGCTCAAATCGCAGAAAAAGTAAAGTAGATACTTTCAGCCTCAGCTCTAAAATTAGACGTTGTTATATCAAGTATAAATAAAGAGTGTATGCAGAGACTGGCAAGAGGAAGGAATTCTGAGAACGTCTGGGTGGAGTTGAAACTTTTGTGGAGGGAAAGTTGTTTAAGACGGCGCAGAAGTAAGCTCTTTCGGTCGCCTCTCCACTTTGTTCTTTCTAACTAAATTTATAGTATTTAATTGTGTCCTGTTTTGGAATATGTTTGTCTACGGCAAATAAATAATTGACGAGACACGCTATACGGGCCTTGAAGACACCATGAAATAAACTGTTTGTCATTTTCTGTTCACGATGCCACATTCCTTCAGTAGTACCAGTCTACTCAAAGATTCTGCGTCGGGGATATTGTTGATTGGAGGCTCGTCAAGAATTTTCTGATATGAGGATCGAACACATCGTGCAATGAAATAAGCAAGTAAAACACGAAAACATCTGGGGACGGATAAGAAAAAAAGACAATCCAGGAATTGCCTTCTAACCGCTGGGAAATAATTTTCATCTTTCTAGATTTGCTCGTGGAAACCTAAATTATCAGCTTTACCGCCGATAACTCATTTTTACCTTCTCTACTCACGCTGCCCGCACGTACGGTCGCTATTTATAAAGCATATTCATATCAGTAGCATGCAAGACTGAACGCTGTCACAGTGAAGAAATTTAGGTGTCTTTGACACTGTCCTCCTTGTGTTATCAGAGCACACACTCACTGACAAATGGAATCTATTTGTTTTATTCATCATTTCTTTTTTACTTTCTTGAATTAATGACATCATTCGTGCGTCTATACTTTAGTCGCAAACCTGTGCAAATATAACATCTTTATATTACCATATAATTTGAATTTGCAAAATGTCATTTAGCAATCTGGGTGGAAAAAAATTAATTCTTTTCCAAGACAAACGGCAATTCCTTCTAATTAATATACTGACAACAGATAGCAGCAGCAGAAATAACAACTTGTAATGTGGTGTATTCTCTACTAAACAGAATGTAACGACATTTCCTCTCTTTATTGCTGGCTACGGAGAGGGCAATGCAGACTCAACAAATCTGTTCAAGGTGTGTATTGCTTTTCAAATTTGTGTAATTAGTTCGGTGGGTGGAACTCTAGTTCACCGGGTTGGTCAAACCGGCAATGTGCTATAGACACGTTTGCTTCTAGTCTGTTCTGTTTATCTCCACAGAAGCCACTCTGTGAGATATTACTACTAAATCGAATTTAATTTATTGTTTATTAAAAAAATTGTCACCTGCTTGTTTAGACTCCTTTGAGATTACGCACGACTAAATTTTCTCCCATCTTAATAATTTTGTGTTATCGTTTGTTTGTCGGGGATGAAGACTTTGACTTTCACATAGAATATTTACCAAGAATAGTTACCACCATATAAACTGTTTTATTTTCTTCTTTCTTCAGTGCGGTGCAAGAAAACCTGCAACCTATGTAGCAGCGGAGGTGGAGGTTAGCCTTTGATTCCCGTCCTGAATTTATTTCATTCTTTAATTCAGTCTAGCTTCCAGATTTTTAGTCAAAACTACCGACCATACTACCGACGTTTTTCATTTTATGCTCTAGCTCAGTAAAATTTCCAATCTTAATTTTCATATTTCGTTGACATGACGAATAGAAAGGTACTTCAACCATCATTTGTCCAGTATGAGGTCGTAACTGATGGCGCCACGTTATTCATAACTATAGTTAACCGAAGTTGACGGAAACAATCATCCAAATTAATGTTTCAGCTCAGAGATTAGATTTGAATACTGAGAGGATGTTGCTCTCAGTTTTATCGTAAGACGAGCTCCTAACACCACCACAAGAAAGGTGATAACTTTATTTGCTGGCCGAAGAATCGAGTAAAGGCCTCTAAAAGTCACGTGTTTATTTTTCCACTTAGGTTCAAGTGGAGGCTACGGAGGCGGTGGTCGTCCTGGTTGGTACC
>OX419338.1:6961204-6968704 GCA_948470475.1 Galaxea fascicularis | reverse complement strand
ATTGTTATGTTCCTGAATACATTCTTTTTTATAAAAACGTCTAATTTTGGAGCTGAGGCTTGATGTTCTTATTTTTCTCACGATTTGAACCTGAAAACGTTCTTAAGGTGTTCTTAAATTACATGATATACACACCATGTCGCGCCAACCAACTGCTAGTACATTAAGCTTTACAAAAAGTACGGAACATAGAGTCTCACAACGCGACATAAAGTCACAAGATGTTACAGTGAAAACGCAGAAAAAGTTCTCGTGTACATACTATCCTACTCATTTAAAAAAAAGATGAGCAAAATAGGGATGTTCATTGTCAGCCTCAACGTTCTTACAAAAGAGGTTCTTATAAAAAAAAAAACAAACGTGTACAGCGGTTTAGTGAAGATAATGCTTGATTAAAGAATGACGTTCATTTCATTGGCTTGTTTATTGTTTCAGTGGGTTATGGTGCATTTTATTGGATGACTTAAAACAACATAACCAATTGAGCCCTGACACTTTCAAATTTTTTCTTCCAGACATCAAGCGAAATATCTTTGGCGCGCAAAACTTATTCCGATAACTGCTCCTCCCAGGAGCCGCGAATGGCTAGGACTGAAAATAATGGCAATACGACGAGACCTCTGCACGTAGTATAGTTCTTTTATTTCGTCTTTAAAAAGTGTTTTCCTTGCTATCGATGTACAAAGCTACAGAATGTATTTGTTCCACAGAATGGAACTGAAGAAAATCAACTTATTGTGTCAGGCAGTTTAACAGGAGGTCTTACTCTTGATAGATGCCTTGATGGAGTAGTAATGCAAGATGAAAAACTGCGAAATAATCGTTTGTCACAATCTTCGGGTAACGACAACTTAAAAGTAGACTTGGCCCTGACAGTCTGGCTACTCGTGTCCTGGTCGAATGTGCCTCAGAACTGTCTCCATCAGTATGCGAGATCTTTAATAAACCGCTTTTGTCTGGTGCCTTACCAAAACTGTGGAAAGAGACCCTGGTCACCCTGATTCACAAATCAAACTCATTCAACTCATTCATGCATTAATGTAACAAATGTCAGGATTTGTGAAAGGAATGGCGTCACCCACCCATCTGTGCAGTATGCAGCTCAGAGTAGAACGTTATAATCACTATAAATGATAGGGAAAAAATGATAGGGAGATCTTAAAGCAGCGAACATCAGTTTCGTGATTGTTCCCTTTTGATTTCCAGAACAAAACCAACGTTCTACTTCAAAATTAAAGCGAGTGAGATGCTGGCTATAGATGTCTTAACATGGCAATCCAAGATAATAAATGGCTATACACGCTTTCCATGGCTATACATGGCAATACATGGCTATACATAGTAATACATGCCTATAGATGGCTATACATGGCTATAAAAGGCTATACATGGGAATACATGCTATACATAGCTACACATGGCTATACATGGTTATACATGTCTATACATGGCAATAGATGGGCATACATGGCTATGCATGGCAATACATGGTTATACATGGCAATACATTGCAATACATGACAATACATGGCTATACATGGCAATACATGGCAATACATGGCTATACATAGCTATACATGGCTATACATGGCAATACATGGCTATACATGCTATACATGGCAAACGACAAACACGACGACAAACACAACAGAATCCCTAAAAAGAGTTCCTGAACCCATAAAATAAACTAAACTAACAACTTCGTCCATGGTGATAATGGCTTAAAATACATTTGGAAAATGGCAAATCACAAATACTCAATTGTAATAATTAATGCGGTGTTTTGATCTAAATTCCCGCCTTTTATTAAGACCATGAGGGTGAAGGGTAAATAATTGCGCGGTCCAGTATGCCTCCCTAGTGAGTAGTAATTGATCTAGGTGCAAGGAATTTTCAAAGGACCTAATTTGTTCAACAGTGATAAAATTGATTTGAGAAATTTCATGCTCAGTGTTATTAAAATGGATGGCTAATTCACAAGTTCTTTTGTTCTTGAGCATGTTGGACTTGTGATTACGGAATCGTACTTTAAATTCATTTGAGGTGGAGCCTACATATTGTAAATTGCATTTCGTACAAGTGGCCAAATAAATAACGTTGCGTGATGAACAAGACAGCTTTTGTTGAATCGGATACCGACGACAAGTTGCTAAACTTTGAAATTTCGAAGTTTGAATCAAGAAATTCTTACAGAGATCACACTTCTTGTTACATTTTGAACAGCCCCCGTTTTCTTCGTTTTGATTTTGGCTAGAAGTTAATTTAAACTTAGATGGTGCCAATAGCTCTTTAAGATTTTTGGTTCTACGGTATGCTGGAAATATCGAATTGGATGGAAAAATTTCTTTGACTTCTGTTGAAGATTGCAATAAATGAATGTGTTTTTTGATAACCCTTTGGATATCTGGCAAAATAGGGTTATAATCAAGTACCAATGGAAAGACTTTTTTAGCCGGCTTGACCTGTTTGCTCAGAAGTTCAGATCTTGAAATACTAAGAGCTTTGTCGAATTGTTTGTCAACAAGTTCCGCAGGATAATTTTGAGATTTCAAATAGCCTTTGTATTCCTTGCATCTATTTTGTAAGAAGTCATCAGTAGAACAATTACGTTTAATTCTTAACGCTACCCCAAAGGGCACTGCTCTTTTGCAGTGTGAGGGGTGTGAACTTGAGAAAGGTAAATAAAGGTGGCTATCGGTTGGCTTAGCATAAACATCAGTGCTGATAAACCCATCCCGAAAATGCAACGTGAGGTCGAGGACATTCAAATGACTGTCAGAGTAAACCAATTCGAATTTGATATATCTTTCGTTGCACAAACCGTTTTACGAGTTGTGTTTTCACGGTTAGCCCTTTGGACCAGTCCCTTCTGCATCGAAGCGAAAACAAGAGATCAGCTTTCTTTACCTCTGCCGGTTTCCTTCCCTCAAGACTGGCGCCGGGAATGATCATTTTCCGTGAGTAAAAGTGGTCCTACAATACGAGAAGTCGGAGTTTCAAAAAAAACGTGCGCGCGTCGGGATAAAAAGAAGCATATAATTTTCTTCTTTTGTCATGCAATATAGTTTCACGAATTTGCATTAAAAAACCTTTGTATTTTTAATTTTATCCCGACGCGCGCAAGTGCTTTTTAAAACTCTGACTTCTCGTATTTATCCTCACCTGCCTCGTTTTCATGTAGTCGTACTGAGGCTTTCCCGAGCCGTCCGCCATTATGAATCCGGTGTAAAGCCGTGCAATGATTCTTATATGACGTAGCATTTGTTCCCAGCCCAGATTCTTGTCACATGGAGGGAATTTCAAGCTACGAAGGCGGATTTCGAAACTTCGACGACAACGAAGTTTTCCTATTTCAAAGCCAACAAAGGTTACAGTGACACCGGTAAGTTCCGAAAAGAGATTACAGTGATAATGACTACAATTTTTAGTTAAACTAAATTGAATGCTACCATGTCGAGCTTTAGCTTTGATCATGCACTTCTTGTTGAGCTGTGCTCATGTGTGTCTTCTCTGTGTATTTGGCAACAAAGTCATTGCATACTTTCGAAGGACGCATGTGGTGCTAAAGGAGCTAAACTTAGTTTTACGGGCTTACCTTCTGTCATTGGGAAGAAAGATTTGCATTATATTTATGACTTGTAGCACGATAGTATATAACACATGTACATCAGTGGTTGCTCAAATATATTTTGCAATATCTTTGCAAGCTAACGACGGATTTGGTTCAAACCTTCTACATTACTTCAGCAAGGATTGTAGTTAAGTGATAGGTTAAAGAATTATCATTTGGAAGAGCCAAGGAATAAAAAAATCTTGAAGATGCAAGAAAATAGTTACGAAATCAGCATATAACGCGTAACAGCTAATTTGCATGAAATAGTTAAAAACGTAAAATTTCACCCACAAAGCAATCCCGTTTAGAAAATTCAACCGAGCAGAAATATTAAATACGAAAAAATGACACTATACGCAAAATTACAGTCCTCTGCATTTATTTTCCAAATAGCGAGAATTATAGTTCTTAGGACGGTTGCAATAAAATGCTTGTGTAACGCTCAAGGTCCAACACTGCTCCATGCCTTACAAATATAAGGCTAGCCACTTCCAAATGCATCTACAAAAGAAGAGAATTTGTCTGAGTAAAGTTCATAACATTGTTTACAATCGAGTAAGAAAGGTTTTCAAAGATTGCTGATGGTGATGAAGAAATAAAGAATTTTCATGTTCGGAAACTAATCTGTTGAGTACTTTCCATGAGTAAAATTAAACATTACTTACCCACAAGAGAACCTGTATCTCAGTCTTCAGTGAACAACGGTCGCTGATACAAAGTTGCAACACAGTTCAGTTACTGGTCTTCATATCCTGCTAAATTTTATAGTCTTCAGTAGGTTTAAAACGAAGAAAATCTACAAACAGTGAATCGGAAACCTATTTCCAGTTGAACGCCATGTTTGTAACAATCAAATTACCACCACACTCGTAGCAGAAAACTTCCCGAATGAAACTACAAGTCAAGCCATTTTCCAGCTGAAATCTACAAGAAACATCGAAGGAGACCTGTGTAACCTCTCCTTAGTATCTGGGGGTGTTTTTATAACAAAGCAGGGACAAAAAGTAGGAGACCATGAGGTAATCACAATTGCGTTACACAATAGTGCACGAGGTTGGTCAAGCGTTAGCCTGCAGTGCAGGCGTTTTCATCGGGCGCACACGAATGGTTTAATCGCGAAAGCACCATGTTGAAACTCCCAAAGAGAGGAGGAAATGGGGCGAGTCAAGGGGAGGGGGGAGGGGGCGGGGAGAAAGAAGAGAAAACGCCTGCCCGAAAACACTGTGAAAATGATAAACACCCCCTAATTAGTCGCGCTGTGCCGCTCTTCCGGAAGATAAGAAACGCAAGGAATGACAAGCCACACTAATTCCCTTCCTGTGTGAAAACATGTAAACAACCTTTTATAGTTTTGCTCTCACAAGCAGATCTTTTAAGAATTTTCCTTTATTGTACGAAATGATAGGTGGTTCTTTAAAAATTCGGCGAAGTAGGGGTTGATTTTGAATTAAATACCATTTTGTGAGTAAAGCTTGTTTTAAGTTTGACACTGATGGCTTGTATTGTGTCACAAACGGTAAAATGTCTTTACGTGTTTTGTTATTTCCTTCAAGCTCTGAGCCCCTCCTTGTGAATTTGATTTCTGATAGTAGTTTTTCTACCAAATTGCGTGGGTAACCTCTGTCCCACAAACGTTTTTTTAAATTTCGAAATGTTTGTTCTAAGGATTCGTAAGGCCTCACCTTTGAGGAATCCGTTTTTTACGCTTGGCGGGTGACAAGAGGTGAAATGCGTATATTGGAAGGTCTCTGTTGGTTTAAAATGTGTTTTTACATCAAGGATTGATTGATCCTTGAATCTCGTGCCTTTGTATACTATTGTGTCTAGAAACACAGTTTCAGTGTCAGATATTTCTGCCGTGAATTTAATTGTAGGGTGATGTAAATTTGCTTGTTCGATGAAGGTCTCTATGTCCGGTTTGCTTATGTCCCACAGGGAAAAGACATCATCAATGTAGCGTTTCCAAACTGTAGGTTTCGAGACGGCTTTGCTTAGAATTTCTGTTTAAAATTTAAAGTTTCCAAGAGCGACTGCTTTCAAACCTAGCGAAGTGGCTTCTGCCAACTGGTCCTGGATTATGGACAAACGACCAAAACGCACAAGGCCTTCCCAGTTAAACATTCAACCACTCGAAGGAGAAGCTGAAAAATCAGGCTTTTTCCAAATCCAGTAGGCAGCACTGCGAGCAAATCTTCTCCTGGTGACAGTGTGGAAATGGCTTTGACTTGTTCAGCGCGTAAAACACGCGACATTCCAAGGCGCTCCAATTCCAAAAAACTTCCTTCGAATGCAGAGTTAAATTTTCTGAATGCAGATAAATGTTTCCCACAGTTGCGTGCAAACGAAAATGGAAATAAACAATATAAACTTACAGTTGATTGACAGGCATCAGTCTGCTCCCCCAAGCCGCACCAATCAGGAGCTCCGTTTGCCAGCCTACGGCGTTTCGCAAAAGAACAATGTTATCGGGCAGGCGTATTTTTTCTCCCCTTCCCCTCCCCCCTCTTCTTTTTTTGCCCTCACACCTACCGTAAGGGTTACTATTTCTACTCTCCCCAATCTTCCTCTGTCATAGAATCAAAGATGGCGGCTTCATCGTAGCGCTCCGATTAACAAGCTTTCGCCCACCCAAAATACGCCTGCACTGCAGGCTAGTCAAGCGTTGAACCGAGATGAATACTGAGAATAGCCTTTCAAATGCTGAAAAGATGAAGAAAATAATTGCCTCTTTGTAGTATACATGATTTAGAAGTAGTTGTGTGAGTTAATTTTGTTGTATTTTAGCAATAATAGTCATGCTAAGCAAGCCAAATGGTCAGGTTCCACACCCAAAAAGGATTCTAGGTAATTTCTAAACTAAGGTGTAGACAAGAATTATACCATGAAATTTTTCCAAATATGTTTGTTTGATGTTAATTACTTAATATCTGGCAAGTAATGATGTTTTGGGGATATTTTACACATTTTCATGAAAGTGCCCCATGTTACACTGATGTACATGTGTATCGTGCTACAAGTCTTATAGCGTAAAATATGTTGTAAGAAAGTAGGAGAGAAGAGAAAAAGAAATGAGACTAATTAATAGTGCACTTTAACTGGAATTTTACAGTATGCCAGTAACATGTAGAACTAATACCTACACACATGTAGTCCGTAATCAGTAGTGGGAGTCTCCACCCAGCCCAAAGATGATAACAAATAATTATATAATAGGATGTGTCTAGATACCCGGCAGCCAGGAAGTGTTTTCAAAAAACTAGATACCCAGCAGTCAGAAATTTTGACCAATTTTCTCGACATAGCTCGTTTAATTCCCCTAAGAACATAAGATATTTGGTTAGAAATCTCAAGCGATTATAAACCTTGCCCTGGGTTAAAAGTAGAAGCCACTGTCGAGCTTGGGCATAGACAGGGCTCGAAATAATTTCCGGAGAGTCTCCGGACACGAAGTCCAGCCAAATTCATTTTAGCTCGGTCACGTACCGTTTCTGGCCGGTCAAATTATATAAAATAAATAACTCTTAAAACAGAGGCCGTGGCGTTATATATTTCTAAAAAAAGTGTTGCTTAGAGTTTATAGCACTTTAAAGCACTCATTGTCAACAACAAAAGTAAATTACAGAAGCAAAATGAAAGAAGCTTATGTGTATTAATAGGTCTGTAAGACTAACCCGCAACACGTTAAATATCGTTATTGTACACATTAAATTTGTAAATAAGTAAAAGCACAGTAAATGCCTCCAAATATAATGATTTCTGGTGTACGTATCACGGTGTGAGATCTTGATCCTAAAACTCTGCCAGTAATCCATGTTACTCCTCATTGTATTCATCAAGAAAAGCTTAGTAACCAGGCATTTTAACTCGGGTGTGCTGGAACCGGAAGA
>OX419338.1:6928704-6956204 GCA_948470475.1 Galaxea fascicularis | reverse complement strand
TACTGTTTCACTTGTTTCACTTTGACAGTACTGTTTAGTATATTTGTTTGCTTTCTCAAACTGTGCTCGTTGCATAGGATTGCTTATTTCGATCAAGTTAGGGTTGAGTTTGTTTACTTTACTGAACGTGCATTGTTTATAAACGCTCTGAATAAACAGGTCAGTACAGTTGAGAAGAAGACGGACGGTCAAAATGTTCTGCTGACAAGGATTGAGTGACTTTTCTTTCATGCAAAGCTTGCTTGATTTGTTTTGATTGATTGTTTTTGCGGTTATGCAAATCTCTTATCCGTGTGTCTGGCGCTTGATTTTATTTTGCATGAATTTTTATTTTGGAAAACCAGACCATTCTACCGACAACAACAGACTCGAAAAATTCCTGCTAATGCGCTAGCAGGGTACTCCAAACGACGATCATTCGCAACAAAGATCAACAAACAAGGGTCATTCAATCTCTTATCTGTGGATGGATTTTACTTCACACAAATTTTAGAAAACTTGATCATTCTACCGATCAACGCCAGACTCAAACGTTTAAGCTTCTTGTGCGGCCGGGTCTATGAATATTGTATGTACGTAAAAGGTTTCAAATTACACATGCCAATATTTTTGCGGTCATGCAAATCTCTTATCTGTGGACGGATTTGTTTGTCTGACGCTTGATTTTACTTCACACAAATTTTATAAAACTTGATCATTCTACCCACCAAGGGTGTCGGTAAAACGCCAACTCGGGGCCGGGGCCGGGGCCGGGGCCAGGGTGTTAGCTTTAAAAAAAACAAAAGTAAAAAAATAGTAATGATAAAATAAAAAAAGGAACATAAATTAAAATAAATTAAACTAAAATAATAAATAAACAAACAAACAAATAACTAAGTAAATAAATAGATGAATAAATAAATATCAACAAATACGTTTGTTGTACGACTGCTGTATCATAAACTGCAAAACCCCAGGTCAAGCTTCGCCTGATCGAAATGGCGGAAAGCAAGGGCATATCAGTGAGTTGAAGACATTTGGATTCAATTTTGTGCCTTACAACTTGAAGACCTGTCGAAACTATGACTGGGTGTTTTATCTTTAAAAGGAGAGAACAGAATTACGCTGTTGTCTATAGCTAGTGCCATGTCTTCGGAATTTATTTCACTACGTTTATGAATCGTGCTACATTGTGTGTTGGTCAACTTTGTGTGCACAGCTGTGTACAGTATGTGGTCCTTGGTTGATGAG
Source organism: Galaxea fascicularis (assembly GCA_948470475.1). NCBI lineage: Eukaryota > Metazoa > Cnidaria > Anthozoa > Scleractinia > Euphylliidae > Galaxea > Galaxea fascicularis. The sequence continues at coordinate 6,954,974 of OX419338.1, read as the reverse complement.
TAAAAGCTGTAATCTCGAACATTTACCTGCAACACATAACGAGCTGAAATTTTCCCTGAAGATAGCTTTTTTGTTTCTTGCGATAATGTTTTAAGTGGCAAGTTCCAAACAGTGACAGTTTCCTCGTAATTCGAAAAATGGTGACTGTGCTCGCAGGCCCTTGGTCCTCATGAGAATGAGAATTTTGGCAAATTTTATTTATTCTTTATTTTCCTTGATATATCTAAGCTACAGTCTCAATGGGAGTCACTGCAAGTGTAAAATAAATCTGTTTTCTTTTTGGACGACAGTCTCCCACACAAGCCCTGTTTTCATTTTACATTTTTTATAAAAGAGAATTTAAACCAGTTCGAAAACATGAATAAAGATGTCAAAATTATTCGACAACAAGGCTGTGCTCTAAGAAAAGTAGTTGGGCGCACAAACCTCTAAACCCTTGAAATCCAGGGTGCCCAGCATATAAGTTTGGTGCAAAAACTAACATTTCCTGGTCGCCGGATGGCAAAAGTAAGTCACCGGGGGCGACTGTGTGCCGCTAGAGCACAGCCCTGGACAAAATCAAAGGCCGTTACCATTTATTTTAAGGTTTTTCTAATCTGCTTTGAGAAAAGTTCTCTGGGGTCATAGGTCGTGGACCAAGGACCACATACTGTGCATGACAGCTGACACAATCTTCTAAATGTTTCCTTGTAGGCTTGCGTGCTTTGCTTGCCTGTATATTCAATTGACTCAAATAACTTGGGAAGTTTTTTATTTGCAGATGTAGTAACATCTGCAAGAAATGTATGATATACCATCATGAAGTAGCCACTGATAAACGTGACATCTCAGTTACAGTGGCGTTACGCCTTTGTTGCGCATTTCAATTTTCCCTTTTCAGTATCAGGAGCGTTCAATTTAATCAGTTCATATGTCCCAAGAATATTGAAAAACTAATTGATTAATTTAACTATTTCTTTTTTTTCTTTTTATATCTTTACTTTATTTATTTATTTTTAGTTTTTTAATATAACTTTTTTCGCTTTTTTTTTGTAAAACGCACCCTGGCCCCGGCCCCAGTCCTGAGTCAGCGTTTTACTGACACCCACCGACCAATGACAGGTTCAACAGTTTAACCCTTTCACCCCTAAGGGGTTCTCCATTGACAAGTAAAATTGTCTGGGGTTAGACAGAGTAAAATCTATTTGGCACTCTCAGGAGTGAAAGGGTTAAGCGTCTTGTTCGGCCGTCTCTATGAATATTGTATGTACACCAATATTTTTGCGGTTATGCAATCTGACGCTTGATTTTACTTTGCACGAATTTTATCAAACTTGATCATTCTACCAACGACAGACTCAAAAGTTTAAGCTTCTTGTGCAGCTGTGTCTATGAATATTGTATGTACACCAACATTTTTGCGGTTAAGCAAATCTCTTATCTGTGGATGGATTTGTTTGTCTGATGCTTAATTTTCCACCATTTCAACTCACGACGACCTCAACAAAGGGCACAACATGTACATGAGTGGACAGCTCAAATTTTAGTAGGACAACAGCTGCAATTGTAAGGGCTACGCAAAATCGATACGCGATATTAATTGATTTTGCATTGTGGTAATCTATAATTTATGCCAGAAATTTTCGCTTCAATGAGTCTCGCGCTGTGCGATTCATGTCGCGCAGGAAACGCGACGCGACCGGTAACTTACTTTTGAGCGGTACTGTAGGTACATAATGTTTGGGTAAAGAAAGTTACCTTACAAACTAGTCACTGAAATAAGATAACTAGGAAAGCACACTAAAGAGGCAGCTTTATCATAATAGATAGTCAGTTACATTTTAGATGGATATTGAATTTGATACTACTTCTGAATGTGAGAGTGTAATTTCATCTTACTGGCTAGACACGTTGGAAATTAATTTAGCATGGTGTAGGTTTCTCCTGAAGTTCTGGTACCTGGCAAAAGATTGGCTATATTAAATTTTCAGCCCCTTGATTTTTCAGTGAAAATGTTTCCATGTTTCCAAATTCTCAAAGACACCTACTGCTACTTCTTTTTTTAGTCTTTAATACCAATTGTATAATGTGCATTAATATCTCTTTGCTTATGCAATACTCACTACTAGATTTATCGTATCTCTTTACTTATGAAATGCTCACAACTAGATCTACTCTCTAAGCTATCCTATATGCTACCCACCTAGATTAGCCTTAGCTATTTGTGGGTTAGCATTGTTTTTGTATTTATTTGTTAAAATCCTAATAAACTTGAACTTGAACTACTGTACATCTTAAGTTGCCACTCTAAAACTTGAAGAACCTGGAAGCTGCAAGACTTATGATAATCACCACATTACCCAACGATATTATGCCTCGAAAACTATCAAGAAAACTTGATTCTAAGCAAACAAAATAAATACTAGTTATGCAACGCTTTCGAGTGGTACACCGTAGAATATCCCACAGTCACTTTTATTTTCTGGTACACACATGAGCCTTTAGGCGAGTGTGTATGCAACGAAAATACAAGTGACGAGTGGGATATTCTACGGTATACCACTCTAAAGCATTGCATAACTATTTTATACCATGCCATAGAAAATACGTAGCCTCACATAATCGATGCAGTGCACGATGGGAAGGTTGGGTGTGATAGCGTTGAATTGCACTGGTCAACAGGAAGGTTCGGTGTAATACAGGCAAATATACAACAGCTTTCCTGTATTCTGATTGGCTGTATTTTCTATGGCATGGTGTAAATACAATATTATTACAAGGGCAATGCCCTAAGGGAAGCTTCTATGGTTATCCATGGTCCTTTGCATAAAACATACCTCAAATGTGCAAGAAATTAAAAACCTGGTTCCCTAATTATGTGGAAGGGGTGTGGTCTCATTGGAGAAATGAGCTCCACAACTCTAAGCACTCATTGTTTTATAATGTCTACACTTGAGAGGATGGGAAGACAACTGCTCACAAGAAAGTCAACTTGCAAACTGTTTAATTTGAAAGTTTGCAACCTTTAAGTAGCAGCACAACCTGATTGAGGAACACGTTTTCAAAACTTAAAATTAATCTTTTGACTGAACTCCTGTTATAGTTCATGAATAGCTGGTGCAAAACACTGTGTAGAACTTAATCAGCAATTATCACAGCTGTTGGGCAATCTACAGTTTTTGTGCACACATTAGGAAATGAAGCATTTTGGTCAACAGATATCACTAAAAACTCTGCACACCGAATAATACCAATAATTCAATGCCCCATGTACCAAGGTGTAACTGTAGATAAGATAAATTATTCGTGAAAGGTTCCATAGACGATGCCGCAATCATAATTCAACTCAAGTTTGGATAAGATATCGAAGAAGCCAGCAGCCAAAGTTCCAGGAGTGGCCCACTACCTGTATACACTGTAGGTAAACCAGAAAAACAGCGCACATCAAACACAATTACTATGCATCAAAACCAATCGATCAATCAATATCAATCGATAAAATTAGTTAATTGGTATTGACTGGTATTGGTCAATCGATGATAAATCGATAACCACCCAAAAGCGTTCATCGATTGCCTTAGATTACTTTGGCACAACAACCTTGATGTCACGCATGCTTCCTGTCCAATCATCCGCCTTTTTTTAGGAAGCCCTGGGGACGAAATTGGTAAAACAATTCCAACCCAGTCTTCTCAAGGCAAAGAATATACTGCGTTGCACGTGTACTTGAATTACCCACTTGCCCACCATTGCCTTTCTGTGTCATTGTCTATGCAAGAAGTTCTATCAACTGTTCTTGAAAGTTGATACCAATTGATTGATAACCACATGAATCTTCACCATCAGTTGGTCATTTAGATTATTGATTTCATCAACCAGGGTACATGCAAGACATCTTGGTTCTTTTAGAGCATTTCTTTGTACAAGGGAAGAACTTGGGAAAAAGAACTTTAGAGCAGAAACTATATTGCACTACTCAGTCAGACCTCATCAGTTGTGCTGTTTACATTTTAATGTTGTCTCAGAAAATAGCATGGTGTGCATTTTTAGTTTATAAACATTTTTTTTAGAAAAAAACGAAAGTAAATAATCTTGTAAATACATGCTGGATTGTATACTAAAACAACACCTGTCAGTGGACTATCGACTTGTTGACTGACACAATTTTGTCTGACTGATACAGTGTACATTGTTGTTTTAGAAATTCTGTGTCCATGTGTATCTTGGTAATCTGGAGCAGCACTTAAAATAGCAAAGGCACAAGGTGCAGAGAAGCATTACCTGGATCTTTTGGTGAGCCAGATTTTAGGATGTTTTGTGGAATGCTTAAGCTTCTCTCAGTGTTGAGCTCAACCAAGTTTAATTAGGGTATGCTATTTGATTCATTGCTTTTACTTTCCTTAGTGGAGAAGCACTCCAAAGGAAAGGGTTCTTTAACCCTTTAATGCCCAGAAGTGATTAACAATTGTAACTTCCGACATTGCACAGAAGGTAGGTGACGAGAATAGACAACCAGTGGGTGTTATCTTGATATAACCACAAATTCTCTAGTTGATGTACAAGGAACTGTACAGCAGCTAGAAAGGAAAATTAGTAATCAGATCTTGGGAGTAAAAGGTCAGTGATGATTCAAAGCAACACCCCTGTTCAGTGGATGGGGCCAGTCTTTTTCTGGGTCCTGAACACCATTTTTTACCTCCATTAAGGGACACTAACCAAAAGGGATGTGGCTCACCACCAAAGAGGGTTAAGAATAGTGTGTACTTATCACTGTAATTGATAACAGCTTTTAAAGCATCTACCATAGAGTCAAACACTTAAAGACTTATAGTGCATCTACATGTGATAGCAAGTTGTTCAAGTTTCTGAAATACCCAGTGCAGTCTATTTTGTGACTGCAAGTTGTTGAGTTAGAATACCGAGAATGAAAAAACAAAATTAACAAACAATCAACTTGACTCATATGTTTAATCCTCTAGATTCTTAAGTAAATTATAGTGCATGCTTATTACATCTCTTAGGTAGTAATTCATGTCACCAAACAGCACAGCTATGCCACCAAGATTGTGACTCCCGGCTTACACCTGCATGGCCAGGGCTGTAAACGATTGTGAGTGCAGCTCTGATCTCATCAAGTGGAGCGACCCAGGTCCTTCTTACACTACCCTCCCATAAAATAATAAATAAATAAATCAATCAATCAATGATATTAAATATTTTACCCAGGAAGCTCCACTCACCGCGAAGTGGTTTTCAGGGAGGTCCAGCCTCCAGATCGAATTGGAATTTGGAAGTGTTGGTTTTTGGGAGAGGGGAAAACCGGAGTACTCAGGGAAAACCCTCTCGGAGCACAGTAGAGAACCAACAACAAACTCAACCCACATATGACGTCAAGTCCAGTAATCGAACCAGGGCCACATTGGTGGGAGGCGAGTACTCTCACCACTGCGCCAACCCTCTCTTGAAATAAGGATCTGGGAGTCTGTGAGTACTATGACACAGTCATCGTGCCTTGTGTTTGCAGCCATGATTCCACAGCAGGGCATCTTCAAAAGCCTTATTTTTAGCACAGAAAACTCTCGTACGCCCATGTTTAGCTGCACACCAACCGTATACAAGCCTTCTGCCCTTCCAAACACCCCCCCACCCCCACCCCCTACTAAGCAGTCACCCTTCAGTTGTGATAGTAGCTTTAATATATGCTTCCACTTCTGCCTGACTAATAACCTCACTGATTTTGTGCCACTCCCTGCCGCCCAGAATATCATCTTCAAACATTCTGTTATTCACTAGGTGTTGGCCTCGAGTGTGTCCTCAAGTTCTTCCTTTGACGAAATGCTCCATGCTCAGACAAGACCAGTTATTAAGAGGATATGCATGTTAATGTCAGGGCTTAAAGAGTTCTAAACTGTTGTTATCATCATCAGTGCGTTGGCTGTGGTGGTCATTCTGTCGCCTTTCAGTAATCTGAAAACAAATCCTCAAGCAAAAAGGATAGAGTCAGCATAAATCTTGTGCATAAATAAAAGGTTCTCGTATACATGCTGAATTGGAAATGGTATGTGAAACGAAAAGCAAGGACATGAAAGAACAAGGGTCAATTGTTTGTTTGTTTGTTTTTTTGCATTAATAAATGCACACCCCATTGACAGAAAAAAATGGTTCCATTTTCTTTCGACAGCACAAGTTATGGGCACTGGCACACAAAAAATGGTGAGGAGCTGTTAATAATAATAATAATAATAATATTTAATACTTATATTGGGCTTTTTCTATAAAAATACTCAAAAGCGCATTACAATATTATTAATAAACTAAGTTTTAAAAACCAGTAAAATTACCATAATTACAGTATTTACAACAAGTCCAGATAGTATACGCCCTTGGCCTTTTCTCAGGCAGATGCCCCTTACTAAGGGGTTTCCATTTTAACTACATTGCCCAGCCTACAGTCCAAGTTGTCTGCTGAAGCTATCTGTGTAAGTATAGAATCTGTTTCTTGGCTCGTGTTCCTTTCATCAGTTCAGTCAGTTCTCAGATACAAATGCAGCTGACTAGCAGAACTGGTGTTTATGAACTATACCCACTTCTGTGAGAATGAAACTCCATTTTGATTCGAAGCAGGCAGGAGGGAATTAAAATATTTATATCAGTACGAATGCAACGAAAAAATTGATTATTGTGTGAACCAGGTTCAGAATGTTAAAATAAGTTGCTTTAGCTTTGGCTTTAGTTTAGCATTCTCTTTGAAGAAAAGAAGTTCTGACTCTGTCACCCTCTTTGGTAGGGTGATAGCCTGCAAGCAAGCTCTTCGGGCAGTCTTGCAGCGGGCAGGAAAAGGAGAGCTTGCAGTTTCATCTCTGTAATTTGAATATCCGCCTTCAATTTCCATGTGGCTGAGCTGTCAGATTTTCACCAATCAGTGCAAAGCGCAAACAAATTTGAAATGTAAGCAAACATCTGCCAATCAGCATTTTGCATCGAAAGATTCGATGCAGATATTCAAATTACAGAGATGTAGTTGCAAGATCTCCTTTTCCAGCCCCGCCGCCAGACTGCCCCAGAGAGCTTGCTCGCAGGCTAGTAGGGTGACGTGTTTTTACGTACACTTTCCCATAGGAAGCGCAAGTTATGGTATGCGTGCTTCCCATTCCAATTGGCTTTTTGTATTGGTTCTGTTTTTTGTTGTTTGCCAGATTGTCCCCATGGTATTGCTACACAAAACTGAAGCCATTTAGGTGGTGTCCACTACTTAGCAGGAAGTTTGGGATTAAATTGCTTGTACAATATGGGTCACATTATGCAAAACCTGGCAAACTAGACGTTGCATATTTCTTTCCTTTTTGTGTCAGCCAATTCCAGCAGTGCCCACCCATCCCCCACTCTGAGTATTAGCTGGGAATTTGCTCTTGATCTAATCCCAGAGGGTCCCCTATACCACTTTGGAAAATGTATTCACGTAAAAATATTGAGACTGTTCACGTGTCACGGATAATTCCCAAAATTCGTTCACGTTCACGATAAAGCAAATATCGGCAATCACGAATCACGAATGAACAAATAAACCTAAATCACGTTTCACGAGAAAAAAATAGTCCCAATCACGTTTCACGAAAAAAGTATAGGGGACCCTCATCCCAGAGGTGGGGCATTTGAAGTTTTAATACTGGGGTTTGCCTGCCCAGGGATGACTCCGCTTCCTAAGTTGTGGTGCAATCACTGCCAACCAAGGATTAGGGATGGACCATTAGAAAAGTGATGGGCAGAGGGGGGGAGGGGGGTGGGAGTATACCACACACAAAAAATTCATGCAAGAGCAGGTTGCTATAAAAAAAATCATGCAAAGAAGAAGTGAAGAAAAAAATTTCCTGCAGAGTGAATTGCACTATTGAGCTGACAAACTGTACCTGCCTGAAGGGCACTTTGGCAGCTAATTTATACACAGTATTGATCCCCATTTTTCTGCAATTAGGAAAACACATATTTCCCTTTGTAGCTGATACATTTTGTGTGTAGCAACCCCATCATGGATAAAAGCCCTTGCAGAAAAACCCTTGGCTCAAAAGTGATAAAACCATGTGCTATCCTGCTTGATTTGTCTGCACTTTATAAGCAAGCACACACCAAGTTTTGAAAGCCTCAACATCATCACAGGAAAGAGTTTACAACTGAAATGTATAAATGAAAATTGTGGGCACAGATATCCACATGCATACGAAACTGCAATGCTAGCCTGCAAACAGGCTCTCCATTTGGGTATTCCGAGAGATGGTCGTGTCGACTTGCTCTTTAAATGGCACGCGGTCAAAGATCGGGGATTGGGGCGGGCAAGAGAGGGGAGAGCCTGCAATGGTCTTTGTAAGATTTGAGTTCTGCCCCCTTTTCCGCTTGACTGATCTGTCAAATTATCAAAGTGAAATGAACCAATCAGAACGAAACGGAAATGACCTTCTGGGTCAAGGCAGCTGTCAAAAAACGTTTCTGCGACACGTCCGCTTGTTTACGCGTAAGTTGTTATGTTATGAACTCCAACGAAACATATCGACGCAAAACTGGAAGGAAACCACAAAGCGTCAAATCGGTTGACGAATTTTGCAGAATTTGCAAGTGTTCGTTGAGGACAAAATAACGCTCTCAGGGGTCTTTTGTGAACGTTTTCAAACCTTGTACCAGAGAGGGATTTTAAAATGTAGTTTTTGAATCTTCCTTGGCAAGGAAAACGATCAACCTTGTCAGAGTGGAGCACATTATCCGATTTGAATCTCCTGGCACATCTCAATATCGACGACCTTCCGGACAACACCGCAAGCGCGAAAGTCTTAGTTTTGTCCTCGAATGGGGATGTGATGATTAGAACACCTGAAGATAAAGCTACAATTTGCCTAATAAAGAATCGGGCGCTTAGAGGGGGAAAGCAGCCGCAAATGCTTTTATTGTACACAAAGCTATGCGCGCTTATTGCACCAGTTAAAAGTTTGACACTACGTGTATTTTGAAATGTAGAGACGTTGACGAGCTCGCAGCGTTCTCGAACAAACTGGTTGTGAAGAAAAATGAAGTGTATTTGCCGCTATGGAACGCCTGCATTCGTGGGTCGAGGGCACACCGCTTCGGCCAAGGCGAGTAAAAAATCAGGCAACTGAGGGAGGTTTCCAAACACGTCTGAGCTTTCGAGTTCCCCTGCTTTCATGATCAATCCTCAGAGAATTCGCATCTTCTTCCATCTGATCTGCAGTGGTACTCTCGAGGAGTCCAGCGATTTCATCACAGCGAAAACTTGAAACACAAAGCTTTTTCCAATGCTTGTAGTCAACACGGTTAGTACATCCTTTTCATTAAGGAGACTCTTAATTGCCAGGTATTGCTATTTCTTCAGATCAATTCGCTTTTAAATTCAAAGACGAGATAGCTTCGTTGAGCTGAGAATCCATATAATTATCCGGCGTGTGAAACAAGAGCCGACAAAGGCGTCTGTCACGCAGGCTACGTTCGCGGTGACTGAAATACCTCTGCTCACTTATTTGACATGTGTCAAGTCGAACTGGCCAATCAGCAATTTACGTTCAGAATCTGAACGTAAATACTCAAATCGTACAAGGACCATTGCAGGCTCTCCTCTCTCTCACCCGCCCCAATCCCCTAGCTTTTGACCGCGCGCCATTAGAAAGCAAATCTCGGAATAACCCATACGGAGAGCCTGTTTGCAGGCTACTGCAATGCTTTCTTACACAAGTTTAATCTTCTGCTACGGTTTAGGGTTATTTATGTTGCAGGTACCAATAAGTATTTAAAAAAACATGTAGAACCGTGATGTTGTGCCTTTTAACTTTGCCACTAAGTACCGACACTTTTCTTCTGCTTTTTAGTCCCAGTGGGGTCGATATTTAATAGCAAAGTTCTCTTGTATCAGTTAGTCAACAGTTCAATGTATCACTGAAAACATTTTTATTTGACCATTTTTTATTTGATACTTATACGTCATAGTGAAGCCTGTCAAGAATTTGCTGCATCTCAATGATGAATTATATTACAAGAGTAATGAACAAATAAAATTTATAATTTCCAAAATGCAATGCAGGGCCATTTGAGGCAGTAGCACTTCATGTAAACCATTTTCAACTTTAAAGTGTCTGAGACCTCAAATGTACTATAAACTTGACTTCAACCTATTAAATAAAATTAACATTTGCATCATTGACCAGAGGTGGATAAATGCCTGGTCTCTGATTGGCCAACATTTATATGTCTGACTATATCATAACAATATTATTCAGTTCTAACAGTATCATAACAATATCACATACACCGAACAATAACAAAATTAAGTGATTATGACAATGTTTTAATTAATGTGTACTAAATGTAACATTTATAACAAAAACCCATTGGCATGAACTTAATACTCACTAGTTAAAGCATCAAGCAAAAGAAGAAAAACAAATAAACCAAACAAAATGCCAAAAATAAATTCGTGCAGGGGACTTAACCCCCCTCAAAAAAAAAATCCTGCAGAGGCAATGGCCGTGAAAAAAATCATACAATCTGAAAAAGTCCTCCCCCCCCCCCCCCACCCACTACTTTTCTAATGGTCCGTCCTTTAAACAAGTTAGTAGAGGTTTCTAAATGTATGTGTTGTCAATTCAAATACATTGCTGTTATTTCTCATGCATTATTCCTTCAAAATGAACAACGATCCGGTTTCACATTATGACAGATTATCAGTCTGCAGTGTGAAAACAGTCAAGAAGAATATGCCTACCGATTATTGTGATCAAACACGCACAAATTTATTTTGCATTCAAAGTAGGGAGGCTATGTGATTTGAACATAACCTCGAGAAATGATTGTATATGGAGCACTATAGAAAAATGCGCGAATTTGCTTCTTTATGATTTGTTTGAGTAGCAGCGACTTCCACTCTGAACAGACCCGGGCATGCAAAATTATGATGATTTATCCAATTTTTAAGAGTTGTTTCCGTCAGAGCATTTCATCACCTTTGTTGTCCTCATCCCTGGGAATTTTCCAATTGGTTTAAATGCTCATGCCCGGGGATTGGCCTGGAATGGGACAAGGGCACTGCTGGAATTGACTGGTAGAATTATAACAGTTCCACACTTTGTACATTTATTGCTGTTTTTGAGTCCCTGCTTCACGCCAGCCTATGTTAAAACATTGGGGCCATCCATGAACTAATCTTGCTTTTACCTTGAAGACAGAACTGTAACGTTTTCATTTCCTTTTAGGTTATGAAGGAGATGACCAAAGACCCATTGGTGCATTTGGCCCAAGGATGCGAATAATCAAAAGGGTCACCCTTCAGGGAAATTTCATTTTATTTAGAAAGACTGAAAACCAGCTTTATCTGACCGGGGTTTTGTGGAATAAAATATATTCTCGCTTCTTAGCTCCGGAGAGTTATAACGTGTAGACTTTGAACGGTAAAAGCCGACATTAACGCTTGCTTCTTAATTGAGCTACAATGCAAACGTGGAAACAGTTTCTAAAAGATAGTCCTGCTCTCCCATTCAACGTTTTTTGAACTAAAACCCGCAGAGTAAATGGGATGATATGATGACCAAGCTGTACATTAATAATGATTAAACGGCCACAAACCTTATGAAGGGCAACGTGGCCAACTCTCTGTGTCTGAGCAATTTATTTTTACACAGGTAATTGTTAAAGCCTCGTGGGTTGCAGGATTTATTTGTATCATTTATCGTGGTCCATAGAATCCCACACAAGAATTTTTTATCGTAGAAATTAACACTCGTCGCTAACCTCATATTTTCTATAAATTGGGATTTTCAAGACAGAAAAAGAATACCACCTCGAAAATGACTTGCACAATCGTTAAAAATAGTTGTTGTTGTTAAAAGCGAAAATGGTCGAGAGAGGAAACCTGGGCAAGTATAAAGACGGGGTAGGAATCGAAATGGTTAACCTAGTATTTACGCAAATCGATGTCTTAAAAAAAACTCAAGTGGAAAAATAAAAAATGTGAAAAATTTAAAAGACGAAAAGAAAACCCGACAGTATAAGGAGAGCACGAGTAAGTGGAACTCTATCAGAAACTTACGTCGGAAATTGTAAAGCACCCTAAGCAAAAGAACTTAAGCCCCGAGGAGGGCTGGGTAACTTTCTAAACTCGAATTACATCCGGGAAACAGCAAAAATGGCAGGGCTTTTGTCACCACAAATAGAGTGTTTTCATATCACGTCCTGGTAGCTATGTTGGTTTGCCATGCTAATGCTCTGGGAAATAAACTCTGTTTTAATACTAAATATTTTCTTTTGTGCCGTCACCGCCGACCGCTTAACTCAGTTCAGGTAGAGCACCAGACTGCTGTGCGGGAGGTCGCAGGTTCAAACCATGACCGGACCAAAACCCGGGGCCTTTAAATAACTGAGGAGAAAGTGCTGGCTTTGTGATGACTTCTGCAAATGGTTAGACTTTCTAGCTTTCTCGGATAACGACGTACGATTAATCGGAGGTCCCGTCTTACAGTGCTGGGACGTTAAAAAAACCAGCCAGTGTTCGGAAAGAGTAGGGAACGTAGTCCCCGGTGTGATCGTCTATAACTTATCCTGTTCTGCGGGCACCTGTGTATCTTACCATTCAATAAGATTGTAAACTGCGAGGCTGCAACTTACCCCTAAAAAGCAGTCTGGCAAAGTCACCCATAAAGTCTTGTAAAGCGCTTTGGGATAAAGTGCTATATAAATCTCTCAATATTAATTATTAAATCAGTATCGCCGTTGACCCTATGAGAGAAAACATTTAATAACAAAAAAGAGGAAGTCGCATCTCAAAACCTCTTTAAGGAAAAATTGTTGGTGTTCTTTCAATCCACTTATGCCAATTCAAACCTTGACGGTAAGAAAGCACAGCAAGAGTAGCTCAGTCAAACAAGGAAAGCTCCTTACTGCAAACATAATAGCAACAGCTCTTAAAAAAAGAGGACAGGATTTATGTCTATATGTAAATCTTTTAAAAAAGTCCAGAAATCAATAAAAGCCAGGGTTCCAATTCCTTCCAAATATAAGAATAAATCAGTCTTTTTTTTCTTCAATACACTACTTGCACAAATCCCATAATACCGTTCATTTTGGGGGGTCATTTGCATTAAAACAATGGGTATCCTGTTTACTAGAGCATGACACAGTCTCAAGAGTACATAACTTCTATTGTTTTTATATAAACAGCCCCCCAAAATTATTCCATTACGGTATTGTGCAAGTTGTGAATATATAACAAACTTAGCTATTCTAACTCATTAATTCGACAAATGTCTATAACCTAAAAATGTAAATGAAATAGCATCTAATTAAAGTGAGTGAATTAATTAGCACCCAGCAGGGGAGTGGGTGGGACTCCGTCCCACCCACTCCACCTCACCCCCTCCGGTTGGTCCTGTAGGAGAGGGGAGTGGGTGGGACTCCGTCCCACCCACTCCACCTCACCCCCTCCGGTTGGTCCTGTAGGAGAGGGGAGTGGGTGGGACTCCGTCCCACCCACTCCACCTCACCCCCTCCGGTTGGTCCTGTAGGAGAGGGGAGTGGGTGGGACTCCGTCCCACCCACTCCACCTCACCCCCTCCGGTTGGTCCTGTAGGAGAGGGGAGTGGGTGGGACTCCGTCCCACCCACTCCACCTCACCCCCTCCGGTTGGTCCTGTAGGAGAGGGGAGTGGGTGGGACTCCGTCCCACCCACTCCACCTCACCCCCTCCGGTTGGTCCTGTAGGAGAGGGGAGTGGGTGGGACTCCGTCCCACCCACTCCACCTCACCCCCTCCGGTTGGTCCTGTAGGAGAGGGGAGTGGGTGGGACTCCGTCCCACCCACTCCACCTCACCCCCTCCGGTTGGTCCTGTAGGAGAGGGGAGTGGGTGGGACTCCGTCCCACCCACTCCACCTCACCCCCTCCGGTTGGTCCTGTAGGAGAGGGGAGTGGGTGGGACTCCGTCCCACCCACTCCACCTCACCCCCTCCGGTTGGTCCTGTAGGAGAGGGGAGTGGGTGGGACTCCGTCCCACCCACTCCACCTCACCCCCTCCGGTTGGTCCTGTAGGAGAGGGGAGTGGGTGGGACTCCGTCCCACCCACTCCACCTCACCCCCTCCGGTTGGTCCTGTAGGAGAGGGGAGTGGGTGGGACTCCGTCCCACCCACTCCACCTCACCCCCTCCGGTTGGTCCTGTAGGAGAGGGGAGTGGGTGGGACTCCGTCCCACCCACTCCACCTCACCCCCTCCGGTTGGTCCTGTAGGAGAGGGGAGTGGGTGGGACTCCGTCCCACCCACTCCACCTCACCCCCTCCGGTTGGTCCTGTAGGAGAGGGGAGTGGGTGGGACTCCGTCCCACCCACTCCACCTCACCCCCTCCGGTTGGTCCTGTAGGAGAGGGGAGTGGGTGGGACTCCGTCCCACCCACTCCACCTCACCCCCTCCGGTTGGTCCTGTAGGAGAGGGGAGTGGGTGGGACTCCGTCCCACCCACTCCACCTCACCCCCTCCGGTTGGTCCTGTAGGAGAGGGGAGTGGGTGGGACTCCGTCCCACCCACTCCACCTCACCCCCTCCGGTTGGTCCTGTAGGAGAGGGGAGTGGGTGGGACTCCGTCCCACCCACTCCACCTCACCCCCTCCGGTTGGTCCTGTAGGAGAGGGGAGTGGGTGGGACTCCGTCCCACCCACTCCACCTCACCCCCTCCGGTTGGTCCTGTAGGAGAGGGGAGTGGGTGGGACTCCGTCCCACCCACTCCACCTCACCCCCTCCGGTTGGTCCTGTAGGAGAGGGGAGTGGGTGGGACTCCGTCCCACCCACTCCACCTCACCCCCTCCGGTTGGTCCTGTAGGAGAGGGGAGTGGGTGGGACTCCGTCCCACCCACTCCACCTCACCCCCTCCGGTTGGTCCTGTAGGAGAGGGGAGTGGGTGGGACTCCGTCCCACCCACTCCACCTCACCCCCTCCGGTTGGTCCTGTAGGAGAGGGGAGTGGGTGGGACTCCGTCCCACCCACTCCACCTCACCCCCTCCGGTTGGTCCTGTAGGAGAGGGGAGTGGGTGGGACTCCGTCCCACCCACTCCACCTCACCCCCTCCGGTTGGTCCTGTAGGAGAGGGGAGTGGGTGGGACTCCGTCCCACCCACTCCACCT
Organism: Galaxea fascicularis; assembly: GCA_948470475.1. Lineage (NCBI taxonomy): Eukaryota > Metazoa > Cnidaria > Anthozoa > Scleractinia > Euphylliidae > Galaxea > Galaxea fascicularis. The sequence continues at coordinate 6,939,844 of OX419338.1, read as the reverse complement.
CACCCCCTCCGGTTGGTCCTGTAGGAGAGGGGAGTGGGTGGGACTCCGTCCCACCCACTCCACCTCACCCCCTCCGGTTGGTCCTGTAGGAGAGGGGAGTGGGTGGGACTCCGTCCCACCCACTCCACCTCACCCCCTCCGGTTGGTCCTGTAGGAGAGGGGAGTGGGTGGGACTCCGTCCCACCCACTCCACCTCACCCCCTCCGGTTGGTCCTGTAGGAGAGGGGAGTGGGTGGGACTCCGTCCCACCCACTCCACCTCACCCCCTCCGGTTGGTCCTGTAGGAGAGGGGAGTGGGTGGGACTCCGTCCCACCCACTCCACCTCACCCCCTCCGGTTGGTCCTGTAGGAGAGGGGAGTGGGTGGGACTCCGTCCCACCCACTCCACCTCACCCCCTCCGGTTGGTCCTGTAGGAGAGGGGAGTGGGTGGGACTCCGTCCCACCCACTCCACCTCACCCCCTCCGGTTGGTCCTGTAGGAGAGGGGAGTGGGTGGGACTCCGTCCCACCCACTCCACCTCACCCCCTCCGGTTGGTCCTGTAGGAGAGGGGAGTGGGTGGGACTCCGTCCCACCCACTCCACCTCACCCCCTCCGGTTGGTCCTGTAGGAGAGGGGAGTGGGTGGGACTCCGTCCCACCCACTCCACCTCACCCCCTCCGGTTGGTCCTGTAGGAGAGGGGAGTGGGTGGGACTCCGTCCCACCCACTCCACCTCACCCCCTCCGGTTGGTCCTGTAGGAGAGGGGAGTGGGTGGGACTCCGTCCCACCCACTCCACCTCACCCCCTCCGGTTGGTCCTGTAGGAGAGGGGAGTGGGTGGGACTCCGTCCCACCCACTCCACCTCACCCCCTCCGGTTGGTCCTGTAGGAGAGGGGAGTGGGTGGGACTCCGTCCCACCCACTCCACCTCACCCCCTCCGGTTGGTCCTGTAGGAGAGGGGAGTGGGTGGGACTCCGTCCCACCCACTCCACCTCACCCCCTCCGGTTGGTCCTGTAGGAGAGGGGAGTGGGTGGGACTCCGTCCCACCCACTCCACCTCACCCCCTCCGGTTGGTCCTGTAGGAGAGGGGAGTGGGTGGGACTCTGTCCTTGCAAGAGGGTGTGGGGGAGACTTCTACAGAACCAACCGGAGGGGTGAGGTTGAGTAGTTTTGGTGGAGGGGAGGAGGTGGGTTACCAGTTGGAGGGGAGGAGGTGGGTTCCCGGTTGGAGGGGGTTGTGTTTGAGAGGTCAGGTCATGGGACTAAGTTGTATTTTTTCATAGGAAGTCATGGAGACAGAAGACAGGTTGGCCGCATGTTTGGATGCGGTTGTTTTATTTGTTGTGGTATTTTTTCTTGGTTTTTATTTTGAATGTCTTTCGTTTTATTTGTAGTAGTTGTATTATCATATGTTGTTTTTGTGTTGACATTTTATACTTGCAAATATGCGGTGAGTATGTTGAAAAGTCTATTTTTTTTAATGATTTTAGGATAAGCTGCACGATATATATATATTGGCTTTTTGAGCAGTTAATATTTTTACATTTTCTGTGTTACAATACAGTGATAGTGTAAAATATTTGAATCTGTTTCTTGGTATGAACAGCAACTGTACCTTGTAATTGAATTCGGCCGAAACAAAGGAAGCATCGCAGTTTTAACTATCTTTTTTCGCAGTGATATTAGTTTTTTGTAGGCTATTGAGCGTGTTTTACAACACATTAATCGCTTGTCTTTCAGAAAACGTAAGTTTTTGTGTTTATTACCTCAATTTTGTGAAATTATTTTTTTTACAATGTGATGAAATTGTACTTAACTAATCTTTTCTAGTTCTTAGTATGAAAATCAAACCTTGACTGAATAGAATTTGGTCATACAATAGTCATTTTTCGGCATCGTTTTATGATATATCAGTCATTTTAAAGTCTATCGAGTGTTTCACAATCCCAAGACTCTTGTTCTAAAATGTCTTTCTTGAAAACAATTTAGCTTAGCTTTTTTTTAGTAAACCGGAAGAAAATGAAGCCAAAAATTGCTGTCTTAACTTAGTTCATTTGAATCTATCTTTTCCTGTCGAGACGAATTTTTTCGTTCGTCTTAGAAATTATTTATTCAGTCCGCTAGTATTTGTGCAGCTTGAGAAGTGTAACGCACTGCGCATTATAAAAATTGGCGACAAAAGTTATCTTAAATGTGCTTTCCCGACGAGCACTAACGATGTTATTTGAAAGCTACTACGGATTCAAATTGAAAATGTCCACTTACCGTAATTTGATCTTCAAGAAACTCCATCATAAACATCGCTCGGCAGCACTACAAATTAAAAGTTATCTGTTGCAGTACTATTCATTCCTAGTCTCTCTCTGCGGTCTCTTTCCCCCCTCCTCTATCCAGACAAGCAAAGCGAAGAATAAGGTAACGGTAACCTTCATTGAATTGTTCTCTTCAGGCTGAAGACAAAACTGATTATCGCAAAAATTACTTGCTATAGCAGAAGTTGAAAGTAAATCGCCTGAAACTCTATTTTGTATGTATTATTGCTGTCTTCAATGCATTTTACACAACTATGACTTACAAGGACGATACGAAATGAATCTTTGCAATTTTAACACAGCGAAAGAAGAAACTAATCGCAAAATAAAGACTTTTGCCAAAAAATTTCTCTTTTTTGTTTTAACCGAGTCTAGATTGCAAAAGCAGAACTTGATAGTAACGCACAACCGAGGAAAACCAAACAAATGACACTATATTAATTGGTAAACTATTTGCACCGAAAAAAACTTTGATGCGAAATTCTAAGTTCGGTTGCTATCCGTGAAAGGAAATAGTTTTCAGTATAAGTGACAATAAATCCTAATTTCAAATTTCAAATTAAAAGAAAATAAAACGCGCCTTCTGCAAACGATGCAGTAGAGTGCCTCTATTTCAATTTCGATTCTTTTCCGATTTTGGCATTTTTCGACTTGAAGGTATGGATTTGGAAGCAAAGTAATTACACTTACAGTTTTACCCTAAGAACATTCCAAGTTGTTTAATTTAGCTGAGTCTACCGGATTGTGAAAACAGAACTCGATAGGAAGGCAAGCCAACCAGATTAAATGTGAAAATAAAATGGATTCGAAGAATTGTTCTCAATTTCATTTTAAAATTTTAAGTTTCGTTGCTGTTCATGCAAAAGAAATAGATTCAAAATTCTTCTACTTAAGATAATATAGAGTGCCTCTATACCAATTTCTTGTCTGATTCCCGCCATTTTTGGGCTTTGGGTATGAATTTGGTGGCACAAATAAATATACTGTACTTCCAGCGTACTTGGCCATATATCAAGTGTTTCTTAATTCATCAGGGCGGCTGCAGACTCTTCATCATGGTAAGAGCTCTTCAATCAAAGCAGAAATCGGGCTTAAAAAATGCTTGTAGCCAGCCATGTCTAAATTGTACGCACTTTCTTCAACATCTTGGCTTTGCGTAAAATGCATTGTCTTTTGTCAGCCAGGAAACAGCTTGAGTACAAAGTAGCAACTCCATTGTATCTTGACAAGGTGGCACTGGCGTCCTCGGCCGCTTAATCACTCTTTCCCAGTCAACCTGAAAACAGAACGTGAGCCTTTCAGTTAAGAACAGTTTATGCTATACCTGTTATATAGATTATAAGCTCTAGAAGATCAACCAATCGGTCAAATCAATCACAAATAAACAAATTGAAGGGAGTCTTTTTCTAACACCTGTAATACGTCCAATTTTGCTTAAAGAAATAAGAATTTTGTAATTATGAGGTCCTGTCTTATTGGGAAAGACAAAAGAGTTCTTCAATTAATAACAAATCAAACTGTAGATGGTCGTTTCATTTTCCTTTTTTCCAGAATCTCAATAGTTGATTCTAGTTTAGTTAGAACTGATAATTCTCTTTTGATTTCTTTTAGATTTATGACAATATGCAGAAACGCATTTTTTAAAGCGAGTAACAAAACGGAAGCTCGTTTCCTTAGAACTGAACACAATTCTATGTGACCACGCTATCGATTTTCTCTCTTTACTGTTTGTCATCAAAGCGAGCACCAATTTGCTTTGGCCGGTAAAGTGAGAATTTTTAGACAGGTTTTTTGTAGATACTTATATTATTCTTTCAGAGAAAGTACTAATTGCGATTTTGTAACAATTAAAAGTGATGTGCACGCTTTATCAAAACAGTGTTTGATAAACAGAACAACAACAACAAGTCAACAACAAGGTGACAACACAACGCAAACATCCCCACAAAAATACATGGGCAGGCGCTGAAGTTCCAGTCACAGCCTTGAAACGGTAATTAAAGGTAAGCTTAAGTGTCAAAGTTAGTTTTGCCTGTTAATTTAAGTGCAAATTGTCATTCTTGTTATATCAATGGAAATGTTTGGTCATTTTATTTTTTTTTTAGTAAAACATTGCTAAACAGCCAAGAGATGTTGCCGACTATATTTGTTCAGAGACAATGTACTAACGTCATGTGAAGAGGTAAAATTTCGTTTTCGCAAAGTTCGGTCCCTAAACGTGGACTTTTTAAATCTCTTCGAACGTTTCAGAAAACCAGCTCAAACAAAAGCGACACTATCGAATTTACGCAATACAAAAATTAAGTTATCAGTGCCGGAAATTGAAAGAACGTATTTTGTAGTTCTGCAGTTTACTCTTGGTTGGTTTGTCAACAAATTAGCAAGCTTAAGCGGCTTAAATTAAAGTTTCAAATGGCTGCCGGAACGTCAGAGTGCAAGATTAACTCAGAATTGAAACGTTTTGCGAAAACAACTAAACGATTTCATTTTGTTTTGATACGTCTCGAGGTATTTTGGTCTAGGACGAATTTTTTCAAATTCTGTATTATAAAGCAGCATGATTTATTCCATGAATATTTGTGAGGGTACCAGTATATGTAAATTTTTTACAAACATTTTAAAAACTTTCTTGCATCGGACCGGCTACGTTACTGACCAAATTTCAAAGTGTTGTTCTTGCAAAGAAAAGCAACGCTTTTGCAAGAATTGTTCTGACAGGCAGGTGAAAAGGAAAAAAATTGAAGTGTGACAATATTAAAGAAATCGTACCTTGCCAAAGTTAGATGTTTTACCAAACGTTATCCTTGCTTGCTTTATATGCCACTTGGTCCATCATCTCGGTTCTGTGACTAAAACAAATAAACCAGCATTAGCATGGGTGGGGTACATCAGAGTGGAAAAACTAATGAAGTCCAAACTGAAATTCTGTTTAGATTATTTAAGGTCAAAGTAAATGATCAAAATGAGACTCTTTTCGTTGTGTTTGCTTTTATGAAAAAATTTAGGTAATTTTCTAGAATTTTCGTATAATCATCTCCATGCCAAGTAGCACATAAGGCCTCCTAAGAAGTTTCCAAGGATGTTCCAAGGATGGAAAAACTAATGAAGTCCAAACTGAAATTCTGTTTAGATTATTTAAAGTCAAAATAATGATCAAAATGAGACTCTTCTCGTTCTGTTTGCTTTTATGAAAAAATGTAAGTAATTTTCTAGAATTTTCATATAATCATTTCCATGCCAAGTAGCACAAAAGGCCTCCTAAGAAGTTTCCAAGGATGTTTCTGTGACCCAGCAAAGACTCTCATGGACAGGTGGTCAGCCCATCACCCGGCCTCCACCCAACCGTGATGTGTGGGAGTGCAACCACAGCACCGGGTACTACGTCCCCTTCTCTTCGATCAGGTTGTGGGTTCCTCTATGTCCTCCACCAGTTTTACATATGGAGATGAGGGCGACAAGGCCAGCTGCTTAAACGTTACTGCCCAATAACGCGATCATCTAAACTGAGGCAGATGTTGAGCACAGCTAGCATGCTCTTACCCAAGACCGTGGTTAGTGGTCCGGACAAGAGTTAGACCCGTGACCTTATAAATTGGTGTCAAGAAAAAACGCGTGAATTGAATGTAGATCGATAATGGGACACCTAACACGTGATGAATAAATCCTATAATCCTATGGTGCCATGTTAAAATAAACCTTTGAAAGTGATGAAAGGAACAATCAATAGAAAGAATTCGTGTACATTCAAAGAATCTTCAGTCGTCTTAAATAAATGTACTTGTTCCTTTGCTTTGAGAATCGCTATTTCCAGGTGTGTTTTTCATTTCGGCCTGCAACTTAGCAGTTAAGTGTCGTCCATTCAGTTTCCGTCGCAATCGAATTAGGCGTTGCATTTTCTTGACGATGAATTGGTCCTTTTACCGAAATTTCCATTATACAGTTATGAAAATGTTCTAACGTTAAGAGAGGAATATAGGAATATTCCAGGTAAGCATCAACCTAAATTCCACAATTACCAATGCATGAACAATTTATTCAGAAATTTCTCAGTTCTGGGAATAAATTACTTTAGCGCACCCGGCAAACCAATTCATACTAATACCAAACCCGAAAGCTTGCCATCATAGTAATTTACTGTTCTCTACCGATAAACGTTTTTATAAAAATTAGATGTTTTTGGAAAGGTTTTCGTTCATCTTGTCCCGATAATACAATAAGCTGACAAGAAAGCAAGGTATTACTCAGTAATCTTGAAAGTTAGACCTTAGTTTTGCCCTAGCTAGTAGCCATTTCCGAAAACTTTTTTTCTTTATATATTTTGAGAGGATTTGTTGCGAAAGTGAAACTCTGCAGCAGCTTACTAAACAAAGAAATGTGAACTAAGCGGATATGCGCTTTGTCGACTTCCAGAAAACGAGACAACTCCGGCCGCAAAAAAGTTAGAGTAGTTAGACTACAAGTGATTCATTCGAATGGAAAATCGGAACTTGATTTTCATGTTACGAAGAATAACGCAAAATAGTGATGGAGCGAGAGGTGAAGTGTCCGATCCGGGAAATAGAGCGATATACCTTTTGGTCAAGAGTTTACGATTGTTATCGACTGCCATCGCCGAATTCCATCGGAAAAGTTCGGTCATTTGTACACTGGCAAGATTTGTCCGTAGACAGTGAACCCGTTTCTCCGTAAAAGCAGCGTTTTGCAATTAATTCATCTACTGCAAAACATACGGAGGTTACACCATTGCTTATAAGCCATATATATGGATCAGCAATATTCTTATTGTTATCTACTTTGTTCTTAGATAACAATTCAAATATTTTTATTCAAGGTTTGTTATCTGTTTTCTACTTTTGGTAACAATAATGATTCAGTTCAACTTCAATTTGTTTTGGGATCATCCAATCGATTTTCTATTTCTATGAAAAAAAATCAAAACCATTCTAACGTTAAGAATAATTCTTTTTAAGCGCCCTCCCTCCTTCCCCCCACAAGTTGCTTCGGCGGTTTGTTGTCGGAAACGATTTTTATGTAGTGACCACCCCAGAGCCCAGTTACAAATTCAGGGGAAAATTTCAAACGTATGAGAAATGTTCGAGGCACCTTCCCTCCTTACCCTCAGTGGCAAATCGTCCTCGATCCTTTTTACTGGTATATTCAGTTTTATATTGATTTTACGATCAACTACGTTAATATGAGGTGTTAAAAATCAATTCAGTGACGTTCAAAACGTTGGGGACAAATTATCTTAGCGACCTAACAGCCTTCCCATGACTGGAAAATCTCCGTAAAGTTATATCAGGCCAAAGAAGAAAGCGAGGCAGTTACAAAAGAGCTAATGTTTTGATGATGTTATTGTAATAATAATAATAATTAATAAATTATTATTATTATTATTATTATTATTACTATCACTATTATTGTTATTATTTGTTCTTCCCCTTCAAGAGCAGGGTTTTAACGTCAGTAAGAGATAGTTTCGCGATGCTGTTAAGCTACGTTATGATTGGCCGATCGATGACATTCCATCAGTATGTGCGTGTGGAGAAAACTTCACAGTAGATCACGCAATGATTTGCGAACGAGGAGGTTTCGTAATCCAACGTCATAATGAGTTGAGAGACCTCGAGGCCGATCTCTTGAGTATGGTGTGTGGTGACGTCGAGGTCGAGCCAGTTCTCCAAGACATCACTGAAAAACAGTTCAGTAGAGGGTCCAATAGAGCACAAGACGCAAGATTGGACATTCGGGCGCGTGGCCTGTGGGATTCCCAGAGCTCGGCATCCTTTGATGTGAGGATTTGCCACCCTAATGCCGAGTTTTACAGGGACCAGGAGCCGCAGCAGATCTATCACATCCATGAAAACGACAAGAAGCGGTTGTATTCGAGGAGAGTGTTGGATGTTGAGCATGGCTCGTTCACGCCGCTTGTATTTACAACTACTGGAGGGATGGGGAAGGAATGTATAAAGTATCATAGTCGACTGGCTGAGCTGATAACCGCCAAAGGAGAACAATACTCGCAAACAATTTCCTGGATTCGAGCAAGGACATGCTTTGCACTCCTTCGGTCGGCCCTGGTTTGCCTTCGAGTATCGCGGGTGAAGCGCCGTACTGCGTTTGACTACAACAATTGTGATATTGAAATCGCAGCTGCCGAAGGAGCCATTGACGTTGTTTAGTGTTTGTTTTCTTTTCTTTTTTTTTTTTTAGCAGCCTTGTATAGGGTTTTAGTTTTGCTATTCGCCTTTCGCTTTTCTAGTTTTGTGTCTCGAGAATAAAATCTAAATAAGCGAACTCCAAGAAACAAAGGGACTCAGTAACAACGTTTTTTTAAAAAGTATAATGCATGAACACTTTTTAACATGAAGTGCAGAATTTGAAAGCGTTTATTGAATTTTTATCTGAAACTTTTCTGTATTTGTTTTCGAAGAATGATTGTAAATAAAGTTTGCTATTATTATTTGTAAGCATAATTTAACCGCCGCCCGGTTGGCTTAGTTGGTAGAGCACCAGACTGCTGGGCGAGAGAGGGTGGGTCCAAACCCCAGGCTGGATCACAAACCAGGCTTAGGTAGGATCATGCTGGCTGTTTGCTTAACATCTGCTCTTCAGTTCGGATGATCACGTCACTAGGCAGGTAAGCCGTTAGCGTTGTCTCCTTTACCCCCACACGTGAATCTGGAAGGAGACGTGAAAGAGCCCACACACCGAACGAAACTGGAGTAGGGCACGTAGTCCCATGTTGTGGTCTGTCCCGACGAACATCAGGGCTGGGATAGAGGCGATGAGCTGGACGGCACCCGTCCCCAAGGGCCTCTTTTGGGTCACAGAAACTAGTCCAAGGCGAAATTCAAAACATTTTGTGTATTTGCAAATTTGGCGGAAAAAAGAAAAAAACAAACAGCTTGAAGCACTGCGGGGAGATGCTTGTCTCCAACCTATATAAATTTCAGAAAAACTTCCTAATTCAAATAAACGGAAATTAAACAACTATCTGCTCAATATCACTCATTGAATTGGTTACCAAAGGTTCACCCTTGTTTTTCAATTAAATTTGAAACCAAAACTTATGTTCTTGTAACCACGTAAGATTTTCGTGAACGCGCAACTTTAGTTCAACTTTTAATTTAGTTTTCTTTCCTGTGACTCAAAATTATATGCCTCCATTTTGTGGTAATTCTAATTACATTACTCCTAACTGAATTGAATAACACGTGTTGGACTTATCTGAATAAGTTGCGCTTGACTGGCAGAGTGATGGAACATTCTTGGCTTGCGTTCCCCAATCGTAGGTTTATCATAACCGTTCATATTTTGACCTAAAAGATGAAAACCAATTGATTAGACATTAAGACTGCAGTGCCCAACGTAAACTCAAACCAGACCATATAAATGGGCCCTAGGGCATCTTAACCACTCCTGATTCAATGGAATTTCTAATGATAGTAGTAAATTTGACGCCGTGTGTTTGTAGCAGGATAACAGCACAACGTTGCGGGAATACGGTGCATGTTTCATGCCAGGGAGAGACAGAGGAACATACAAATAAAAACAATTCTGGTCAAGTCTTACCTTAATTTTGGAACCTAAGGTTTGTAACAAATGTGTCTTCAGGTTCCACTCATCGTGTAAGTTCTTTCACGGTCGTCTAACGAGAAAGAGAGAAAGAAATTTACTAACATATACTGTGATGCAGATGCGAAATGTTCGCCAGTTTTGCGAAAGAAAATCTTACGTCGTTGACATTATTTAATTCAGATCTCGGAACTGAACGAAACCAGGTGGACATCACCTGCATTCTAACAACATTTAGTGACGATTCAGCCGTAGAAATAAGTGTCATGTTCATAAACGAAACTAAAGTCAGTTGCTAACGAGTTCACTCGATGTTGCTTGCAATACCTCGAAAACGAAATATTTTGGAAACGAAATACTCATAGTAAGACCAAACGCAACTAATTTCTAGGAGAACTAACCTGCAGACGCCTCAGATCTTTGACGCAGTGCACATCAAGAAGACCTCAAAATGAACTTCAACAGCACATGGCGGACACCGCCAGAAGTAATGGAAGCGCCTTTTGACTCACCTGTTTTTATACCGTATTAAAAATTCATAACGTAAAAGTGTAAAATATTTGGATCGACCAGGAAACACTGAGCGATTACTTAACACGTTACCGCAACTCCCTCGTTGGAATTTGTCTCATGTTGCTTCTGGTATCTTTTGTCAGTTGGGAATTCATATTTTGCATGGCAGTGACAAGACCAACACAGGCTACTGAATTACATCCTTTCAGAGAGTGAAAAGTCGTTTCTTTATGAGTAAATCAATATAAATAGCGAATGCGTCTTCAGCTTAAAATTAATAATTGACTCTTTCGTTTACGTCGCGTTTTTGCTCCAACTACGGGACAGGCGCTTAATCAGTGAAGAATGAAATTAAGGGAGAAATTTAAAGTTTGGCATGGATTCCAGCAAGTTCAGGCACCTTGAGTCTGACTTGAGGTGTGTATGGTGATCCACACAAAGACACAAATGAAAATTAGTTTTAACTTTAGCGCCGGTTCCTTCGATCGTCTTTAGAAGGTCATTGCCTGGTTTTATGAAATCTCTCCTTTCCTCATTTTCTTACTCAGGTACCAGACGCTGTCTTTCTTCTTCTTCTCTCAGTTTATGTGGGTAAATAGTCTTCAAGTCTGTGATGCAATTTATCTTGAAAAAAGGACGAAGGAAGCAAAGAACTGAAGAAGGGAAAAAAAGAAAGGAAGAAATCTGACACATAGATAAGGCACCATTCAACAATGCCTTGGCCTTCGGTGTTTTAGAATGCTTTGATACTTCTC
>OX419338.1:6916204-6923704 GCA_948470475.1 Galaxea fascicularis | reverse complement strand
TTTTCGATTACAGATTCTACAACAGTTTGCTCTCTACATTTTACGAAAGAACACCTGAAAAAAAATTGGGTATAAGGCGACTGAATTACGTCGATGGAGCAGTTCCATCAGTTTTTGCGTGGAAAAGGAGCTCATCGAGAAAGAGACCGGCGCCTAAAGTCAGGATTCCTCTCTCGAGTCTAAAGAAGAGTAAAACCCGAACATCCCTGAACATGAGTGCAGCTGAAAGTTCATCGTCAAAAACGTTAGGTATGGGGATGTAAATAATGCCAGGAGAAATTCGGATTGTTGGGAAGAAAATGAGTCAAGACTAACAACCAGCGAGACTGGTGTGGCATCACCCATTCGGAATAACAGTTTGTCCTACGAAAATCTTCAGAGAAAGGTGGCTGAAATACTGAGAGCATTTACTTGAAGAGAGCTGAACGAGCAACGCTAAACTAGAAGCTGAAGTGGAAAGAGTAAGGGCTCATGCTTTCAAACCTTCAGACAAGTGCAAAAAAAAAAAACAGAATGTTAACATTAGGCAATTTTATTTCAGATTTTACACAGGATTTCCTTCACATTAAGTTTTCATGGCAACATTTACATGTAACTTCTTAAATCTGGGAAATAATGGTCAAAACATTCGCTATTGGCGTTCTGTTCCCATGTGTCATATTACTGTTCCACACAGACTCCACTGAACCACAACGCTTTACAATTACTCTAAGTCCTGAGTGTACATTTTGACCATTTTGTTTGAAAACTCTCGGCGGCCACGACAATCTCGTACCTCGAGTCTTCTTTCCTTACTGTGCATGCTGGCTTGACGAAACGAGCGACTCTCGAAAGATCCGTTCGAGGGGCGGTTTTGATTGGTTGTTCAGAAACAATGCAAATGACCGGAACTAAATAAGACACTCTCTTAGCTTAGTCACCTGGTCCCTTATTAGAGCATTTAGAGGTGATACAACCAATACAATCGAGTTAGTTTCTGTCGGTTTGAAGCGATAAGTTGATAAACTAACGACTTGCCAAAACCGGTTGGCAGCACGGCCAGGGCATCCTAGCTTTTTCTCCACAATAACAGTCTTTAGGATCTGCATTTGCTCCTCTTTGAACGTTACATTTTCTCTTCCGATTACTTGTAAACCGAAATTTACACCTTGTTCTTCTACACGTACATCAGAGTCCAACGATAAGGAAGTCGACGAACTCACCATGTTTATTGCAGACTGACCAAAGCTACAGGCATGCGCAATTCAACCGGAAGTCCGGTATTTTCGGACTTCAAATGGGATCTTTCCAGGGTCGTCACCAGGGTCGTTCGTTCCTGACCGCTGGTTAAAGGGAACGAAGGCGCTCGGTACGAGGGTGCGGCCACGAGGTCTCGTTGTCCTAGCACTCATGCGCAGAACGCAAAACTTTATAAAGAAAACTGACGTCATGCCTCGTCATGCCACCATGGAAGTTGATCCTGAATATTGTGAAGGACACCCTGGACTTGGTGTAGGTCCTGGAAGGCCTAGAACTCTAAATGTTAAAAGAGGAGTTATTCTTGGTTATGTTCAAATTAAGGCAGGGCTTTGCAGAACGCCATCTGGGGCATTTAACATCTCCCAATCCACCGTTAACAGAATTATAATTTCCTGAGTCACTTTTATGTTTCTACGAATTGGGCAGTTGAACATATGGTCATCACGAAATGTGGTAAATGAGAACATTCCTCAAGACTTCAAAAATAAATACGCTCATACCAGGGTTATTATTGTACTGAAATTGAGCGCCAAATGTCTAGCAGCCTTCTCCTTAACAGTGAACTTTTCAGCAGTTACAAGAAACGGCAATTACTGCAAATTCACACAAATTATGTCTTTGATTTATTTTCGGCCCTAAATATCACAATGTTACTGAAAGGATCCCTACTTTTGTATTAAGTATTGCAACCTGAGCACTTTTGATCGGTATTCCATTCGGAAATAACAGAACTATCATCACACAAGGACAAGCTTAGCGCTTCATATATATCTTACGTTGCACAAACCGTTTTACGAGTTATTCTTTCACCGTTGGCCCTTTGGACCAGTCTCTTCTGCATCGAAGCGAAAACAAGAGATCAGCTTTCTTTAGCTCTGCCGGTTTCATTCCCTCAAGACTGGCGCCGGGAATGATCATTTTCCGGGAAAGTACTTCATGTCAAGCCATCATATAGTTGTCGTATAGTGGTCCGGGCCATATAGTGGTTACGTACACATCCTTACCCATACTTAGCCCTACTTAGCCATCCTTAACAGTACTTAGACATCCTTAGCCGTACTTAGACATCCTTACACATCCTTAGCCGTACTTAGACATCCTTAGCCGTACTTAGTCATCCTCAGCCGTACTTAGACATCCTTAGCCGTACTTAGCCATCCTGACACATCCTTAGCCGTACTTAGCCGTACTTACACATCCTTACACATCTTTAGCCGTACTTAGCCGCACTTAGACATCCTTAGCTGTCCTTAGCTGTACTTAGCCATCCTTAGCCGTACTTAGACATCCTTAGCGGTACTTAGACATCCTTAGCGGTACTTAGCCATCCTTAGCCGTACTTAGCCATCCTTAGCGGTACTTAGCTATCCTTAGCGGTACTTAGCCATCCTTAGCCGGACTTAGCCATCCTTAGCCGTATTTAGCCATCCTTAACAGTACTTAGACATCCTTAGCTGTACTTAGCCATCCTTAGGGGTACTTAGCCATCCTTAGCGGTACTTAGACATCCTTAGCCGTACTTAGACGTCCTTAGCCGTACTTAGACATCCTTAGCTGTACTTAGCCATCGTTAGCGATACTTAGACATCCTTAGCCGTACTTAGCCATCCTTAGCCGTACTTAGACGTCCTTAGCCGTACTTAGACATCCTTAGCTGTACTTAGCCATCGTTAGCGATACTTAGACATCCTTAGCCGTACTTAGCCATCCTTAGCCGTACTTAGCCATCGTTAGCGATACTTAGACATCCTTAGCTGTACTTAAGCATCCTTAGCCGTACTTAGCCATCCTTAGCGGTACTTAGACATCCTTAGCTGTACTTAGCCATCCTTAGCGGTACTTAGACATCCTTAGCCGTACTTAGACATCCTTAGCCGTACTTAGCCATCCTTAGCCGTACTTAGCCATCCCTAGTCGTACTTATAGACATCCTTAGCCGTACTTAGCCATCCTTAGCCGTACTTAGACATCCTTAGCCGTACTTAGCCATCCTTAGCCGTACTTATACATCCTTAGCTGTACTTAGCCATCCTTAGCTGTACTTAGCCATCCTTATCCGTACTTAGACATCCTTAGCGGTACTTAGCTATCCTTAGCGGTACTTAGCCATCCTTAGCCGGACTTAGCCATCCTTAGCCGTACTTAGCCATTCTTAGCGGTACTTAGACATCCTTAGCTGTACTTAGCCATCCTTAGGGGTACTTAGCCATCCTTAGCGGTACTTAGACATCCTTAGCCGTAATTAGACGTCCTTAGCCGTACTTATACATCCTTAGCTGTACTTAGCCATCCTTAGCCGTGCTTAGTCATCCTTAGCCGTACTTAGCCATCCTGACACATCCTTATACATCCTTAGCCGTACTTAGCCGTACTTATATAGACATCCTTAGCTGTACTTAGCCGTACTTAGACATCCTTAGCTGTACTTAAGCATCCTTAGCCGTACTTAGCCATCCTTAGCGGTACTTAGACATCCTTAGCTGTACTTAAGCATCCTTAGCCGTAATTAGACGTCCTTAGCCGTACTTAGACATCCTTAGCTGTACTTAGCCATCGTTAGCGGTACTCAGACATCCTTAGCCGGACTTAGCCATCCTTAGCCGTAGTTAGCCATCCTTAGCGGCACTTAGACATCCTTAGCTGTACTTAGCCATCCTTAGGGGTACTTAGCCATCCTTAGGGGTACTCAGCCATCCTTAGCCGTACTTAGCCATCCTTAGCCGTACTTATACATCCTTAGCTGTACTTAGCCATCCTTAGCCGTGCTTAGTCATCCTTAGCCGTACTTAGCCATCCTGACACATCCTTAGCCGTACTTACATATCCTTATACATCCTTAGCCCTACTTAGCCGTACTTAGACATCCTTAGCTGTACTTAAGCATCCTTAGCCGTACTGAGACATCCTTAGCTGTACTTAGCCATCCTTAGCGGTACTTAGACATCCTTAGCCGTACTTAGCCATCCTTAGCCGTACTTAACCATCCTTAGCCGTACTTAGCCATCCCTAGTCGTACTTATAGACATCCTTAGCTGTACTTAGCCGTACTTAGACATCCTTAGCTGTACTTAGCCGTACTTAGACATCCTTAGCTGTACTTAAGCATCCTTAGCCGTACTGAGACATCCTTAGCTGTACTTAGCCATCCTTAGCCGTACTTAGACATCCTTAGCCGTACTTAGCCATCCTTAGCCGTACTTAGACATCCTTAGCTGTACTTAGCCATCCTTAGCTGTACTTAGCCATCCTTATCCGTACTTAGACATCCTTAGCGGTACTTAGCTATCCTTAGCGGTACTTAGCCATCCTTAGCCGGACTTAGCCATCCTTAGCCGTAGTTAGCCATCCTTAGCCGTACTTAGACATCCTTAGCTGTACTTAGCCATCCTTAGCCGTACTTAGCCATCCTTAGCCGTACTTATACATCCTTAGCTGTACTTAGCCATCCTTAGCCGTGCTTAGTCATCCTTAGCCGTACTTAGCCATCCTGACACATCCGTAGCCGTACTTACATATCCTTATACATCCTTAGCCGTACTTAGCCGTACTTAGACATCCTTAGCTGTACTTAAGCATCCTTAGCCGTACTTAGCCATCCTTAGCGGTACTTAGACATCCTTAGCTGTACTTAGCCATCCTTAGCGGTACTTAGACATCCTTAGCCGTACTTAGACATCCTTAGCCGTACTTAGCCATCCTTAGCCGTACTTAGCCATCCCTAGTCGTACTTATAGACATCCTTAGCCGTACTTAGCCATCCTTAGCCGTACTTAGACATCCTTAGCCGTACTTAGCCATCCTTAGCCGTACTTATACATCCTTAGCTGTACTTAGCCATCCTTAGCTGTACTTAGCCATCCTTATCCGTACTTAGACATCCTTAGCGGTACTTAGCTATCCTTAGCGGTACTTAGCCATCCTTAGCCGGACTTAGCCATCCTTAGCCGTACTTAGCCATTCTTAGCGGTACTTAGACATCCTTAGCTGTACTTAGCCATCCTTAGGGGTACTTAGCCATCCTTAGCGGTACTTAGACATCCTTAGCCGTAATTAGACGTCCTTAGCCGTACTTATACATCCTTAGCTGTACTTAGCCATCCTTAGCCGTGCTTAGTCATCCTTAGCCGTACTTAGCCATCCTGACACATCCTTATACATCCTTAGCCGTACTTAGCCGTACTTATATAGACATCCTTAGCTGTACTTAGCCGTACTTAGACATCCTTAGCTGTACTTAAGCATCCTTAGCCGTACTTAGCCATCCTTAGCGGTACTTAGACATCCTTAGCTGTACTTAAGCATCCTTAGCCGTACTTAGCCATCCTTAGCGGTACTTAGACATCCTTAGCTGTACTTAGCCATCCTTAGTAGTACTTAGACATCCGTAGCCGTACTTAGCCATCTTTAGCCGTACTTAGACATTCTTAGCTGTACTTAGCCATTCTTAGCGGTACTTAGCCATCCTTAGCCGTACTTAGACATTTTTAGCGGTACTTAGCTATCCTTAGCGGTACTTAGCCATCCTTAGCCGTAGTTAGCCATCCTTAGCGGTACTTAGACATCCTTAGCTGTACTTAGCCATCCTTAGGGGTACTTAGCCATCCTTAGCGGTACTTAGACATCCTTAGCCGTAATTAGACGTCCTTAGCCGTACTTAGACATCCTTAGCTGTACTTAGCCATCGTTAGCGGTACTTAGACATCCTTAGCGGTACTTAGCCATCCTTAGCGGTACTTAGACATCCTTAGCGGTACTTAGACATCCTTAGCTGTACTTAGCCATCCTTAGCCGTACTTAGCCATCCTTAGGGGTACTTAGCCATCCTTAGCCGTACTTATACATCCATAGCTGTACTTAGCCATCCTTAGCCGTGCTTAGTCATCCTTAGCCGTACTTAGCCATCCTGACACATCCTTAGCCGTACTTACACATCCTTATACATCCTTAGCCGTACTTAGCCGTACTTAGACATCCTTAGCTGTACTTAAGCATCCTTAGCCGTACTTAGCCATCCTTAGCGGTACTTAGACATCCTTAGCTGTACTTAGCCATCCTTAGCGGTACTTAGACATCCTTAGCCGTACTTAGCCATCCTTAGCCGTACTTAGCCATCCTTAGCCGTACTTAGCCATTCTTAGCCGTACTTAGCCATCCCTAGTCGTACTTATAGACATCCTTAGCCGTACTTAGCCATCCTTAGCCGTACTTAGACATCCTTACCTGTACTTAGGCATCATAGCCGTTCTTAAACATCCTTAGCGGTCCTTAGACATCCTCAGAGATAATTTGTAGCTGTACTGTGACATCCTGCTCAGACGTAAGTTTACTTAATGTTTCATAGCCTAACCTTGCTTAAACATCCTTAACCACTCTCAGTTTGGCGCCTGTGAACTTTCAGTATCTCATGATAGCCACGCTTGATAACGGTGGTACAGCAGCTTGCCATCCCCACCTGTTTGGTAGACGTTATGGAATACAACTTTCATCGTCTGATTTGGCGGAAATTTAAATATTGGAGAGAAAACGGTGACGTGATACAGCCTACTAGTTGCGAATGAATTCACCTTATTCAGTCTCAAGTTTTGAGGAGAGCGTAGAGGGGATTACAATAGAAAATTCTGTTGTCTGGTTAATATAACGTACGGTAGATAGCAATTTAAAATTATTGGCGATAAAGGCAATGGCTTCAGGCATCTCCCTTTTCATAAACGTCATAATGAAATCATACTCGAAAGTGTGAAGGAACAGATGAGCCAAGTAGTGCCCATAGACGGATATCCCAACCAATTGGCTAAATACTACGATTCCGGATAACACGTTGTTATTGTCTCTAAGAAAATCAATGGCGAGACAAAGATCTATCTAAGAGAGGTATTAAAGCAATGTAGTTTATTACAGGCATCTTATCATCTGTCCAGAAACTGTGAAAGTTATTGATCAGTTTCAGTGTTTTTTTTCCCTTCTGGTGTTGCAAAGTCTTTCCAATAGATTAGGTTGTCGCTCTTTAAGTCTGGC
The DNA here is from genome assembly GCA_948470475.1 of Galaxea fascicularis. Taxonomy (NCBI): domain Eukaryota; kingdom Metazoa; phylum Cnidaria; class Anthozoa; order Scleractinia; family Euphylliidae; genus Galaxea; species Galaxea fascicularis. Next base: position 6,916,450 of record OX419338.1, on the reverse strand, counting down.
TTGTGGTAGGCTTGAATATAAAGTTCAAAATTCCATAGTAATAAGAGTAGTTGTTGTCTTGTTTTTTTAATCGGTTCTTTTTACTACATGCACAAATTACAATAGAAGTTGGTCAAAGTGTAGTTCAAAATACTGCGGTGAGGAAGCCCTAAAAGAGACCATCCACTACTTCTTAATTTCAAGTTGTTCTTCTTCTGTGTGGTTTAATTTTGAGAATGAGTAATTAAATAGTGACAGGCCATTCAC
>OX419338.1:6838704-6908704 GCA_948470475.1 Galaxea fascicularis | reverse complement strand
CATTTTTTATAAAAGAGAATTTAAACCAGTTCGAAAACATGAATAAAGATGTCAAAATTATTCGACAAAATCAAAGGCTGTTACCATTTATTTTAAGGTTTTTCTAATCTGCTTTGAGAAAAGTTCTCTGGGGTCATAGGTCGCGGACCAAGGACCACATACTGTGCACGACAGCTGACACAATCTTCTAAATGTTTCCTTGTAGGCTTGCGTGCTTTGCTTGCCTGTATATTCAATTGACTGTCAGATAACTTGGGAAGTTTTTTATTTACAGATGTAGTAACATCTGCAAGAAATGTATGATATACCAGCATGAAGTAGCCACTGATAAACGTGACATCTCAGTTACAGTGGCGTTACGCCTTTGTTGCCCATTTCAATTTTCCCTTTTCAGTATCAGGAGCGTTCAATTTAATCAGTTCATATTATGTCCCAAGAATATTGAAAAACTAATTGATTAATTTAACTATTTCTTTTTATATCTTTACTTTATTTATTTATTTTTATTTTTTTAATGTAACTTTTTTTTGCTTTTTTTTTATAAAAAGCACCCTGGTCCCGGCCCCAGCCCCGAGTCGGCGTTTTACCGACACCCACCGACCAACGACAGACTCAACAGTTTAACCCTTTCACCCCTAAGGGATTCTCCATTGACAAGTAAAATTGTCTGGGGTTAGACAGAGTAAAATCTATTTGGCACTCTCAGGAGTGAAAGGGTTAAGCTTCTTGTGCGGTCGTGTCTATGAATATTGTATGTTCATCAATATTTTTGTGGTTATGCAATCTGACGCTTGATTTTACTTCGCACGAATTTTATCAAACTTGATCATTCTACCAACGACAGACTCAAAAGTTTAAGCTTCTTTTGCAGCTGTGTCTATGAATATTGTATGTACGCCAACATTTTTGCAGTTAAGCAAATCTCTTATCTGTGGATGGATTTGTTTGTCTGATGCTTAATTTTACGCCATTTCAACTCACGACGACCTGAACAAAGGGCACAACATGTACATGAGTGGACAGCTCAAATTTCAGTAGGACAACAGCTGCAATTGTAAGGGCTACGCAAAATCGATACACGATATTAATTGATTTTGCATTGTGGTAATCTATAATTTATGCCAGAAATTTTCGCTTCAATGAGTCTCGCGCTGCGCAATTCACGTCGCGCAGGAAACGTGATGCGACCGGTAACTTACTTTTGAGCGGTACTGTAGGTACATAATGTTTAGGTAAAGAAAGTTACCTTACAAACTAGTCACTGAAATAAGATAACTAGGAAAGCACACTGAAGAGGCAGCTTTATCATAATAGATGGTCAGTTACATTTTGAATGTGAGAGTGGCTAGACACGTTGGAAATTAATTTAGCATGGTGTAGGTTTCTCCTGAAGTTCTGGTACCTGGCAAAAGATTGGCTATATTAAATTTTCAGCCCTTTGATTTTCAGTGAAAATGTTTCCATGTTTCCAAATTCTCAAAGACACCTACTGCTACTTCTTTTTTTAGTCTTTAATACCAATTGTATAATGTGCATAATATCTCTTTGCTTATGCAATACTCACTACTAGATTTATCGTATCTCTTTACTTATGAAATGCTCACAACTAGATCTACTCTCTAAGCTATCCTATATGCTACCCACCTAGATTAGCCTTAGCTATTTGTGGGTTAGCGTTGTTTTTGTATTTATTTGTTAAAATCCTAATAAACTTGAACTTGAACTTGAACTACTGTACATCTTAAGTTGCCACTCTAAAACTTGAAGAACCTGGAAGCTGCAAGACTTATGATAATCACCACATTACCCAGAGATATTATACCTCGAAAACGATCAAGAAAACTTTATTCTAAGCAAACAAAATAAATACTAGTTATGCAACGCTTTCGAGTGGTACACCGTAGAAAACCCCACAGTCACTTTTATTTTCTGGTACACACATGAGCCTTTAGGCGAGTGTGTATGCAACGAAAGTGACGAGTGGGATATTCTACGGTATACCACTCTAAAGCATTGCATAACTATTTTATACCATGCCATAGAATATACATAGCCTCACATAATCGATGCAGTGCACGATGGGAAGGTTGGGTGTGATAGCGTTGAATTGCACTGGTCGACAGGAAGGTTCGGTGGAATACAGGCAAATATACAACTGCTTTCCTGTATTCTGATTGGCTGTATTTTCTATGGTGTGGTGTAAATACAATATTATTATTACAAGGGCAATACCCTAAGGGAAGCTTCTATGGTTATCCATGGTCCTTTGCATAAAACGTACTTCAAATGTGCAAGAAACTAAAAACCTGGTTCCCTAATTATTTGGAAGGGGTGTGGTCTCCACAACTCTAAGCACTCATTGTTTTATAATGTCTACACTTGAGAGCATGGGAAGACAACCGCTCACAGAAGAAAGTCAACTTGCAAACTGTTTAATTTGAAAGTTTGCAACCTTTAAGTAGCAGCACAACCTGATTAAGGAACACGTTTTCAAAACTTAAAATTAATCTTTTGACTGAACTCCTGTTATAGTTCATGAAAAGCTGGTGCAAAACACTGTGTAGAACTTAATCAGCAATTATCACAGCTGTTGGGCAATCTACAGTTTTTGTGCACACATTAGGAAATGAAGCATTTTGGTCAACAGATATCACTAAAAACTCTGCACTCCGAATAATACCAATAATTCAATGCCCCATGTACCAAGGTGTAACTGTAGATAAGATAAATTCTTCGTGAAAGGTTCCATAGACGATGCCGCAATCATAATTCAACTCAAGTTTGGATAAGATATCGAAGAAGCCAGCAGCCAAAGTTCCAGGAGTGGCCCACTACCTGTATACACTGTAAGTAAACCAAAAAAACAGCGCACATCAATCACAATTACTATGCATCAAAACCAATCGATCAATCAATATCAATCGATAAAATTAGTTAATTGGTATTGACTGGTATTGGTCAATTGATGATAAATCGATAACCACCCAAAAGCGTTCATCGATTGCCATAGATTACTTTGGCACAACAACCTTGATGTCACGCATGCTTCCTGTCCAATCATCCGCCTTTTTTTAGGAAGCCCTGGGGACGAAATTGCAAAAGCAATTCCAACCCAGTCTTCTCAACGCAAAGAATATACTGCGTTGCACATGTACTTGCCCACCATTGCCTTTCTGTGTCATTGTCTATGCAAGAAGTTCTATCAACTGTTCTTGAAAGTTGATACCAATTGATTGATAACCACATGAGTCTTCACCATCAGTTGGTCATTGATTATTGATTTCATCAACGGGATTTGCCAGGGTACATGCAAGACATCTTGGTATCTTTTAGAGCATTTCTTTGTACAAGGGAAGAACATGGGAAAAAGAACTTTAGAGCAGAAACTATATTGAACTACTCAGTCAGACCTCATCAGTTGTGCTGTTTTACATTTTAATGTTGTCTCAGAAAATAGCATGGTGTGCATTTTTAATTTATAAACATTTTATTTAGAAAAAAACGAAAGTAAATAATCTTGTAAATACACACTGGATTGTATACTAAAACAGCACCCGTTAGTGGACTATCAACTTGTTGACTGACACAATTTTGTCTGACTGATACAGTGTACATTTTTGTTTTAGGAAGAAGGTGATGAAATATTGAGAAATTCTGTGTCCATGTGCATCTTGGTAATCTGGAGCAGCACTTGGAATAGCAAAGGCACAAGGTGCAGAGAAGCATTACCTGGATCTCTTGGTGAGCCAGATTTTAGGATGTTTTGTGGAATGCTTAAGCTTCTCTCAGTGTGGAACTCAACCAAGTTTAATTATGCTATTTGATTCATTGCTTTTACTTTGCTTTGTGGAGAAGCACTCCAAAGGAAATGGTTCTTTAACCCTTTAATGCCCAGAAGTGATTAACATGTAACTTCTGACATTGCACAGAAGGTAGGTGACGAGAATAGACAACCAGAGGGTGTTATCTTGATATAACCACAAATTCTCTAGTTGATGTACATGGAACTGTACAGCAGCTAGAAAGGAGAATTAATGATCAGATCTTGGGCGTAAAAGGTCAGTGATGATTCAAAGCAACACCCCTGTTCAGTGGATGGGGCCAGTCTTTTTCTGGGTCCTGAACACCATTTTTTACCTCCATTAAGGGACACTAACCAAAAGGGATGTGGCTCACCACCAAAGAGGGTTAAGAATAGTGTGTACCAATCACTGTAATTGATAACAGCTTTTAAAGCATCCACCATAGAGTCGAACACTTAGAGACTTACAGTGCATCTACATGTGATAGCAAGTTGTTCAAGTTTCTGAAATACCCAGTGCAGTCTATTTTGTGACTGCAAGTTGTTGAGTTAGAATACCGAGAATGAAAAAACAAAATTAACCAACAATCAACTTGACTCATATGTTTAATCCTCTAGATTCTTAAGTAAATTACAGTGCATGCTTATTACATCTCTTAGGTAGTAATTCATGTCACCAAACAGCACAGCCATGCCAGCAAGATTGTGACTCCCGGCTTACACCTGCATGGCCAGGGCTGTAAACGATTGTGAGTGCAGCTCTGATCTCATCAAGTGGAGCGACCCAGGTCCTTCTTACACTACCCTCCTATAAAATAATAAATCAATCAATCAATCAATGATATTAAATATTTTATCCAGGAAGCTCCACTCACCGCGAAGTGGTTTTCAGGGAGATCCTGCATCCAGATTGAATTGGAATTTGGAAGTGTTGGTTTTTGGGGAGAGGGGAAAACCGGAGTACTCAGAGAAAAACCTCTCGGAGCAGAGTAGAGAACCAACAACAAACTCAACCCACATAATGACGTCGAGTCCAGGAATTGAACCGGGGCTACATTGGTGGGAGGCGAGTGCTCTCACCACTGCGCCAACCCTCTCTTGAAATAAGGATCTGGGAGTCTGTTGAGTACTATGACACAGTCATCGTGGCTTGTGTTTGCAGCCATCCAGAGCAGGGCATCTTCAAAAGCCTTATTTTTAGCACAGAAAACTCTTGTACGCCCATGTTTAGTTGTACACCAACCATATTCAAGCCTTCTGCCCATCCAAACATCCCCCCACCCCCACCCCCACCCCCTACTAAGCAGTCACCCTTCAGTTGTGATAGTCATTCTGTCGCCTTTCAGTAATCTGAAAACAAATCCTCAAGCAAAAAGAATAAAGTCAGCATAAATCTTGTGGATAAATAAAAGGTTCTCGTATGCATACTTTTACTGATTGGAAATGGTATGTGAAACGAAAAGCAAGGACATGAAAGAACAAGGGTCAATTGTTTGTTTGTTTTTTTGCATTAATAAATGCACACCCCATTGACAAAAAAATGGTTCCATTTTCTTTCGACAGCACAAGTTATGGGCACTGGCACACAGAAAATGGTGAGGAGCTGTTAATAATAATAATAATAATAATAATAATAATAATAATAATAATGATAATAATATTTAATACTTATATTGGGCTTTTTCTATAAAAATACTCAAAAGCGCATTACAATATTATTAATAAACTAAATCTTAAAAACCAGTAAAATTACCATAATTACAGTATTTACAACAATTCCAGATAGTATATGCCCCTGGCCTTTTCTCAGGCAGATGCCCCTTACTAAGGGGTTTCCATTTTAACTACAGATGCTTTGGAGACAATCCATTGCCCAGTGTACAGTCCAAGTTGTCTGCTGAAGCTATCTGTGTAAGTATAGAATCTGTTTCTTGGCTCGTGTTCCTTTCATCAGTTCAGTCAGTTCTCAGATACAAATGCAGCTGACTAGCAGAACTAGTGTTTATGAACTATACCCACTATAACCCGAAAAAATTGATTGTGTGAACCAGGTTCAGAATATTAAAATAAGTTGCTTTAGCTTTGGCTTTAGTTTAGCATTCTCTTTGAAGAAAAGAAGTTCTGACTCTGTCACCCTCTTTGGTAGGGTGATAGCCTGCAAGCAAGCTCTTTGGGCAGTCTTGCAGCGGGCAGGAAAAGGAGAGCTTACAGTTTCATCTCTGTAATTTGAATATCTGCCTTCAATTTCCATGTGGCTGAGCTGTCAGATTTTCACCAATCAGTGCAAAGCGCAAACAAATTTGAAATGTAAACAAACATCTGCCAAACAGCATTAATTTTTGCATCGAAAGATTCTATGCAGATATTCAAATTACAGAGATGTAGTTGCAAGATCTCCTTTTCCAGCCCCGCCACCAGACTGCCCCAGAGAGCTTGCTCGCAGGCTAGTAGGTTGACTTTTTACGTACACTTTCCCATAGGAAGCGCAAGTTATGGTATGCGTGCTTCCCATTCCAATTGGCTTTTTGTGTTCATTCTGTTTGTTGTGGTTTGCCAGATTGTCCCCATGGAATTGCTACACAAAACTGAAGCCATTTAGTTGGTGTCCACTACTTAGCAGGAAGTTTGGGATTAAATTGCTAGTACAATATGGGTCACATTATGGAAAACCTGGTAAACTAGACATTGCATATTTCTTTCCTTTTTGTGCCAGCCAATTCCAGCAGTGCCCACCCATCCCCCACTCTGAGTATTAGCTGGGAATTTGCTCTTGATCTAATCCCAGAGGGTCCCCTATACCACTTTGGAAAATGCATTCACGTAAAAATATTGAGACTGTTCACGCGTCACGGATAATTCCCAAAACTCATTCACGTTCACGATAAAGCAAAAATCGGCAATCACGAATCACGAATGAACAAATAAACCTAAATCACGTTTCACGAGAAAAAAAGAGTCCCAATCACGTTTCACGAAAAAAAGTATAGGGGACCCTCATCCCAGAGGTGGGGCATTTGAAGTTTTAATACTGGGGTTTGCCTGCCCAGGGATGACTCCGCTTCCTAAGTTGAAAATTCTGTGGTGCAATCACTGCCAACCAAGGGTTAGGGACGGACCATTAGAAAAGTGATGGGCCGAGGGGGGGAGCGGGGTGGGGGTATACCAAAAAAAAAAGAATTCATGCAAAGAAGAAGTGAAGAAAAAAATTTCCTGCAGAGTGAATTGCACTATTGAGCTGACAAACTGTACCTGCCTGAAGGGCACTTTGGCAGCTAATTTATACACAGTATTGATCCCCATTTTTCTGCAATTAGGAAAACACATATTTCCCTTTGTAGCTGATACATTTTGTGTGTAGCAACCCCATCATGGATAAAAGCCCTTGCAGAAAAACCCTTGGCTCAAAAGTGATAAAACCATGTGCTATAAATGGCCATCCTGCTTGATTTGTCTGCACTTTATAAGCAAGCACACACCAAGTTTTGAAAGCCTCAACATCATCACAGGAAAGAGTTTACAACTGAAATGTATAAATGAAAATTGTGGGCACAGATATCCACATGCATACGAAACTGCAATGCTTTCTTACACAAGTTTAATCTTCTGCTATGGTTTAGGGTTATTTATGTTGCAGGTACCAATAAGTATTTAAAAAAACATGTAGAACCGTGATGTTGTGCCTTTTAACTTTGCCACTAAGTACCGACACTTTTCGTCTGCTTTTTAGTCCCAGTGGGGTCGATATTTAATAGCAAAGTTCTCTTGTATCAGTTAGTCAACAGTTCAATGTATCACTGAAAACATTTTTATTTGACCATTTTTTATTTGATACTTATACGTCATAGTGAAGCCTGCCAAGAATTTGCTGCATCTCAATGATGAATTATATTACAAGAGTAATGAACAAAAAAATAAAATTTATAATTTCCAAAATGCAATGCAGGGCCATTTGAGGCAGTGGCACTTCATGTAAACCATTTTCAACTTGGAAGTGTCTGAGACCTCAAATGTACTATAAACTTGACTTCAACCTATTAAATAAAATTAACATTTGCATCATTTACCAGAGGTGGATAAATGCCTGGTCTCTGATTGGCCAACATTTATATGTCTGACTATATCATAACAATATTATTCAGTTCTAACAGTATCATAACAATATCACATACACCGAACAATAACAAAATTAAGTGATTATGACAATGTTTTAATTAATGTGTACTAAATGTAACATTTATAACAAAAACCCATTGGCATGAACTTAATACTCACTAGTTAAAGCATCAAGCAAAAGAAGAAAAACAAATAAACCAAACAAAATGCCAAAAATAAATTCGTGCAGGGGACTTAACCCCCCTCAAAAAAAATCCTGCAGAGGCAATGGCCGTGAAAAAAAATCATACAATCTGAAAAAGTCCTCCCCCCCCCCCCCCACCCACTACTTTTCTAATGGTCCGTCCCTTAAACAAGTTAGTAGAGGTTTCTAAATGTATGTGTTGTCAATTCAAATACATTGCTGTTATGTCTCATGCATTTATTCGTTCAAAATGAACAACGATCCAGTTTCATATTATGACAGATTATCAGTCTGCAGTGTGAAAACAGTCAAGAAGAATATGCCGACCGATTATTATGATCAAACACGCACAAATTTTGCATTCAAAGTAGGGAGGCTATGTGATTTGAACATAACCTCGAGAAATGTTTGTATATGGAGCACTATAGAAAAATGCGCGAATTTGCTTCTTTATGATTTGTTTGAGCAGCAGCGACTTCCACTCTGAACAGACCCGGGCATGCAAAATTATGATGATTTATCCAATTTTTAAGAGTTGTTTCTCTCAGAGCATTTCACCACCTTTGTTGTCCTCATCCCTGGGAATTTTCCAATTGGTTTAAATGCTCATGCCCGGGGATTGACCTGGAATGGGACAAGGGCACTGCTGGAATTGAGTGGTACAATTATGACAGTTCCACACTTTGTACATTTATTGCTGTTTTTGAGTCCCTGCTTCCCGCCAGCCTATGTTAAAACATTGGGGCCATCCATGAACTAATCTTGCTTTTACCTTGAAGACAGAACAGTAACGTTTTAATTTCCTTTTAGGTTATGAAGGAGATGGCCAAAGACCCATTGGTGCATTTGGCCCATTTAATGAGGCCCTGTGTTGGATGTATTCTCAGGAAGTGCTAGTAGAAAATCCTGTAACCTGCGAATATTTATCTTAGTACCTTGAAGACAGAACTGTAACGTTTTCATTTCCTTTTAGGTTATGAAGGAGATGACCAAAGACCCATTGGTGCATTTGGCCAAAGGATGCGAATAAACAAAAGGGTCACCCTTCAGGGAAATTTCATTTTATTTAGAAAGACTGGAAACCAGCTTTATCTGACCGGGGTTTTGTGGAATAAAATATATTTTCGCTTCTTAGCTCCGGAGAGTTATAACGTGTAGACTTTGAACGGTAAAAGCCGACATTAACGCTTGCTTCTTAATTGAGCTACAATGCAAACGTGGAAACAGTTTCTTAAAGATGGTCCTGCTCTCCCATTCAACGTTTTTTCAACTAAAACCCGCAGAGTAACTGGGAGGATATGATGACCAAGCTATACATTAATAATGATTAAACGGCCACAAACCTTATGAAGGGCAACGTGGCCAACCCTCTGTGTCTGAGCAATTTATTTTACACAGGTAATTGTTAAAGCCTCGTGGGTTGCAGGATTTATTTGTATCATTTATCGTGGTCCATAGAATCCCACAAGAATTTTTTATCGTAGAAATTAACACTCGTCGCTAACCTCATATTTTCTATAAATTGGGATTTTCAAGACAGAGAAAGAATACCATCTCGAAAATGAAAATGGTCGAGAGAGGAAACCTGGGCATGTATAAAGACGGGGTGGGAATCAAAATGGTTAACCTAGTATTTACGCAAATCGATGTCTTAAAAAAACTCAAGTGAAAAAATACGAAAAGTGTCAAAGACGGAAAAGAAAACTCGACAGTATAAGGAGAGCACGAGTAAGTGTAACTCTATCAGAAACTTACGTCGGAAATTGTAAAGCACCCCAAGCAAAAGAACTTAAGCCCTGGGGAGGGCTGGGTAACTTTCTACCCCTCCCTCGAACAACTCGAATTACATCCGGGAAACAGCAAAAATGGCAGGGCTTTTGTCACCACAAATAGAGTGTTTTCATATGACGTCCTGGTAGCTATGTTGGTTTACCATGCTAATCCTCTGGGAAATAAACTCTGTTTTAATACTAAATATTTTTGTGCCGTCACCGCCGACCGCTTAGCTCAGTTCAGGCAGAGCACCAGAGTGCTCTGCGGGAGGTCGCAGGTTCAAACCATGACCGGACCAAAACCCGGGGCCTTAAAATAACTGAGGAGAAAGTGCTGGGTTTGTGATGACTTCTGCAAATGGTTAGACTTTCTAGCTTTCTCGGATAAGGTCGTACGATAAACCGGACTAGGGAACATAGTCCCCGGTGAGATCGTCTATAACTTATACTGTTCTGGGGGCACCTGTGTATCTTACCATTCAACAAGATTGTAAACTGCGGGGCTGAAACTTGCCCCTAAAAAACAGTCTGGCAAAGTCCCCCATAAAGTCTTGTAAAGCGCTTTATTGTAAAGTGCTATATAAATCTCTCAATATTAATTATTAAATCTGTATCGTCGTTGACCCTATGAGAGAAAACATTTAATAACAAAAAAGAGGAAGTCGTATCCCAAAACCTCTAAGGAAAAAATTGAGAAAGCACAACAAGAGTAGCTCAGTCAAACAAGGAAAGCTCCTTACTACAAACATAATAGCAACAGCTCTTACAAAAAGAGCACAGGATTTATGTCTATATGTAAATCTTTAAAAAAAATCAATAAAAATGAGGGTTCCAATTCCTTCCAAATACAACAACAAATCAGTCTTTTTTTCTTGACTACACTACTTGCACAAATCCCATTATACCGTTCATCTTGGGGGGTAATTTCCATTAAAACAATGGGTATCCTGTTTACTAGAGCAAAACACAGACCCAAGAGTACATAACTTCTATTGTTATTATGTAACGAACCCCCCAAAACAGATTGCATTATAATATTGTGAAAGTTGTGAATATATAAAAACTTAGCTATTCTAACTCATTAATTCGTCAAATATCTATCAGCTAAATATGTAAATGAAATAGCACCAAATTAAAGTGACTGAATTAATGACCACCCAGCAGGGGAGTGGGTGGGACTCCGTCCCACCCACTCCACCTCACCCCCTCCGGTTGGTCCTGTAGGAGAGGGGAGTGGGTGGGACTCCGTCCCACCCACTCCACCTCACCCCCTCCGGTTGGTCCTGTAGGAGAGGGGAGTGGGTGGGACTCCGTCCCACCCACTCCACCTCACCCCCTCCGGTTGGTCCTGTAGGAGAGGGGAGTGGGTGGGACTCCGTCCCACCCACTCCACCTCACCCCCTCCGGTTGGTCCTGTAGGAGAGGGGAGTGGGTGGGACTCCGTCCCACCCACTCCACCTCACCCCCTCCGGTTGGTCCTGTAGGAGAGGGGAGTGGGTGGGACTCCGTCCCACCCACTCCACCTCACCCCCTCCGGTTGGTCCTGTAGGAGAGGGGAGTGGGTGGGACTCCGTCCCACCCACTCCACCTCACCCCCTCCGGTTGGTCCTGTAGGAGAGGGGAGTGGGTGGGACTCCGTCCCACCCACTCCACCTCACCCCCTCCGGTTGGTCCTGTAGGAGAGGGGAGTGGGTGGGACTCCGTCCCACCCACTCCACCTCACCCCCTCCGGTTGGTCCTGTAGGAGAGGGGAGTGGGTGGGACTCCGTCCCACCCACTCCACCTCACCCCCTCCGGTTGGTCCTGTAGGAGAGGGGGTAGTGGGGAGTGGGTGGTAGTGGGTCGCAGGGTGGGAGTGGGTGGGAGAGACCGCTAAAGAACCAACCGGAGGGGTGAAGTTGGGGATTCTTGGTGGAGGGGAGGGAGTGGGATTCCTTGTTGTAGGAATGTGTTGGAGAGGGGAGGTCATGGGAGTTAGTGGTATTTTTCATTAGCAAGTCATGGAGACAGAAGACAGGTTAGCCGCATGGTTGGATGCGGTTGTTTTATTTGTGTTGGTATTTTTTCTTGGTTTTTATTTTCAATGTCTTTTGTTTTTATTGTAGTAGTTGTAGTAGTTGTATTATCATATGTTGTCTTTGTGATGACAATTTTGCAGTCTATTTTCTTAAATGATTTTAAGTTAAGCTGCACGATATGTAAGATGGAGATATTAGCTTTTTGAGCAGTTAATATTTTTATATTTTCTGTTTTACTATACTGTGATACTGTAAAATGTTTGAATCTGTTTCTTGGTATGAACAGCAACTGTACGTATACCTTGATATTAAATTTGGCCGAAACGAAGGAAGCATCGCTGTTTTAAATATCTTTTTTCGCAGTGATATTAGTTTTTTTGTAGGCTATCGAGCGTGTTTTACAACACATTAATCGCTTGTCTTTCAGAAAACGTAAGTTTGTTTATTACGGCCTCAATTTTGTAACATTTTGTTTTTACAATGTGATGAAATTGTACCTAACTAATCTTTTCTAGTTCTTAGTATTAAAATCAAACCTTGACTGAATAGAATTTGGTCATACAATAGTCATTTTTCGGCATCGTTTTAATTAAATCAGTCATTTTAAAGGCTATCGAGTGTTTCACAATCCCAAGACTCTTGTTCTAAAGGGTCTTCCTTGAAGAAAACAATTTAGCTTAGCTTTTGTTTAGTAAAACGGAAGAAAATGAAGCCAAAAATTGCTGTCTTAACTTAGTTCATTTGAATCTATCTTTTCCTGTCGAGACGAATTTGTTTGTTCGTCTTAGAAATAATTTATTGAGTCCGCTAGTATTTGTGCTTAAGAACTGTTAACGCACTGCGCATTATAAAAAATGGCGACAAAAGTTATCTAAAATGTGCTTTCCCGACGAGCACTAACGATGTTATTTGAAAGCTACTACGCATTCAAATTGAAAATGTCCACTTACCGTAATTTGATCTTCAAGAAACTCCATCATAAACATCGCTCGGCAGCACTATACGATTTAAAAGTTATCTGCTGCAGTACTATTGATTCCTAATCCCTCTGTCTCTTTCCCCCCTCCTCTATCCAGACAAGCAAAGCGATGAATAAGTTACCGGTAACCTTCATTAAATTGTTCTCTTCAGGGTGAAGAAAAAGCTGATTATCGCAAAAATTACTCGCTATAGCAGAAGTTGAAAGTAATTCGCCTGAAACTCTATTTTGTATGTATTATTGCAGCTGTCTTCAATGCATTTTACACAACTATGACTTACAAGGACGGTAAGAAATAAATCTTTGCAATTTTCACACAGCAAAAGAAGAAACTAATCGCAAAATGAAGACTTCTGCCAAAAAAGTTCTCTTTTTTTTTTGACCGAGTCTAGATTGCAAAAGCAGAACTCGATAGTAACGCGCAACTGAGGAAAACCAAACAAATGACACTATATTAATTGGTAAACTATTTGCACCGAAAAAAACTTTTGATGCGAAATTCTAAGTTCGGTTGCTACCCGTGAAAAGAAATAGCTTTCAGCATAAGTGACAATAAATCCTAATTTCAAATTTCAAATTAAAAGAAAAAAAAGCGCGCCTTCTACAAACCATGCAGTAGAGTGCCTCTATTTCAATTTCGATTCTTTTTCCGATTTTGGCATTTTTCGACTTGGAGGTATGGATTTGGAAGTAAAGTAATTACACTTACAGTTTTACCCTAAGAACATTCCAAGTTTGTTTTTTTAATTTAGCTGAGTCTAGCGGATTGTGAAAACAGAACTCGATAGGAACGCAAGCCAACCAGATTAAATGTGAAAATAAAACTGATGGATTCGAAAATGTTTTTCTCAATTTCATTTTAAAATTTTAAGTTTCGTTGCTGTTCATGCAAAAGAAATAGATTCAAAATTCTTCTACTTAAAGATAATATAGAGTGCCTCTATACCAATTTCTTGTCTGATTTCCGGCATTTTTCGGCTTTGGGTATGAATTTGGTGGCACAAATGAATATACTGTACTTTCAGCCTACTTGGCCATATATCAAGTGTTTCTTAATTCATCAGGGCGGCTGCAGACTCTTAATGGTAAGAGCTCTTCAATCAAAGCAGAAATCGGGCTTAAATGCTTGTAGCCAGCCATGTATAAATTGTATGCACTTTCTTCAAGATCTTCGCTTTCCGTAAAATGCACTGTCTTTTGTCAGCTAGGAAACAGCTTGAGTACAACACAGCAACTCCATTGTATCTTGACAAGGTGGCACTGGCGTCCTCGGCTTAATCACTCTTTCCCAGCCAACCTGAAAACAGAACGTTAGCCTTTCAGTTAAGAACAGTTTATGATATACCTGTTATTAATATAGATTAAGTTACTGATGTCGATAAGAAACATGGCATTTACTTCCAACAGGCAACAACAGACGGTTAAGGTGATATTGCACATCCATTATAATTTAATATTTGAAAATCGATCTCAAGTGAGTACACCTTACTAACAAAAGGAATGGACTTCTTTCCAGTACACGATTAATGTAGGATGGGGCTATAGGACTGTGTTTATATGCCTTTTATAATCATTGGAAACAACTATTTTTCATTTCAGCCGCGAAATACCTACGGAAATTTAAGCTCTAGAAGGTCAATCAATCAGTCAAATCAATCACAAATGAACAAATTGAAGGGAGTCTTTTCGAACACCTGTAATACGTCCAATTGTGCTTAAAGAAATAACAATTTTGTAATTATGAGGTTCTGTCTTATTGGGAAAACAAAAGAGTTCTTCCATTAATAACAAATCAAGCTGTGGGTGGTCGTTTCATTTTCCTTTTTCCAGAATCTTAGTAGTTGATTCTAGTTTAGTTAGAACTGATAATTCTCTTTTGATTTCTTTTAGATTTATGACAATATGCAGAAACGCATTTTTTAAAGCGAGTAACAACGGAAGCTCGTTTCCTTAGAACTGAACACAATTCCATGAGACCACGCTATCGATTTTCTCGCGTTTACTGTTTGTATATCAAAGCGAGCACCAATTTGCTTTGGTCGGTAAAGTGAGAATTTTCAGACAGGTTTTTTGTAGATACTTATATTATTCTTTCAGAGAAAGTACTAATTGCGATTTTGAAACAATTAAAAGTGATGTGCACGCTTTATCAAAACAGTGTTTGATAAACAGAACAACAACAACAACAACGTGACAACACAACGTAAACATCCAGCCACAGCCTTGAAACGGTAATTAAAGGTAAGCTTAAGTGTCAAAGTTAGTTTTGCCTGTTAATTTAAGTGCAAATTGTCATTCTTGTTATATCAAAGGAAATGTTTGGTCATTTTATTTTTTTTTTAGTAAAACATTGCTAAACAGTCAAGAGATGTTGCCGACTATATTTGTTTAGAGACAATGTACTAACGTCATGTGAAGAGGTAAAATTTCGTTTTCGCAAAGTTCGGTCCCTAAACGTGGAGTTTTTAAATCTCTTCGAAAGTTTCAGAAAACCAGCTCAAACAAAAGCGACACTATCGAATTTAAGCAATACAAAAATTAAGTTATCAGTGCCGGAAATTGAAAGAACGCATTTTGTAGTTCTGCAGTTTTTTCTTGGTTGGTTTGTCAACAAATTACCAAGCTTAAGCGGCTTAAATTAAAGTTTCAAATAGCTGCCGGAACGCCAGAGTGCAAGATTAACTCTGAATTGAAACGTTTTGCGAAAACAACTAAACGATTTCATTTTGTTTTGATACGTCGCGAGGTGTTTTGGTCTAGGACGAATTTTTTCAAATTCTGTATTATTTATTCCATGAATATTTGTGAGGGTACCAGTATATGTAAATTTTTTACAAACATTTCAAAAACTTTCTTGCATCGGACCGGCTACGTTACTGACCAAATTTCAAAGTGTTGTTCTTGCAAAGAAAAGCAACACTTTTGCAAGAATTGTTCTGACAGGCAGGTGAAAAGGAAAAAAATTGAAGTGTGACAATATTAAAGAAATCGTACCTTGCCAAAGTTAGATGTTTTATCAAACGTTATCCTTGCTTGCTTTATCTGCCACTTGGTCCATCATCTCGGTTCTGTGACTAAAACAAATAAACCAGCCTTAGCATGGGTGGGGTGCATCAGAGTGGAAAAACTAATGAAGTCCAAACTGAAATTCTGTTTAGATTATTTAAGGTCAAAGTAAATGATCAAAATGAGACTCTTCTCGTTCTGTTTGCTTTTATGAAAAAAAGTAATTTTCTAGAATTTTCGTATAATCATTTCCATGCCAAGTAGCACATAAGGCCTCCTAAGAAGTTTCCAAGGATGTTTCTGTGACCCAGCAAAGACTCTTAGGGACAGGTGGTCAGCCCATCACCCGGCCTCCACCCAACCGTGATGTGTGGGAGTGCAACCACAGCACCGGGTACTACGTCCCCTTCTCTTCGATCAGATTGTGGGTTCTTCTATGTCCTCCACCAGTTTTACGTATGGAGATGAGGGCGACAAGGCCAGCTGCTTAAACGTCACTGCCCAATAACGCGATCATCTAAACTGAGGCAGATGTTGAGCACAGCTAGCATGCCCTTACCCAAGACCGTGGTTAGCGGTCCGGACAAGAGTTAGACCCGTGACCTTATAAATTGGTGTCAAGAAAAAACGCGTGAATTGAATCTAGATCGATAATGGGACACCTAACACGTGATAATCCTATAATCCTATGGTGCCATGTTAAAATAAACCTTTGAAAGTGATGAAAGGAACAATCAATAGAAAGAATTCGTGTACATTCCAAGAATCTTCAGTCGTCTTAAATAAATGTACTTGTTCCTTTGGTTTGAGAATCGCTATTTCCAGGTGTGTTTTTCATTTCGGCCTGCAACTTAGCAGTTAAGTGTCGTCCATTCAGTTTCCGTCGCAATCGAATTAGGCGTTGCATTTTCTTGACGATGAATTGCCGGTCCTTTTACCGAAATTTCCATTATACAGTTACGAAAATGTTCTAACGTTAAGAGAGGAATATATAGGAATATTCCAGGTAAACATCAACCTAAATTCCACAATTACCAATGCATGAATAATTTATTCAGAAATTTCTCAGTTCTGGGAATAAAATTAACTTTAGCGCACCCGGCAAACCAATTCATACAAATACCAAATCCGAAAGCTTGCGATCATAGTAATTTATAAAAAATAGTTTTATAAAAAATAGATGTTTTTCGAAAGGTTTTCGTTCATCTTGTCCCGATAATACAATAAGCTGACAAGAAAGCAAGGTATTACTTTAATCTTGAAAGTTAGACCTTAGTCTTGCCCTAGCTAGTAGCTAGTAACCATTTCCGAAAACGTTTTTTCTTTGTATATTTTGAGAGGCTAGGACTTGTTGCGAAAGTGAAACTCTGCAGCAGCTTACTAAACAAAGAAATGTGAACTAAGCGGATATGCGCTTTGTCGACTTCCAGAAAACGAGACAACTCCGGCCGCAAAAAGTTCGAGTAGTTCTAAAGACTACAAGTGATTCATTGGAATGGAAAATCGGAACTTGATTTTCATGTTACGAAGAATAACGGAAAATAGTGATAAGAGCGAGAGGTGAAGTGTCCGATCCGGGAAATAGAACGATATACCTTTTGGTCAAGAGTTTACGATTGTTATCGACTGCGATCGCCGAATTCCATCGGAAAAGTTCGGTCATTTGTACACTGGCAAGATTTGTCCGTAGACAGTGATCCCGTTTCTCCGTAAAAGCAGCGTTTTGCAATTAATTCATCTACTGCAAAACATACGGAGGTTACACCATTGCTTATAAGCCATATATGGATCAGCAATATTCTTATTGTTATCTACTTTGTTCTTAGATAACAATTCAAATATTTTTATTCAAGGTTTGTTATCTGTTTTCTACTTTGGTAACAATAATGATTCAGTTCAACTTCAATTTGTTTTGGATCATCCAATCGATTTTCTATTTCTATGAAAAAAAATCAAAACGATTCTAACGTTAAGAATAATTCTTTTCAAGCGCCCTCCCTCCTTCCCCCCACAGGTTGCTTTGGCGGCTTGTTGTCGGAAACGATTTTTATGTAGTGACCACCCCAGAGCCCAGTTACAAATTCAGGGGAAAATTTCAAACGTATGAGAAATGTTCGAGGCACCTTCCCTCCTTACCCTCAGTAGCAAATCGCCCTCGATCCTTTTTAGTGGTATATTCAGTTTTATATCGATTTTACGGATCAACTACGTTAATATGAGGTGTTAAAAATCAATTCAGTGACATTCAAAACGTTGGGGACAAATTATCTTAGCGACCTAACAGCCTTCCCCTGACTGGAAAATCTCCTTAAAGTTATATCAGGCCAAAGAAGAAAGCGAGGCAGTGACAAAAGAGCTAAATTTTTGATGATGTTATTGTAATAATAATAATAATTATTATTATTATTATTATTATTACTATCACTATTATTGTTATTATTTGTTCTTCCCCTTCAAGAGCAGGGTTTTAACGTCAGTAAGAGATAGTTTCGCGATGCTGTTAAGCTACGTTATGATTGGCCGATCGATGACATTTCATCAGTATGTGCGTGTGGAGAAAACTTCACAGTAGATCACGCAATGATTTGCAAACGATGAGGTTTCGTAATCCAACGTCATAATGAGTTGAGAGACCTCGAGGCCGATCTCTTGAGTATGGTGTGTGGTGACGTCGAGGTCGAGCCAGTTCTCCAAGACATCACTGAAAACAGTTCAGTAGAGGGTCCAATAGAGCACAAGACGTAAGATTGGACATTCGGGCGCGTGGCCTCTGGGATCCCCAGAGCTCGGCATCCTTTGATGCGAGGATTTGCCACCCTAATGCCGAGTTTTACAGGGACCAGGAGCCGCAGCAGATCTATCACATCCATGAAAACGACAAGAAGCGGTTGTATTCAAGGAGACTGTTGGATGTTGAGCATGGCCCGTTCACGCCGCTTGTATTTACAACTACTGGAGGGATGGGGAAGGAATGTATATAAGTACCATAGTCGACTGGCTGAGCTGATAGTCGCCAAGAAAGGAGAACAATACTCGCAAACAATTTCCTGGATTCGAGCAAGGACATGCTTTGCACTCCTTCGGTCGGCCCTGGTTTAATTTGCCTTCGAGTATCGAGGGTGAAGCGCCGTACTGCGTTTGACTACAACAATTGTGATATTGAAATCGCAGCAGCTGCCGAAGGAGCCATTGACGTTGTTTAGTGTTTGTTTTCTTTTCTTTTTTTTTAGCAGCCTTGTATAGGGTTTTAGTTTTGCTATTCGCCTTTCGCTTTTCTAGTTTTGTGTCTCGAGAATAAAATCTAAATAATCGAACTCCAAGAAACAAAGGGACTTGTAATTTTGCATATGTCAGTAACAACGTTTTTTTAAAAAGTATAATGCATGAACACTTTTTAACATGAAGTGCAGAATTTGAAAGCGTTTATTGAATTTTTATCTGAAACTTTTCTGTATTTGTTTTCGAAGAATTGTAAATAAAGTTTGCTATTATTATTTGTAAGCATAATTTAACCGCGGCCCGGTTGGCTTAGTTGGTAGAGCACCAGACTGCTGGGCGAGAGAAGGTGGGTCCAAACCCCAGGCTGGATCACAAACCAGGCTTAGGTAGGATCATGCTGGCTGTTTGCTTAACATCTGCTCTTCAGTTCGGATGATCACGTCACTAGACAGGTAAGCCGTTAGCGTTGTCTCCTTTACCCCCACACGTCAAACTGGAAGGAGACGTGAAAGAGCCCACACACCGAACGAAACTGGAGTAGGGCACGTAGTCCCATGTTGTGGTCTGTCCCGTACATCAGGGCTGGGATAGAGGCGATGAGCTGGACGGCACCCGTCCCCAAGGGCCTCTTTTGGGTCACAGAAACTAGTCCAAGGCGAAATTCAAAACATTTTGTGTATTTGCAAATTTGGCGGAAAAAAGAAAAAATCAAACAGATTGAAGCACTGCGGGGAGATGCTCGTCTCCACCCTCCAACCGATATAAATTTCAGAAAAACTTCCTAATTCAAATAAACGGAAATTAAACAACTATCTGCTGAATATCACTCATTGAATTGGTTACCAAAGGTTCACCCTTGTTCTTCAATTAAATTTGAAACCAAAACTTATGTTCTTGTAACCACGTAAGATTTTCGTGAACGCGGAACTTTTAGTTCAAAACTTTAATTTTCTTTCCTGTGACTCAAAATTATATGCCTCCATTTTGTGGTAATTCTAATTACATTACTCCTAACCGAATTGAATAACACGTGTTGGACTTATCTGAATAAGTTGCGCTTGAGTGGCAGAGTGATGGAACATTCTTGGCTTGCGTTCCCCAATCGTAGGTTTATCATAACCGTTCATATTTTGACCTAAAAGATGAAAACCAGTTGATTAGACAATAAGACTGCAGTGCCCAACGTAAACTCAGACCAGACCATATAAACGGGCCCTAGGGCATCTTAACCACTTCTGATTCAATGGAATTTATAATAATAGTAGTAAATTTGATGCCGTGTGTTTGTAGCAGGATAACAGCACAACGTTGCGGGAATACGGTGCATGTTTCATGCCAGGGAGAGACAGAGAAACATACAAATAAAAACAATTCTGGTCAAGTCTTACCTTAATTCTGGAACCTAAAGTTTGTAACAAATGTGTCTTCAGGTTCCACTCATCGTGTAAGTTCTTTCACGGTCATCTAGCGAGAAAGAGAGAAAGAAATTTACTAACATAATACCGTGATGCGGATGCGAAATGTTCGCCAGTTTTGCGAAAGAAAATCTTACGTCGTTGACATTATTTAATTTAGATCTCGGAGCTGAACGAAACCAGGTGGAGATCACCTGCATCCTAACAAGATTTAGTGACGATTCAGCCGTAGAAATAAGTGTCGCACGTTATGTTCATAAACGAAACTAAAGTCAGTTCCTAACGAGTTCACTCGATGTTGCTTGCAATACCTCGAAAACGAAATATTTTGGAAACGAAATACTCATAGTAAGACCAAATACAACTAATTTCTAGGAGAACTAACCTGCAGACGCCTCTGATATTTGACGCAGTGCACATCAAGAAGACCTCAAAATGAACTTCAACAGCACATGGCGGACACCGCCAGAAGTAATGGGTGCGCCTTTTGACTCACCTGTTTTTATACCGTATTAAAAATTCATAACGTAAAAGTGTAAAATATTTGGATCGACCAGGAAACACTGAGCGATTACTTAACACGTTACCGCAACTCCCTTGTTGGAATTTGTCTCATGTTGCTTCTGGTATCTTTTGTCAGTTGGGAATTCATATTTTGCATGGCAGTGACAAGACCAACACAGGCTACTGAATTACATCCTTTCAGAGAGTGAAAAGTCGTTTCTTTATGAATAAATCAATATAAATAGCGAATGCGTCTTCAGCTTAAAATTAATAATTGACTCTTTCGTTTACGTCGCGTTTTTGCTCCAACTACGGGACAGGCACTTAATCAGTGAAGAATGGAATTAAGGGAGAAATTTAAAGTTTGGCATGGATTCCAGCAAGTTCAGGTACCTTGAATCTGACTTGAGGTGTGTATGGTGATCCACACAAAGAAACAAATGAAAATTAGTTTTAACTTTAGCGCCGGTTCCTTCGATCGTCTTTAGAAGGTCATTGCCTGGTTTTATGAAATCTCTCCTTTCCTCATTTTCTTACTCAGGTACCATGACGCTGTCTTTCTTCTTCTTCTCTCAGTTTATGTGGGTAAATAGTCTTCAAGTCTGTCAAGCAATTTATCTTGAAAAAAGGACGAAGGAAGCAAAGAACTGAAGAAGGGAAAAAAAGAAAGGAAAAAATCTGACACATAGATAAGGCACGATTCAACAATGCCTTTGGCCCTCGGTGTTTTAGAATGCTTTGATACCTCTCACGGTCTTACGATACGATTTGTTGTTTTAATTTATTGAAAACCGAATATAAACTACTATTTTTGACTATTTTTGTGACTATTTTTATGTGCTATTTCATCAGATTTGAACGAAGTACCACCAGATCCTAATGTTGAATGCATGTGCGAAAGTTTTACGATCATTTGAGTTATTGACTCGAACGTGATACTAGTGCAATCATAAAGAAATCCACCAAAAAATCATGCAAGTTAGACCCAATGCCAACCCAACTGGTTGTCGACTGTCTTGACCAGTTGCTACCTGTTATAACTACCATCGTTAATTGCTCACAATCCGGCACAAGGTGTTTTCCCTGAAGCGTGGAAGGACGCGCTTGTCAAGCCTCTTCTCAAGAAACCTGGTCTTGGTACTGCTTATAAGAATTTGAGGCCCGTAAGCAATCTGCAGTTTCTATCAAAAGTAACAGAGAAAGCAGTTTTTGACCAATTACATTGTCATCTGGCTGAGAATGATTTGTATCCCCTACTACAATCCGCATACAGAAAGAAACACAGCACGGAAACGGCAATTCTAAAAGTTGTAAATGACATCAAACGAAGGAAAAACGGAATTCTTAGTAATTGGGACTCGACAACAACTAGACAAAGTATCCCTTGATGAAATGACAATTGGACATACTAAAGTTAAAACAACTACTTCAGCGAGGAGCCTTGGAGTATGGTTTGATCGAAACATGCAATTTCACACCAATATAACGAAAATGTGCGCTATGGGACATTTCTATCTATACAACATAAGGAGAATAAGGAAGCATCTCACATATGAGTCAACTCGTGTACTAACACAGGCAACGATAATAGCCCGATTGGATTACTGCAATAGTCCTCTTTATGGATGCTCTGATGGTCAAATTAAAATACTTCAGCGTTTGCAAAATATGGCTGCTAGACTTATATGTAACTCTACACGTTTTTGTTCGTATCACGCCGTCGCTTTTCAAGTTGCACTGGCTACCAGTCAAACTCAGAATTAAATACAAAATTTTATTGGTGACTTCAGTACAAGGCAATACATGAGCTATCACCTGTTTACATACAAAGTCTAGTTCAAGTCAAAAAGAAATCACGATACAATCTCCGATCTAATGATGAACTTTTATTGGCTCCACCAACTTTTAAATCAAACAAGACAACAGGAGATAGAGCTTTTCAAGTGGCTGCACCCTCTGAATGGAACTAACTTCCAAAATCACTCAGATTAGAGAACGATTTAAAATCTTTTAAAACAAAACTTAAGACATTTTTATTTCAAAAGGCTTATTATTCATTTAACTCATTAACTTCTTACCACTGTAAATATTATCATAATCATGATTAGTTATAATTTAAATATTGCAAATAATCTTATTGTTAATTTTAAGCGCCTGAGATCATCTATTTATGGATCATGCGCTATATAAGTAATTTATTATTATTATTATTATTATTATTATTATCTTTGTTTAACATCATGTTCTGGCTGTTGTCATTGCCGTGATTACTTCCATTAGGCGAGTCACAACAAATGACCAAGGGCTAACGGAATTATCTCTTCTTCACATTTCCAGTACCTTCCTCAATATCCTTGCAGTTCCCAACAACGCAGTCTTTTGCACCACTCCAACACTGAATGTTATCCCTAGCTTTTCAATCCACCTATCAAATCCTTTGGTGACACTTCCAAGGGCCCCTATTACTAAAGGTACAACCTCCACCTTTTTAAGTTTCCACAATCTTCCAATCTCCCTCTTCAAATCCTGATACTTTTCTACTTTTTCTCTTTCTTTTTCCTCCACTCTTACATCAGCTGGTACAGCAATATCGATGATTAGCCCCTTTCGCTCTTTCTTGTCAATTACAATTATGTCTGGTCTTCTCGCCTCTATCACGTTGTCACACTGAACATTGATATCCCACAAAACCTTAACTTCTTCATTTTCTACTACTCCTTCTGGGACATGTTCATACCACTTTTCCGTATGCTCTAACCCATTCTTCTTACATTATTATTATTATTATTATTATTATTATTATTATTATTATTATTATTATTATTATTATTATTATTATTATTATTATTATTATTATTATTATTATTGGGGTCTTCTTTGAGAGCAATCTGGCTTCGAAGGTTCATGTCTTTGGTACGGTCTGAAAAAAAAAACTGAATTCCGTCTTAAATGGGATAGGGAAATTAGAGATTTGTGCCTTAAACAGGTGCGAGTAACAAGAACACCACACAAATTAATACCTTTGGTAAGCTGAAAGCCACTCATTGGGCACTATGGCCACATGGTAGCGGGCATTACCTCTTAAATCTACCAAATAAAGTTTGAGCCAGAGCATTAACAATGAAAATGTGAATGTGAACATGATTGATAAAAACGTAGTTTGAACCATTTTAGTGTAGAACTAGTTATTTGATCTATTTTGCCGCTAATTCCCTGATGACGTCTGTGTTGTCAGACAAAACCAGTCGGATAATAAAGTATTAACAAAGTTGACAAGATCCGTTGCTGTGTGCTACCCACTAGTTTTTAGAAAAAAAAATGCAAACGAAAATATTAAAAAATTGAACAAAATGTCTGAGTTCCACGATTCGTACTTCAAAACAAGTAAAATCCGTCAAATCCATGTTGAAATATTGAAGGAGTTCGTGATCCACTGAGCTTTTGAATTCCGCCAATCCGTAAAATGTATCCTCAAAATCCGAAACTGAACCGAGTAACTTTTTTAGCCAAATCCGTCGATCCGCGAACCAAGTATTCACCCCCGTCATTTTGACATCATGATAATACGCTTAAAGTGCAAGCAGAAACTATCAGTAGCTTTCCAAGGGGCTGTCACAATTTTTTTGCTTGACCATCTATACATGGCATTCTTGTAAAGGAGGTTTAATAATTTCCTGGGGGTGGGGATAATTTATACCTATTTAAATATTTTAGCATTTTATTACAAGGAATTTGATACTCTTAGATAGATTTGACTGAGCTTGTGGTGTTGTCATACCTGACGAATACACCACATCTAAATAAAGTTATTACTTACTTCCTCACTTACTCACGCTTCGCGCCTTCGCCCTCAACGTCTTGCGCTTCGCGTTCGGCTAAGTAAACGCCGGGTATGCAGGCTAAGAACGCGCATACTGTTTGGAACAACTCCAGCCATGTTAACTCCGGAAAACAGAGGCTGTGCTTGTAAGGATCCCATCCAATGCAGTAATACGTGTCTCGCGTGGATCCGTGTGGAGTACATGAACTTAGTTATTCAGTTTACGGCTGCTGGGCCGATATATGCAGGACCAGGAATATCGCCCAGAGCTAGCTTTACGCGCCTGTCCTCAATTTATCTTTGAATGAAACGTTAACCGCCGTTGTTTGAGCTTCGACTGCTCTTTAAGATTGAGCTTCACCATCTCGTTTTCCAGGGCCTGCATTTGCTGATCAACAGCAGCTTAACGCCCGTATGACGTTAGTTGGTGCAAAGGTACTGGAGAAGAGGATGGAGTTTGCTAGACATTACGTTCGCCGCCCCGGCAGACCTTGCAGCAAGTCCTCTCAAACTTTTGGAATAACTCAGTTTTCGATATGGTTGCAGACGTGCCGCATTCTTTCAAAAGAAAACTATTTAGCAATGGAAACCGCCTTAGGCCTGAAGCCAGCAGACAACTCTAACTTCAGAATCCAAATAAATTTTTGTTGCCTAATGGCGAAGCACTACATCTGGATATGCCGTTCAAAAGAATGGCATCCGACTCAAAACAACTTCTCGTTTTTCCTGAAACATATTCACCGAATGGAAATAAGACACCGCCAAGTAGTTTATGGAAATGGAGCCACTTCTGCCCTCGCTGGATCGATTCTCCTGAATCCTGAATCCTAAATTCCTAATCCTAAAATCCTAAATTCTTTTGAAAGTATACCTAGGCTACTAATATAGGGATAAGGAAGTTTTCACCTAAAGGAAAAATTGAATGTATAATTACTAGTCGTAGCTAAAATTTATGTTATGACATGCTAGAAAACATGTAATTTAACGTAATTAGAACTGGTTAAGTATTTTCTGTAATGCTTTGTTATGTAATGTAAGTGAAAGTTGTATTGTAATGAAAAAAATGCTTTAACTAAAAACCCACGGGGGCAAAATTGAAAAAAAGTCCATAATGGCGGACGGCTCGGGAAAGCCTCAGTACGACTACATGAAAACGAGGCGGGTGAGGATAGAATTCGTGAACAAGTTTAGAGTGTAGCGAGTTTTTTCATTAATCAAACTATTGTACAACGTCGAAATTCTCTATGAGTGAAATAAAATCTGTACAAAATCGTTATTGCTGTGTACCACTTTGTAAGCAAAAAGGATCGACAGGTCCGAATGGCGAGAAAGTTGGATTTTTTACCATACCTACCGATAAGTACTTGAAGGAGCAATGGCTGCACGCTATCCGAGGAGACCCGGGAAAACATTTTTCGATTACAGATTCTACAACAGTTTGCTCTCTACATTTTACGAAAGAACACCTGAAAAAAAAATTGGGTATAAGGCGACTGAATTACGTCGATGGAGCAGTTCCATCAGTTTTTGCGTGGAAAAGGAGCTCATCGAGAAAGTGACCGGCACCTAAAGTCAGGATTACTCTCTCGAGTCTAAAGAAAAGTAAAACTCGAACATCCCTGAACATGAGTGCAGCTGAAAGTTCATCGTCAAAAACGTTAGGTATGGATGTAAATAATGCCAGGAGAAATTCGGATTGTTGGGAAGAAAATGAATCAAGACTAACAACCAGCGAGACTGGTGTGGCATCACCCATTCGGAATAACAGTTTGTCCTACGAAAATCTTCAGAGAAAGGTGGCTGAAATACTGAGAGCATTTACTTGAAGAGAGCTGAACGAGCAACGCTAAACTAGAAGCTGAAGTGGAAAGAGTAAGGGCTCATGCTTTCAAACCTTCAGACAAAAAAGAAAACAGAATGTTAACATTAGGCAATTTTATTTCAGATGAAGACATTGCATTTTACACAGGATTTCCTTCACATTAAGTTTTCATGGCAACATTTACATGTAACTTCTTAAATCTGGGAAATAATGGTCAAAACATTCGGTATTGGCGTTCTGTTCCCATGTGTCATATTACTGTTCCACACAGACTCCACTGAACCACAACGCTTTAATTACTCAAGTCCTGAGTGTACATTTTGTTTGAAAACTCTCGGCGGCCACGACAATCTCGTACCGTGAGTCTTCGTTCCTTACTGCGGATGCTGGCTTGACGAAACGAGCGACTCTCGAAAGATCCGTTCGAGGGGCGGTTTTGATTGGTTGTTCAGAAACAATGCAAATGTCCGGAACTAAATACGGACACTCTCTTGGCTGGGGTCGCACTAGAGACAAGTCTTTAAAATGTCTGAAGATAGCGCGGACAATTTTGTCTCAGAACTTGTGCAAGACAATTGAAATGTTGTCATTTGAGGTCGCACTATAGACACAATCATCAGAGACGTGAACTTAAGTAAACATAAGACCTGTCAGTACAAGAGCACTCACGCATGCATATTATTTCCCGCTCATTTCGCGCTCAACGATCCGTCGCAATGAATCCGCGCCAGCTCGCTCTATTCCTTGGTTTTTATTTCTATGTTCTTAACGTGAATGCAGCTAATGATGCTCAAAGGATCATTCTCCTCGCTTCCCTTGTACAAATACGGGCACTTCAAGCCCAAATTCTTTTGTGGAACCAACGACGACGAAGAAGACGTCGAGGACGCCGCGTGCCTTGTTTTGGGTCTTGCCACGACCACAGCAGTCGTGGTTTGACATTCGTTATTTTGATGCCACAATTCCTGGAGAATATTTTAGGCGACAGCTCCGGTTAAACAGGAATACGTTTTCGCTGCTGTTGAATATTCTTCGCCCGCGCCTAGCAAGGCAAAATACGCACAATTTGTTGATGATTTATGCTTTGATTCCGCCTCCAGAATAACTGCCCTGGCCTCGGTCTTGCGCCTCGTTTAGGTTAGTTTGGTCCTGATCGATGTTAAAATAAAAGGGATAACTGGGATTCATGATTATGTGACTGTGAAGAAACACTGCACTACAAAGTTCGCGAGGAAAAGTGAAATGTGGACCAAAGAAAACTCAAGTTTTACAGAATTGACTGACAGGTTTATCACAAGAAAAACAATTTTTGTTTGTTGTTCGCAAAAAGTCGTGCTCTGAGGTAGGACGACGGCGCCTTTGAAGATTTGTCTCCGTGGACAAGTTTTTGTCCGCGTCAAGACAAGTAGGTCGCACTTGGCGTGGCCAACTGATGACAGAATTTTGACGTATTTTTTGGTTATCTAAACAAACTTGTCTCAGTTTTGTCTCTAGCGCGACCCCAGCCTTAGTCACCTGGTCCCTTATTAGAGCATTTAGAGGTAATACAACCAATACAGTCGAGTTAGTTTCTGTTGTTCTTCTACGCGTACATCAGAGTCCAACGACAAGGAAGTCAGCGAACTCACCATGTTTATTGCAGACTGACCAAAGCTACAGGCATGCGCAATTAAACCGGAAGTCCGGTATTTTCGGACTTCAAATGGGATCTTTCCAGGATCGTTTGGTAGGTACTTTAAGTAAGGTTATTAAAGTGTATCATAATATGAATTAATTAGTCCATGTATAGCCATGTATTACCATGTATTGCCATGTATAACCATGTATAGTCATGTATACCCATTTATTGCCATGTATAGCCATGTATAACCATGTATAGCCATGTATACCCATTTATTGCCATGTATAGCCATGTGTAGCCATGTATAGCCGTGTATACCCATTTATTGCCATGTATGGCCATATATAGCCATGTATAGCCATGTATACCCATTTATTGCTATGTATAGCCATGTATACCTTTTCATTGCCATGTATAGCCATGTATAACCATGTATACCCATGTATTGCCATGTATTGCCTTGTATAGCCATGTGTAGCCATGTATTGCCATGTAGAACCATGTATAGCCATGTATAACCATGTATAACCATGTATTGCCATGTATTGTCATGTATTATCATGTATAACCATGTATAGCTTTGTATAGCCATGTATTGCCATGTATAGCCATGTCAGATAGCCACGTATAACCATATATAGCCATGTATTGTATGTATAACCATGTATAGCCATGTATTGCCATGTATGGCCATGTATGGCCATGTATTGCCATGTATACCCATGTATTGCCATGTATTGCCATGTATAGCCATGTATTGCCATATAGAACCATGTATAACCATGTATAGTCATGTATACCCATTTATTGCCATGTATAGCCATGTATACCCATTTATTGCCATGTATAGCCATGTATAGCCATGTATACCCATTTATTGCCATGTATGGCCATATATAGCCATGTATAGCCATGTATACCCATTTATTGGTATGTATAGCCATGTATAGCCATGTATACCTTTTCATTGCCATGTATAACGACGTCTAAAAGCAAGTCCTGCTGGAGTCGTGCTGGAGTCGTCCTACAGTACTAGTCGAGCCAGCTAGGAACGGCAGTAGCACGACGTTTGAAACGAATCTAAGGGAAAGTCGAAACCGCGATTTGTCAATAAAACGAACAGAGACCGGCAATTTGTGCCCGCCGATGCCTCTGATTCCCCCGGGACAAAATGGAAACTACTATCATGTCTCGATTTGGTATTATATCACTTTAAGACTTTACTTTTCGCTGAAATTAGTGTGGAGAAATTAGTGTACCCTATTGTTTGCAATATTTGAAATTATCTACAAGAGCCAATATATTTGTAGGTCATCATCTTTCAGTGCCTCAAATTTCCTGTGTATTGCCATGTATTGCCATGTATAGCCATGTATAGCCATCTATTGCCATATAGAACCATGTATAACCATGTATAGTCATGTATACCCATTTATTGCTATGTATAGCCATGTATAGCCATGTATACCTTTTCATTGCCATGTATAGCCATGTATACCCATGTATTGCCATGTATTGCCTTGTATAGCCATGTGTAGCCATGTATTGCCATGTAGAACCATGTATAGCTATGTATTGCCATGTATAGCCATGTATAGCCATGTATAGCCATGTATTGCCATGTATTGTCATGTATTATCATGTATAACCATGTATAGCCATGTATTGCCATGTATAGCCATGTATAACCATATATAGCCATGTATTGTCATGTATAACCATGTATAGCTATGTATAGCCATGTATTGCCATGTATGGCCATGTATAGCCATGTATTGCCATGTATTGCCATGTATTGCCATGTATACCCATGTATTGCCATGTATAGCAATGTATTGCCATGTATAGCCATGTATTGCCATGTATTGTCATGTATTATCATGTATAACCATGTATAGCTTTGTATAGCCATGTATTGCCATGTATAGCCACGTATAACCATATATAGCCATGTATTGTCATGTATAGCCATGTATAGCTATGTATAGCCATGTATTGCCATGTATTGCCATGTATGGCCATGTATGGCCATGTATGGCCATGTATGGCCATGTATACCCATGTATGGCCATGTATTGCCATGTATTGCCATGTATAGCCATGTATTGCCATATAGAACCATGTATAACCATGTATAGTCATGTATACCCATTTATTGCCATGTATAGCCATGTATAACCATGTATAGCCATGTATACCCATTTATTGCCATGTATAGCCATGTATAGCCATGTGTAGCCATATATAGCCATGTGTAGCCATGTAGAACCATGTATAGCCATGTATAGCCATGTATAAACATGTATTGCCATGCATAGCCATGTATAACCATGTATACCCATGTATTGTCATGTATAACCATGTATAGCTATGTATAGCCATGTATAGCCATGTATAGCCATGTATTGCCATGTATAACCATGTATAACCATGTATAACCATGTATACCCATGAATTGCCATGTATAGCCACGTATAGCCATGTAGCGCCATGTATAGCCACGTATAGCCACGTAGCGCCGTGTACAGCCATGTATAGCCATGTATTGCCATGTATAGCATGTATAGCCATGTATTGCCATGTATTGCCGTGTATAATCATTTATAGCCATGTACTGCCATGTATCGCCATGTATAGCCATGTATCGCCACGTATAGCCATGTATTGCCATGTATAGCCATGTATTACTATGTATTACTATGGATAGCAATGTATAGCCATGTATTGCCATGTATAGCCATGTATTACTATGTATTACTATGGATAGCAATGTATAGCCATGTATTGCCATGTATAGCCATGTATTGCCATGCATAATCATGTATTGCCATGTGTAGCCATGTGTAGCCATGTATTGCCATGCATTCCCATGTATTGCCATGTAGATCCATGTAGATCCATGTATAGCCATGTATTGCCATGTATAGCCATGTGTGGCCATGTGTGGCCATGTATTGCCATCTGTAGCCATGTATTGCCATGTATGCCATGGTTGTGTGTAAGTGTAAGGGAAGTCGAGGGGTCCTTGTTTACGCATTGGTAAAAAGTGTACCAGCTCCTGTAGATGTTCAAACCTCGGAAACAAGGAGGACTGCCCTAACAAAAGAAGCTCTAATTTAACAAGCACCAAGCGGAAAAGGACAAATCCGCAAACATACAAACGACGCATGAGAGGCGCTGATTACTTAGCAAAGGAGGGATTTGTCGTATCAAATGGTCCGTGGACAAATCTCGAGTGTATCATTCTCTTTGTGGTAACCGAGATTATCGACTCTTCGGGCGTTGCCGTGATCTCTTAAAATGTAGCGGAATCAGTTGTATAATTTTGTTGTGTCCTCTGCAAAAGTAAAAGAAATAGGTTTGGCTGTAACTTATAAACCGTTCTCAAGCATAGTTGTAAAACTGTCTCAATTGAAAGATAAACATTCTTTGCACAAGTCATTGATGGATAGTTTTTAACCTACCAAATCAAGCAGCATGGACTTATTTTCCTTTCGAACGGCGATAATTAATATTAACTTCCATGTTTCAGTTTACTTGTAATGAAGTCTTCAGAGAATTGCAATGGTAGATTTGGTACACAGATACCGAATGGTTAAGTCATTTAACAGGAGTTTTTTAAAAGTCTTTAAAGCCTGGAAATAGGAAAAAAAGGCCAGACGTTTGATCAAAAGACAAACCTAACGCTATGTTTAGGCCAAAACTAACTTATGATAATTGTTTCCATTTCATATTGCTTTTTCACATTGTTTTTTTTTTCATATTGTTATGTTCCTGAATACATTCTTTTTTATAAAAACGTCTAATTTTAGAGCTGAGGCTTGATGTTCTTATTTTCCTCACGATTTGAACCTGAAAACGTTCTTAAGGTGTTCTTAAATTACATGCCTGGTATACACACCATGTCGCGCCAACCAACTGCTAGTACATTAAGCTTTACAAAAAGTACGGAACATAGAGTCTCACAACGCGACATAAAGTCATAAGATGTTACAGTGAAAACGCAGAAAAAGTTCTCGTGTACATAGTATCCTACTCATTTAAAAAAAAGATGAGCAAAATAGGGATGTCCATTGTCAGCCTCAACGTTCTTACAAAAGAGGTTCTTATAAAAAAAAACAAACGTGTACTGTTTAGTGAAGATAATCCTTGATTAAAGAATGACGTTCATTTCATTGGCTTGTTTATTGTTTCAGTGGGTTATGGTCCGTTTCATTGGATGACTTAAAACAACATAACCATTTGAGCCTTGACACTTTCAATTTTTTTCTTCCAGACATCAAGCGAAATATCTTTGGCGCGCAAAACGTATTCCGATAACTGCTCCTCCCAGGAGCCGCGAATGGCTAGGACTGAAAATAATGGCAATACGACGAGACCTCTGCACGTAGTATAGTTCTTTTATTTCGTCTTTAAAAAGTGTTTTCCTTGCTATCGATGTACAAAGCTACAGAATGTATTTGTTCCACAGAATGGAACTGAAGAAAATCAACTTATTGTGTCAGGCAGTTTAACAGGAGGTCTTACTCTTGATAGATGCCTTGATGGAGTAGTAATGGAAGATGAAAAACTGCGAAATAATCGTTTGTCACAATCTTCGGGTAACGACAACTTTAAAGTAGACTTGGCCCGGACAGTCTGGCTACTCGTGTCCTGGTCGAATGTGCCTCAGAACTGTCTCCATCAGTATGCGAGATCTTTAATAAACCGCTTTTGTCTGGTGCCTTACCAAAACTGTGAAAAGAGACCGTGGTCACCCTGATTCACAAATCAAACAACCTCAGAGCCAACTCATTCATGCATTAATGTAACAAATGCCAGGATTTGTGAAAGGAATGGCGTCACCCACCCATCTGTGCAGTATGCAGCTCAGAGTAGAACGTTATAATCACTATAAATGATAGGGAAAAATGATAGGGAGATCTTAAAGCAGCGAACATCAGTTTCGTGATTGTTCCCTTTTGATTTCCAGAACAAAACCAACGTTCTGCTCCAAAATTAAAGCCAGTGAGATGCTGGCTATAGATGTCTTAACATGGCAATCCAAGATAATAAATGGCTATACACGCTTTTCATGGCTATACATGGGAATACATGGCTATACATAGTAATACATGGCTATACATGGCTATACATGGCTATACAAGGCTATACATGGCAATACATTACTATACATGGCTATACATGGCTATACATGGCAATAAATGGGTAAATGTGGCTATACGTGGCTATACATGGTTATACATGGCAATACATGGCAATACATGGGTATACATGGCAATAAATGGGTATACATGGCTATACATGGCTATACATGGTTCTACATGGCAATGCATGGCTATACATGGCTATACATGGCAATAAATGAGTATACATGGCTATACATGGCAATACATGGCTATACATGGCAATAAATGAGTATACATGGTTCTACATGGTAATACATGGCTATACATGGCTATACATGGCAAGAAATGAGTATACATGGCTATACATGGCTATACATGGTTATACATGGCTCTACATCGCCATATATGGCTATACATATTGCTATACATGGGAATATATGGGTATACATGGCTATGCATGGCTATACATGGTGATACATGGCAATACATGGCAATACATGGGTATACATGGCTATACATGTATATACATGGCTATACATGCAATACATGGCTATACATGGTTATACATGGCTATACATGGCAATAAATGGGTATACGTGGCTATACATGGTTATACATGGCAATACATGGCAATACATTGCAATACATGGCTATACATGGCTATACATGGCAATACATGGCAATACATGGCGATACATGGTTATACATGGCTATACATGGCTACACATGGCTATACATTCTTCTACATGGCAATACATGGCAATACATGGGTAGACATGCCATACATGGCAATATATGGGCATATATGGCTATACATGGCTATACATGGTTATACATGGCTATACATTGCAATAAATGGGTATACATGGCTATACATGGCTATAAATGGCTATACATGGCTATATATGGCAATATATGGCGATACATGGCTATACATGGTAATACATGGCAATATATGGCGATACATGGCTATACATGACAATACATGCTTATACATTGCAATACATGCCTTTACAATTTACATTTATGATACACTTTAATAACCTTACTTAAAGTACATACCCACTTTGGGCTCAGACTTGGGCATCACGTGACCTAGATCAACAGTTCGTGTTTTGATGAGTTCAAATCGGCTCGGTTTCTTGCTTTATGAGTGTGTTTTCGAGCCATTTTCCTCTGCAGAAGCCCACAAGTCGGCATCATTAAGCTGGAATGTGGGTAGAGGCAAGCCTCTGAAAGAAAACAGAGGTGAGAGGTGGTTTCATGTAGACTGGGACGCCTAAGATGTTTGTATCAAGTTTGGCGGGTTCACGAGTGAAGTTGTCTCTCTGGCCCATCTGTGGATGGCTTCCAGGACCTACCAAGACTATTTGGCCAAGTTTTGACTTGGAAAATTTTCAACCGACGCGATATTTTGCTGGTAGGACTGGGTGGCCCGACATAATGCCGTAATAATTCTTTGAAATGGAAATGGTAAGAGTTCCCTTTTCGAGTTATGGCGGAATTACCCAGAATTCCTTTCGGGCATGAACGAGGCAACGGTTGTATTCTCGACACTGGCTTTCGTCAAATGGAGCAACAAGGGCCGGCAAATAAAGTGAGAAGGAATTTTCCAGCTAAATACCAAGATCTGGCTTTGAGGTGTGTTGTTAACGCAAACTTTTGATTTTTTGAGCAATTTTTTATCTTAAAGGATTGACACTTTTTTGGTGTTGCACTTTGAGCAAATTGCCGGATTTTTGGGATTTGTTGCCATAAGAACGGTTCACTGCAATGGACACCGGGAATCATTGTGGACGTTTTAGGCTGCGATGGATGTCACACCAACCCGTCGGCACAATGAACACACTTTCGTAATGTTGACTCTTAAGTTCAACAAGAAACAAATATCAAAAGTAGTAATGGTATTTACAACGCATATATGCGTAGTTGGGCTTTTAAGGGTTAAATGATAACGTTAGCATTGAATTACACTCTTAGTTGTAAATATTTTGGGGTTGGGAATGCCAGTTTATTTCTCTCTTTTCCAACTGATTCTTTGGCATTATTCGACCTTCTTGTATAGCAAAACAGCTCAGAAGCGGTTCCATCTGAATAGCTATCTGAATTGTGGCTAAGGGAACGTAGTTTTTCTGGCAATGATCTCTTAAGGAAGTTCTTTATTCAAGAAGACATCACACATGCATTGGGCTCGAGCGAACACAGCTTTACTGTTAATGAGCTCTTAGCGCTGTCAGTCGGTGTTTCTTTAACAGCGATGATACAACGAAGTAGCGAATAACATATACAAATAGTAGCGAATAACATATACAAATAACATAGGACGAATACAAATCTGTGAAATTACTACTGACTACAACAGGGAAATAAAGAACTACTAGTGACAACAGCGAGGAAGAAACATTAAAGTAGGATTTTTAGATTCACATCTTTAAGCTGTTTGTTCAACGTGGGTCGTTCCCATTCAATACATACATACATCACCTTTATTTCACCTCGGATTTACAAGAGTAGCTGTATAGCTAATTTCTCCGAGAAAGAAAAAGAGGAAAAAAATAAAATAAAAAATAGATAAATAAATAAAATCGTATATTATATACGATTCATTAAACTACTATTTACATAAGTAACAATTGCATTGAATTTGTTCGAAAGAAATTTGGCATATTTTAGCTCTGAACTCATTCAAGGACGTGAATGACCTCATGTCCTCTGTTAGTTTGTTCCACATGTTTGCAGAAGTGCATCTGAAGGAGTGAAGACCATAAGTGTTGTATTAACGTATGGAATAACAAGTTTGCTTGATCCTCGTAGGTTGCGTTCAGCATTTCTCATTTTAAAAAGACCACGTACGAACTTCGGCATCGTTTCAAAGTGAATTGCCTTAAAAACTGTTTTCATCATGTCTTGGCATATCAGATGTAGGCCTTCTTTGATCTTAAGTTGAAAGATAGTTTGCGCCGATTCTTAGATGGCCGAAAAATAACTACCAGAACATACACTCTTACAAGACTCTGAACCCTGTAAATGTTTGTAGATGTGGAAATTACGATACGAGCGTTAATGCTCGCGGACCTTGGTGTTAAAGTGTCCAGTGGTTTCAACGACATAGCGGGCCTTACAGCCTACACTTGTAAATTTGTAAACCGACCTGGGAACGCAGCGCATTCGGGGTATCAGATCCGACAAACTAAACTTGTAGGTAGTAGAGGCTAACCTACAGTCAAGAACTTTGCAATATTTCTTCGCCATAGTTAATGGTCTTCCTAAGGTGAATCAACTGAGGGGGTTGTGAACCTAACTAAGAAGGTATTGATAGACTACCGTTATGATATTACAAGGGAAACGGTTTCTCGACCTCGCAAATTGCAAACAATGCAAATTTCTCTATCATATGAATGGCCTGCAACTCGAGTATTGTACCTTCAAATGCATTTAAAAACAAGGCAATCCCAATGGGACACGCGCCTATAGGGTAGTGTACAGCTCTTGCTTATCAGAGGTTATTGACCGGCCGGATCGGTCACGCATATTACATTAACGAAATTCTTAATGCAATTAACTTTGTTTGAACGTTACCGATAACTTTGTCTGTAGCAAACAATTTGTTCTTTATATTTGCAATCAGTTAAAAAAACAAATTTTGTCTAAGCATATCTTGCGAGGAGCTTCGAATTGGGGCAACCGTTATAGAAGAAAAAGAAAGTCGGACGCTTTACGTTCGATAACAATAGCCTACGAGCGGCTTTTGTTCCACGCCGAGAAACAAAAGCCGTAAAAGGTGTTTGTTCTTGCAGGCTTCCATAACAAACCCTTTCTTTGGATTCGTTAATATGAATTCGCTTAATTCCACATTCCTCCTTGTTTTTAGTTAAAATAACATTATTTACATCTAAGGTTCCTTACAGAAAGACAGCTGTGCTTCAGCAAATTGTTACACGAAAAAGATAGATAGCTTTTAGTTTCATTAATTTGAAGCTGAGATATTCAATTCATAAAATAAAAACGAAAAAACTCAGAAAATATGAGGAGAGGAAATAATCATCAACAAAAACCACACAGTTCTTTTAGCATCAGGCTTCTTGGACAAAATGAACGGTTTGCCTGAATTACGTACAAACAAAAAGCGATAACCACAGATCATGCGCGTGAAAATTAATTACTTTTTAGGTAATAAAACCTTGTCAGGGTAACTAATCGGGGCTTTGTGAAGGTGGCTTAAACAATGCTCCGGTTTTTTTTCGGAAAGGTTTTCTTAATTCGATCTGTTTTTTGTTTCCTAAATTTTCGGTGGTTCAGTTTTAATGTTGAATTAATTGAGTGAACGATATGTAAGCGCGAGGGAGTGGCTTCCTCTCGTTGACGGCGTCGCTGTCTAAAGTACTTCTTTCTTTTTTTGTTAACCAATTCAACCTTGAAATTGAAAGAAACGTAATAAAGCCAGGAAAGCCGGAAGGTGTTAAAAGGCGTCGGGTGGATTGGGTCGCTGACTTTACAAGAGCCTCTGATAAGAGGACATACGGTCGATCGACAATCGGTAAAGGCCGCCGCACACTAGCCGATTTTTTGTCGCAGAGCTGCAGATTTTTTGTCGGTGTCAAATCGGGTTAATTAATCAGCTTGACGCACACTAGCCGATTTTTTGTCGGGACTAACCGCGTTTAGTCTTGGGGCCGAGTCGATCTCTGCCATGTTTGAAAAGAGGCTTGTTCACGTGACTCTCATGACAATTCCTCATTGGTTTAGGTACGCGTGATCCCCGACAAATTATCTTGGCCCACCGCACACTAGCCGACAAGGTCCGACACGACGTTTTGAGATCTAGCACTGTCAGATATCGCCCGACAAGCCCCGATCTTGTCGCAGACTTGTCTGAATCGCACACTAGCCGACAAGTGAAGATTTTTTGTCGGCCGACAAAAAATCGGCTAGTGTGCGGTAGCCTTAAGTACAGCTGAGTTACTGCAGTAAACTAGAACATTACTCATTTTAAAGGGGGAAGGGGACGGGGGCAAATAACTAGAGACTCGAGTGAAATCACTCTATTCAAAAAAAAAAAAAAATTGCTCCATGACAAACGACACATCAACGTGAGTCCAGGAAATGTTGAACCTATCCAAAAAATACTACAGTATTTGTATAATACAGGTTTCTGCAAATACCTTATGCTTACTTTTTGAGTAATGATTGCATGGAAAGGGAAACATCGGTCAAGTTTAAAAAGCAACATTCTGTTGTCACTGAACAAAAGCGAGGCTTTTTTCATTTGATAGCTCTATACTCGAGTCGCTAAACAATCTTAGGTTTGTCTCCTCTTTATCAATCACTTTGTTGGGTCTAGAGGGTCTTTCTACAGTAATTTGTACACTTGGGATTACTCTTTATTTGGCGTTCTTTTGTGTTCTGTCTTTTGTTTCTTTTGTTTTACGTCATTTGTGCTACGGTACCTGCAAAAGGAACCGGTTTAGAGTACAGTAAAAACCCGCGTGTAAGAACCTAGCGGTTTAAGAACCTACTGGCAGAAATTTCCCATTTTTATACCCCAAAATATAAGAACCTGTTTAGCCAAGCAAAATTTATTAGGTTCTTAAATGTGACTTATGGGATACTGTAGCACTATGACCAATTGTAATGATTCGATCATAAAATGAATGTGACCAGTAAATTAAGGCAAGAGGACTTTTTTTGCAGTTTTTACTTATTCCATTTATTATTATATTTTGTATGCAAATATTTCTGAAAAGATACTTAGTATATAATTGTTTAGTTAGTCTTACACAAGGCTCAAGACAAGACAGTTATTAATAAATGCTGTATCATAAAGGACCAAACCTATTTTTTCTGCTTTTACAGGAATGGTTTCTACTGAAAACTTAAGAACCTAATTAAGAACCTACTTTAGCCAAAATCGCAAATAACTACCTCCAAATATATAAGAACCT
Organism: Galaxea fascicularis; assembly: GCA_948470475.1. NCBI lineage: Eukaryota > Metazoa > Cnidaria > Anthozoa > Scleractinia > Euphylliidae > Galaxea > Galaxea fascicularis. Next base: position 6,869,358 of record OX419338.1, on the reverse strand, counting down.
GTTTTGCCAAACTTGGAAAAATGTAGGTTCTTGCACGCGGGTTTTTACTGTAGCTTCAATTGAGTGTCGTAAAATCAAAACCAAAGCAATTACTCTGACAAACGACAACAGTCTCAGCGGACCGCTCTGTGAACCAATCAGAATTTAAGGAAATCATATGCAATCGGCGCTAAGCGCGGGAAAATGTGCGCGTGCAACGAGCGAATAGTTTTGTGTTTGCTTCTCATTGGCTGAGAAAGTGGCGCGACTTTTGGCAACCCATCACAGAGCAAAGCAAAACCAAAGCAAATGGGAATTATTTCCGACAGTAAATTGAAAGTTGCTCTATTGATGTTACGAGTCTTGAGTCTTACAATCGATTTAAATTTTGGTTCTTTCTTTCATAGCTTGACGCTCTTGGAGCCTGCGAAGGGGCTGTCTTGGCAGAGCATGGGATGATAAACAACGTGGACTTAAAATAAAGAATAAAGGAGTTTGTGAACTGTGTATGAAATGCGATATTGTGTCATTAACAAATGAATGCTTTCGTCTGATTTAATTTTCCTAATGTTTTTTTTTTTTTAACTCGAGAGGGCCTAAATGGCCTACACCTCATTTTAAATGCAACTAACATCACTGCCTAGAGGCAGGGCATCAGCACATCGGTATCGAGGCATCTATAAATAAGAAATAAGTAGTTTCACTAATAATACACATCTCTATTTTGAACATCTTTCAGAGTTCATCTTTTGATGGCGCTTGCTCTTCTGAAGAGTCCACTTGAGTTGACTCAATTTGATCTTCTATGAGATCCTCAATCCTCGCCAGCTCATTTTCAATGACACCTTGACTCTAAAGTGAAGAATCCAAGAGGAACATTGACTTTTGAGAAACAAACAAACAAACAAACAGAAACAAATCAAAGAAACATAAAAGCAAAAACGTTTCACGAAAATGGAACGATTGACCATTTCTTCAGACTCAGTGGTCCATCAAGCTCGAAAACAACTTTCGTACGCGGTGCTTCTTATCATGAGATTCCACTTTTTAATGGCTTTGTGTGTTAAAAAAAAAAGATAGTTCTTGGGTGCGACAAGTTACTAGGTCTTTAACGAGAAGAACTTCAGGTCTAAGCCATCGTGAATTAGAAGAACAACTCACCGAATCGTCTTCCTGCAACAGTTCCATGTCAGACTCTGATATCTCTCCGTTCTTGTCCTTGTCTAACTCCTCAAATATCTGCAACCATAACGGTAATGAAATTATTAGCACTAAAACACAATAAATAGTAGTTGACAGATGATCGGATCTTGCCATGAACTGATGAAGCGGTATTTTTTGTCAGGTTTTTTACGGAAACTATCCGAAAGCAGAGCAAATACGTTTCCCACCTGAACCGAAATTACAATATATTTTTCACAATTGAAATGAAACTGGACCTAGTGAAAAAAATGCAACTTCGGGAATTTTCCGCTTTTGTTGATTTGCTGCATTACGACTTAGGGCCTGTTTAGATGGAGGCGGGTTAGTAACCCACCTCAACGGGGTCGAAAAATAGCTTGCGTTTACATGCAATCTTATCACCCCAGGGTCCCGGGTAACCTTTTCTTGAGACTCACTAAGTGGTCGCTAAGTACGTAAGCAGGCAAAATGACGGGGGAAAGGCGAATTTTAGCCTTTCCAAACTGGGGAGATAAATTCGGCGAAAACATTCGCCACGCTCATATCTGCGAGCAGCCGTATTGTTTAGATTCGCATTTGGCGCGCTTTTACGCGTAAGACGACCCCAGGTAGGCGGTTACCCCAACTTCAACCGTTTACATGGCAAAAAGCGACCCCGGCTAGGCGGGTTTCCCCGCATGGCAGACCGGGCAACCCGTCTTCGCAGGTCACCCCACCTATCATGTAAACGCAACGCCGAAAAAATAAGAGTTTATATGAACAGGCGAGTTACCCCACCTTCATGTAAACAGGCCCTTACTTACATCACAATTTGTGGGGAATAAAGGGCCTCCAATTTCTAAAGAAACTGTGGTGTTGCGCGGCTAAACTGGGAGACATTTGCGTCCGAAACAACGTTTTTTAGCCAGGCCCTTAATATCCTTCGTGGCATTTTCAAACCTTGTTTCCAGAATTCCAAAGGAATTCACTAAGATTTTACAAAAGTCTACGGTACACTGAAAAATATTACTTCGAATGCGTATCAGTTGAGGAAACGGCTATAAAACATTCATGCATGATTACAACGCTACCTTTTTAGCAGCGGCTGTAAACTGCTCAGTCCACACAACTGATTGATCGCCAACTTTAAGAGGATCCTAAAAGTACAAATAAAACCATCAAACGAGCGAAATAATGATATTTGATTCTATGGTGACCACTAAGGCCCGGTTCATACGTCGCATTTCTGCCGTGTCGAATTCAATTCAACGAATTAAATTCGGCAGAAATTCGACGTCTGAATCGGCTGCCGCATTTCTGTCGCACGTTCGACTGGTCTTGTCGCATTATCCGACAAAATTGCGACACCGATTCAAACGTCGAATTTCTGCCGTGTCGAATCTAATTCATACATCATGTTAATGTATTGAGCATGCGTAGACTGAGGCTAGCTATCTAAGATGGGGTCACAGTGGGAATAGTCAGATTCAGGAGAAGAAAGTTCTTTGTCTGACAATGAAAATTTGGTCCCGCCGAAAAAAATCAGAGACGACGCAGAAAAGCGCAGTCGGCGACAGGATCGGTAAACTCGTGTTGCATTTTCACAGAACAAAATGAGCACAACCAACAGCAAAAGTTAAATTATTAACCTATGCTTTTGCTGAAGACAATCCAGCATATACTGTTGCATTGCCAGCCTCCTCCTTCGCCTTCTTTCAATAGGGAGCTTAAGCAGCGATGACGACGACGGCAACGAGAACGTCACAAAACAATGGGATTAATGAGCAAAAATAATACGCTGCACGTGCGTTTTACATTTGTTACATTTCTTTGCCGTCCTCCGCAAAACAACAACGTGAAATGACCAAATTTTAGGTTTTCTCGAGAACGTGAGCCCATGACGACAAGGTTTTCTTTCGTTTCCTTTGCTTTAACACCGTTCACAGTAATTTAGGCCCTGGACAGCTCGCCAGCATTTTTCACGTTAAACATATTGGGGATAATCGCGAAAGAGTTACATAAACGAGAAGTTATATTTTGAAATGACGTTTTGTTGCCGTCGTCGTCGTCGTTGCTTAAGCTCCCTAATAATTTTTTACAAAACAAAAAGCCTCCGTTGAGTATCTTGGTCCGCCATATTAGACAGCTACGTAACCTTTGTAACATTTTTCTGCTGACCGACATACACGGTTGTATCAATTCAATGAATCAAATTCGGCCGAAATTCGACGTATGAATCAGCTGTCGCATTTCTGCCGCACTTAATTGAATTGAATTCGACACGGTAGAAGTGCGACGTACGAACCGGGCCTAAAGGCCCGGTCAAACGGATCCAACATCATCCAACATTGTTGAATCCAACATTGTTGGACGATGTTGCACATTGTTGGACGAGGTGGCCAAACGAATGCAACATGTTGGATTCAACACATGGGTCACAAAGTGATAGCTGCAGCCGAAAGATTAACAGTGACTCTACGATTCCTCGCGACAGGAGAAACTTATCGATCCCTGAGTTTCCAGTTTCGTATTTCGAGGGCGGCGATAGCTTACAAGAGGGGGGTGAATAGGGGTCAGCAAATCCGTCGATCCGTGCCAATTTTTATGAAAATCCGCCAATCCGCAGATATTTTTTCGTAAATCCGAATCTGCAGAACTGTTAGAGACGTTAGCACCTTAGAACATACATATAACTGACGTTAAACAAACATGTTTTAAATTTTAATTTTGAAATTGACTATATTTCATTATTTTTACCTTTTAAATGTTTTTTTTTTATTAAAAACTAGTGAGCAGCACACAGGAGCAGATCGTGTCACAGAGCTCTCTAGTTGATTTGTTGCGAAAGAGCGAAATTTTTTACGGCGTAGCCCTCATGCGATTGTGACGCTGAAGGCATCACCTTTCTGGGAGGGGGGGGGGGGGTCTGAGGGTACACTCCCCCAGAAATTTTGAAAAATATAAGGTAGCTAAGAAGTGTTTTCCATTATTCTGAGAGGAAAAGTGGCCCATCAAAAGTAACTGTTTAGACCTTGGACAGCGATGACCAGAACCAAGGTACTAACCAGCGGTTTTCGTTGAAACAATGGTTATTTAAGGATTTTTATTGGACTCAGTAATATCAAGAGAGTCCACGTATTTACAGAATGATCTTCCATGAGGTAGTTACTGTACTTAAACAGCATTATTTTTTACCTCAAAATGAACTGTTTAAATAAAAAAACTTAAATGCTTGAGAAATAATAGTTTAAGCATGAGAGCGTAAAACTGCATTCGTGTGCATGAGTTTCGCGCTCAATGCGTGAGACTTGAGAGCTCTGTTTAAAATCTGTTATCAACATTTTCAAGGGAGGATGAGGAACCTTCTTCACTGAGACTTATCAGAGACTTTAACAAGAATGATAAAAGAAGTAGTGCAAACCACTAGTGTAAAAATAGTTCTTTTATCAGTTTTGTTAAAACCCTGATGACGTCTGTGTTATCAGACAAAACCAGATCTGTTGCTGTGTGCTATTTACTAGTTTATAGTAAAAACCAAAACAATGTCTAATCTACTATCCATACTTCAAAACAAACAAAATCCATAATCCATGCTGAAATATCGAAGAAATCCGTGATCCACTGAACTTTTAAAATCCGCCAATCCGTAGAATATATCCTCAAAATCCGAAAACCGAGCACGTTTGTTAGCCAAATCCGTCGATCCGCGAACCTATTCACCCCCCTCTTACAAGTAGTTCGATAAGTCTATCTACCTCTGCGTCGCACCATCTTCTTGATTTCAAAGTTCTCGGGTTTTCAACGGCTGCTTTTCCCTTTATTTTTCTGTTTGCTTGTACTTTCTTCAGAGAGCGACTGAAAACTTTCCTCATTCGCCATACGTATCTTAACATCCACGCGGAACGCACGAAGCAAGTATAAACAGTGAATCATTGCCATGGAAACATATACCCGCGATGTCGGCTTAGCAGGCATGCGCGCGTTCAACAATGTTGAACACGGTGGCCAAACGAATGCAACATGTTTGTTCACACTTAAGAACAAAAGAAATGTTGGATGATGTTGAAGACGATGTTTGATGGAAATCAAACTTCGTTCAACATCATCCAACATCATCCAACATCGTGCAACATGGTGGCCAAACGAGTGCAACATGTTGGATTCAACAATGTTGGATGATGTTGCATCAACATGTTGGATCCGTTTGGCCGGGCCTTAAGGTCACCATAGACTGTAGGGTCAGTCTTGAGATGGCTTTTTGATAACTAACATTCACCTTCATTTGCATTAATTCGTCGCAATAATTTCAAAGAAAACCTAGATTGACAAAAGTGTAAATCCTGTAACTGAGTCCGTATTCAATTCCACACTTCTCTGTTCTCTGTTATCTAACAAATATTGGAGAGCTTAAGCAACGAGAACGCCACAAAACAAGGTTTTGAGCAAACACAATCGCTCTGCACGTGCCTTTACATTCTGGTACATTTCTCTGTCGTTCTCTGCAAAAAAAAGAAACAAACGTGCAATGACCAAATTTTAGGTTTTCAAGAGAACGTAAACGCACGGCATCAAATTTGTCTTCCTTTTTCCTTCCTTCGATACCGTTCATCGTAATAACTCGCCAGCATTTTCCTGCCGTTCTCCGCAAAAAAAAAAAACACGACGTGAAATGACCAAATTTTTGGTTTTCCAGAGAACGTAAACGCATGGCGGCAAATTTGTCTTCCTTTTTCCTTACTTTGATACCGTTCATTGTAATAGTTCACCAGCATTTTCCAAGTTAAACAAATTGGAATAATCGCCAAAGAGTTACCAAAACGAGACTAACGTTACATTTTGATATGACATTTTCTTTGCCGTCGCCGTCGTCGTTGCTTAAGCTCCCTACTGTTTCACAATCCGTGAGCTCGTTTCGGCTCAAGTTTTACTACAGTGACGAAACCCCATCTTCTCCACCGCTGAACCAATATTTGCGAATCCCATAACTTCTTTCATAGTTCAAAATTATCGCTAAAAATATTTCCTCCAAGCTTACTTTCTGTAAGTGCTCCTCAAACTGCTTGAATGTGATGTTTTGTTGAGCAACAAGTTTCTCAAGATCTGCCCTGGGAAAACAGTAACTTACGAAAATCATTGCAATGTTGAGCGCTTTTCAACTGAGTGTCCTAAAACAAAACCCAAAGTAATTACTCTGACCAATCACAAGAGACGCAAGCAGCGCAATGAGCCAATCAGAATTTAAAGTACATGTAATTGCATGCAACCGGCGCAAAGCGCGGGAAAATGCGCGCCTTCAACTTGGTTCTGCTTCTCATTGGTTGAGAAATTGGCGCGAGTTTCGTCAACCAATCACAGAGCGAAGTAAAGCAAAACCAAAGAAAACGTGCCGACATTGGTCACAAAAAAATGCGGCCCGCTTGGCTCAGCAGTCAGTCAAATCGCACGCACTATCGTTGCCATACAATAACATTTAATTAGTATATACCACACAAGTGAATAGTGCTTTTTGCGCGTTCTGATTGGTCAACTCGGAGATGATTAGCAAAGTTCTATTCACCGAGCAGCCGAAGAGAAACAAACTGGCTTTCCGTTTCGGTTTCCGAAGAGAAAATTGTTTGAAAAAACGCCAGTTATTCAGCTTGTGCGGCATATACTGACACAATTATTCACCACACTGTCGGTGAAAGTGGTGGATATTTACCTTGCCGCTTCGCGGCTCGGTAAATATCCACCACTGTTCACCACCACTTCGGTGAATCATTGTTAATTATACCCCAGAATCAGGAAGCAAAGTATTTGGCATTTCACCACTTACTTAAGATCTGGGGGTTCCTCGTTATTCATTTCTTGCTGCAGAGAAGAGAAGTTAAACTTGTCTAAAGTCTGGTTAGGTTCCATGTCACAGTCTTGTGGAATAAAGGCTGCTTTGTGTTTCCACCAAACATTGACGGCTATGTTACGGTCATATGACCGGACCTGATGAAACCTGTTGAGATGATAGATTATAAACTCTATAAACTAAAAAAACATATTGCCTGCATAAAACCATTAGCAAGTACCAGTTAAAAACAGCCATGCCTTTATTCCACTGTTAGAGTTTATTATTTGTTGCAATCATGTGAAGCTGCAATAAAGACCCCGAGTGTTGCTCTGGCCAGGGTTTGATTCTCAGTACATGGCAGTCTGGAGCTCTACCAACTGAGCCAACTGGTCGGCAGTCTTAATATAACAAATGTCTGTGTTGCTTTACTTACCACTTGTAAGGTATAAATAAACAGTCTCCTGGCTCCATTGTAACATTAAAGTATTCAACATCTATCAGACTGGGGTACTTAACAAAATCCACCCTGAAACAAATGTAATTAACAACATCAAGGATCATGCATACAGTAAGTCACTAAGAACCTGTTAGGCTAAAATTTGCCAGTTATACCCCCTCTGTGCAAACTTGGGCAAATTCGCCCATGTCACACAGCAGCCATATTGTTGACTGCAAGGCTTGGTGTGGTAAAACAAAGCATTTTTGGTCTCCCAGGACAATATGGCCACCATGTGACAAGGGCGAATAAGATAGGTCAACATTTCATCTTGGACCTCTTTGAAGACACAGGTGCAGTCAATTTTTCTTATTACAGTCATTTTCCCGTAAATACCTACTTAGTATGCAGATTTTATATAAGGAATTATAAGGAACAGGCTGAATGCCACCAAATTGTGATTAGCTACAATATAAGCTTTTTTTTTCAGAAAATAAGAACCCGTTTAAGAACCTAACTAGCCTGCATGTAAAATGTTTGCTAGATACCATTTAATATGACTTGTAAGAACCTGTTTAGCCTAACTTGGGAAAATGCAGGTTCTTACTTGTGGGTTCTTACTGTATCTCATTCAAGAGACTAAAGGGCGGAGAGGTCTAGGTCTGATCCTTTTTTAACAAGTAGCTGGTCTTATTTGTGTGGTGTTTTTAGTTTGTCCAAACGAGAAATTACTAGTGACTGGAAAGCCTCAGAATCTATACCCTACATGTAGGCAAGTCCAGAAGTGGTGTGTTCCAACTTGTAATACAGAAATCTCCTGTAAAATTGTTAACTGGTGTAATAAAGACCAACCCTCAAAATTACAATCACTGTGCTGTGACACACCAGATGCAGTGATCATACGACCAGCTGTAATTTAATCAGACAGCATTACCTTGCTCTGGTCATGTTCTTTAACATGAGTCAAGGCAGCTAGCTGATTGTAGGTGTTTAGTACCGTACCTGGCTTTTTCATAATTAAATTTCCAAGACTTTTCCAGGCCCATAATGCTCATCAAGTAATCAAGAAAACTTCTAATATTATTACTTGATGTTACAGATTTCCAGGACCTCTCACCATTTACAGCAACTTTCCAGTCTTGGAAAATGCTACACTGAACACTTAGTACTTTAATGGAATTTGTGGGACCTGCATGAACCCTATACATATGTCTCCAAGCCTTCTTGGGAGTTTTCATTGCTAAAGTGTTTCTCTTACACAATTTATAGACAGTTTGGTTTGACACAAGAGCTAGGTTCTATTTTAAGTATTGCTTAATTCAAAATCACACATTCAATTATGTCCCAAGGGCCAGGCACTGGGCAAATTGGCTGGCTGTAAACTGTCCATGAACACATCTAGGTAATCTTTTTGAGAAAAATGAGTTGATCAAATTCAAACATATTTGCCTATCAGTGAAAGTAATTGCCATCCTGCTCAAAACCTTCAAGAAACCCCTGATGTCCTACCGATCAACATCCACTCCAGAGTAACCACCAGAGGGGAAATCAATGGGTACCTGAGAAAACAACAACAGCAAAACAAAAAAAAAGCTTTATCCATACTCCGTTGAACTCCACAGGGAATCTTTCGGTGCTACAAGCACTTATTAAACTATACTTTGTTTTTGTGAGTGGCTGTCAACATGCAGAGGTATAGTTTAAAATAAATTGTGTTTGAAAGTTCAAGTGCACCAAACTGTCACACAACAATATCTCCAATAATTTGTCATCACTGAATTTACTGTACATGTCAGTGGTCTTGCTAACAAAATCTCTGCAATTAAACCTTCAAGTATGACATTTGTGAACACAGACTGACAATCGTGTTTGCATATTATAAGTTAATTCTGTGCATTTATACTGTAGTTTTAAAGTTCAAGTTCAAGTTCATTAAAATTGATCAACATGATAGACAACAGCGCTAACCCGCAAATAGCTAAAGCTAATCTAGGTGGGTAGCAAGAAGGACTGTTTTAAGAGTAAATATAATTATGAGTATGGGATAAAGAGATATAATGAATACGATATGCACTTTGAATTAAATTTCGTTTATTTATAGTTATCTATAGTTTAATTTTGTGTGTGTGTGTGTTGTGTTCTTTCGACCCTAATATTGTACGTTATTCTATATAATTTGGCTTCCTAGCCTTGTTAACTCTCTAGTTATTTTAGGAAGCCAAGACCCTTTTAGTTTTAGTTTTTATTTCATGTCAATTTCAACGTTCTTAAGTGTAAGGGTCAATAAAGTTGTTGTTGTTGTTGTTGTTGTTGTTGAATTAATAAACATATTAGTACAGTATCAATAAAAATAGTGCAGGATGTTGTTTTCAAAGCAAAAAGTTTGTGTACCAGGCAATCCAGTCACTAACAAGAATAATCCTTTTAAATAAACTAGAAACCTCAGTTAAATTATCTTAGTTAGTGTCATCATACTATTGTTTCAAGCTGAAGTGAGAAGAGAAAATTTTAGGTACCAAAAGCACCCGTATTCAACATACCTTATCCTTGTACTTCTTGTAATCAATAAATAAAAGTTCCTTGGTTCCACTGAACAAACAGTTAATGTTGTCCACATCATCATTGTGTAAAACCGACTTAGTTCCTCCACTGCTAAACCACATAACCTGATTGAAATGACACACTAATGTTACCTTGACTTCATTCAGTCAGAGCGAATTTTATTTCTGTCAAAAAAAAATCTTATTTACTTTGCTTTTGCTTTTTTGTTTCTTTGATGGTTTGGTCAAATGTCTGCTTGCATTTTATTTTGTAAAAATACTAACTGCATTCAAATCCCTGATCCAGCACTAACACATTTTCAATAGGATGGCTTAAATTTTCTGTGTTCACAATTCACGCAGCTGTCAAACTCAGTGCAGTCATATCGCGCATGTAAATTGAAGCTGTAGGTATCTGGTACTTTTGGATCTGAAGATTTAAATTATCTTAAAGTACAGCCAAAAAAAAGACAAGTGTGATTTGTTTATGTATCATTCAAATCTGGAGGTTAAAACACAAGATAGACATATAAGTCATTCCATTCAAAAGATGAAAGGGCATTTAATAGAGCAATATTTTAACAGTTTTATTCTTTTAATATTACATACCAGTACATGTCTGTTCTTTACTCTATAAAAACACCCACTCAGGAGCCATCAGTATTATAACCTTAATATGTTAATTGTGTTCTCACCGTGTCAACCAGCATATCTTCTACAATATCTTTACACAACAGCGGAGGGGGAAGAAGAACGTCTTTTCTGAAATGAAAAGAAATACTGTCAGTTATTTCATAATGTGATATTAGGAACAAGATGTGTTGAAATATTTAAAAATTAAAAAAATAAACATTCCAGTGTGGTAAAGCCATTCTCAGAGTGAAAATGACTGTTGCATGTATGCAATTTATCATAAAAATTCTAATCAGTCACATTTAACACAACATGTGGGCTTTGCCAAAATACCAGTCAAGAATGACTCAACATCTGCAAATGGAAATAGTTAATTGAAGTATGTCCAACCAATCTCCTGGCACTCCATAGCCTACAAGCCCAGTAATTATAATTATAATCTGTGATGGTTCACCTTTCCCATAGGAAAAATTTTAGCGAGGGCCAACACAAAAGGACATAAAAGTGATGCTAAAATTGAGCCTGGCCACAGGTTACTGCAAGCCCCTTGCTGTAGTTCACCCTGATGAGCCAAGCATGAGTATTCAAACCAACCAGCCAAAGCCAAGTGGGAACACAGAATACTGAAATGAAATGTATAGAGCCCTGGCATCTCACATCATCACCATGGTAACTGACACTACCATAAGGCAAAACAGCTGTCACATCTCACAAACATGGGAGAGAATTTAGTTTTCAGGATAACTGCTCGCCTAAAGCAGTGTAAGCAATATTAGTGCCTATAGACTGCACTGGTCACGAAACAAAACACACTGTCAAATGACAACATTCCTGTCAATAACCAGATCCTACCAGCTGGAACCAAACAGAAGTAATATAGGATATAAAAATCAAGGGCATCTGCTCCAGTCCAGTGCTCAAGAGTGGTTAAGCTGACTGCATGACTGATTTAGTAGTCTATGACATGAACTGAACTCGAGTTGTTCAGGCTAGATAAAAAAAACTTTTTCTTTGCACTTCCATGGCAATAAATAACGAGTAGCCATATTTCTAAAAATAATCATTATTAATATCAGAATACACTGAACTTGAAGGTTCATTTGCATGTTGATCACCATGTTATTTTTAAATGTTAAATATTATCCTATTTAACATTTGAAATTTTCTTTTCCTTCCATCCTAATTTGTTATTGTTGCCCTTGAGAGAAAAAGGGACTAGCTTGTCCTTCCTTATCTATACATATACATTGGCATGGCGTCAGCTGATTCCCAAAAATTAATAAATGATTGTGTTATATTTATGACATCCTGTGCGTGTTGAATCTTGACCAGCCTTGACTGCTGTAACACACCTAATACAGTAAATGCATGACAGTTTCTTTGACTGTCCAACAATCTGACCAGTTACTAACATTAATTTTGAATAGAACAGAAGTCATGGCTCTCTTTCTGTACAACAGTATTCAACTTGGGATTTCAATCCCACAATAAGACAATCCAGTTTGACCAAATATTGACCTGTTTATCATTGCAGCTTTAAGCTTGTGACTGTTGTAATGTTTTAAATTGACAATTATGTTAGTGTAATGCGTCACAGTTGTGAGCAAATTTTTGGTTTGATTTGCATGAATGAGTTCTACCATTGCAGATTTATTGCCAGAATAAAGCATGCAGAAAAAAATCATTAAATCAACAGGTTTAAAAATGCATTCCAACTTAATTTAATTCATGTCCAATGACAACATCATAGCTATTTAGCAAATACCCATCACAGCTTTTCCCTGGTACAGCTTTGCCCAGTACTGATAGACTCAACTGGCACTCCTGGCCACATAAATAAATTATGTTTAACTAATTGTTATTAGCTGGGATTTCCCACTACAGCCCACCCATTCATTGGCTAGTTCATGGTCACATGACACCTAACAATGAAACTGTTTACTGCCAAAAAGCCATGAGCGGGCAACTTTGCGAAAACTATGACGTCAAATGGGAAACAGTTTACTATTACCTGTGAAATGTTGACCACTGTTGCATGTAATCAGAGCGTGCAGACTGGTCCCTATAATGGGACAGTGAATATAATTGTTTCCTGAGAATCTCAATCATCTCTGGAAACATTGAGATTCTTGGGAAAGAAAATTCACTGTTCGTAACCTCTTCTGCCACCTCCCCTAAAGTCCACTATCTTCTCTTTTTTTTTCTCCCTCTCCCACCCTCCCTCTATCCATTCCACTTCCTCAACCTCCCTTCCCAAAAATTAGATCTGAGGATGCTGCTACAGTAAGTTGTAATATGTTATCCTTCTGAATGCACTTTACGATTGAAGCAAATTCTACTTACTGAAGAAAGGAAGGCACACCATTCACCATATAAATATCCTCACTTTCGTATGTTTTTACAAACTCTTTGAAGCTTATCTCAAGCGCTTCTTGTGTTCGTATTTCCTTTTTACGTTGTTCGGCGACAATTTTGAAATCGCTTGCCTCCGCAAACGACAAGAAATAGTCATCCGTCCACGTAGCAAAAGCTGGTGAAAGTTTTGCCCCACCTCGTATTAACACAGGCCTAGAAGGAGCCACATAGTCCTTGAAGAATTTCACGGGAATCAGAAAGTCAGTTATGGCTTCTAACGAGTGACGTGGATTTCTGGAACCAAGAGGTTCCAAATGACCAGGATAATTTGACAACGGCGTCTCATGCGACAAAAGTTCTGCGACTGGAATCAACCTGAGTTGTAAAAAGATCATGAGGAGATACATGCTGAAAAATCCATGTAAACAGCCGCAGCAAGCATCAATAGCGAGATTTGCATGTGGATGTCTAATGTAAACATGATTTTCCTCGTATTTTTGACAGTTATGTCCGGTGTGGGCATCATGGGAATCCGCATTATGTAAGCAAAGCTAATGTGTCACAAATGGTCGCGGTCAAAGACCACAAGCAAAGTTTCTCTTGCGAACTGAATAAAGGGGCTGACCGATGATTTACTGTGAAATTCCGAAAACCGAGAACACTGGAAATATTTATGGAACGTTGTGTTTCAAGTAAAAAGGCAATCACGCGAGAAAACTAAAAACTGTTGTGCATGGTTTCATGTCGCTTCTGTTGCTGCACAATTCAGCACAATTGCAGCACAATTTGCTGCTGATATTATTTCAGGCCCGATGCGATCTGTTAATAAATCCTTGATGTCTGGCATATTTCCTGACGACTGGAAATGTGCTCGGACTCGGACTAGTCCGAGTCGGAGATCAACCGATCGGACTTACCCAGATCAACTCGGACTGAAGTAAAATCCTCAAAATTCCCAAAAATGTATTTTTGGAGGCGAAAGATCAATTCGGACCTACTCAGATCAACTCGGACTGAAGTAAAATCCTCAAACTGTCTTTTGGAAGGCGTAAGTCACCTCAAAATTCATCCAAAGCGACGTCAAATTCAGTGCCTATGGTGCTATCAAGCCGCCATGTTGTTTTCTAGTCCCAGGTTTCCATCGTGTGAAATACGGAGTTCGCGGCTTTTTTGTTTCACACTAAGAGAAGATGAAGGATGCTCTCTTGTTCACATTGAATAGGGCACACACATTCATTGCATACTTTGCTTCTTTTATTCCTTACAACAGATGAACAGGATATTACCTCCTGGGTTGTTTATCTTTTTCTCAAAATTTCCCGAAATTTTGGTGGCGCTGGGCTCGGGTGTTGATATTATTTATTTACCCTTGGCAGTTAATTTAGCACAAAGGCTAATGGGGCCGAGCAAATAAATGAAAGAAATAATTCAGATAAACGGAGCATAATAAGAATCCCAACTGGTAGTAGGCAAACCAGTTGGCTATTTGCAAGGATGACTGAGGAGTTGAACCAGGCACTTACCCATGGCCAGAACAACACCAGCTCGTGACCATAGCGGGATACCCGGGTCATCACATTGAGATCCAGCGCCCTAAACCACTCGGCCATCCTCATGAATTTTGGAGTTACCGACTGACGAGAAGATTCTGATTAACTTACGAATTAGGAGAAATCAGTATCATTACAGCAGTACCGAGAGTGCACTTGAAATGCCCACGAACTGTATGTATGAATCGTTTTCACTGTCACGCAATTAATAACTAAATCGAAAACCAGCCAGTGGAAAACGTCAAAAATTTGTGATGTTATAGACGATAAATAAAGAAGACACTTCTCCAAGTTTTAGGCTTTTGCCTTTCACCAAACGTCAGATATTTGTCGAATTGTTTCGCAGAAATTTACAGAGCCCAGTATGAAAACGCCATCTTGGTGCACATCTGTTGTGCACCAATATGGCGGCCGGAAAATAATGCCAACAACTGGAACTTACTTTGGCTATCTGGGCGACTGATCACCAGTACTGAACAAACAGGTATTTCCACAAGCACTTTTCCTAATGCTTTAACCTCTAAAAAAGCTCAAAATCATGAGATAAGTATACATTTTTAAAAAAACTCGATCGTAACCTTGTGTTACGCACCGCCATAACCCCGAAATTCAAAATGCTCTAGTTTCCAAACGAAGTACACCATTGAGCTGTAAAATTTTAAACAGATATACATTTATTGCCTCTTATGCCTGATGAGGACAAAAACTTTCGTGGTTCTTTACTTTTGGATTTTAGAAAGTGATGACGTCACGTGAAAAAGATCTATTGATGACAAACACGTTGCAAGAAGATTGCATTCAATATAAGTGAGACCTTGTACTCAGGCACGAGCACCGTGCCCGAATTCTGGCGTGGGTACTTGAAAAAGGTGTGTTCACATTAGTGCCCATCAAGAATCGTGCCCGGGCACCGTGCTCGGGCACCAAGTGTGAACGCAGCCT
The DNA here is from genome assembly GCA_948470475.1 of Galaxea fascicularis. Classification (NCBI taxonomy): domain Eukaryota; kingdom Metazoa; phylum Cnidaria; class Anthozoa; order Scleractinia; family Euphylliidae; genus Galaxea; species Galaxea fascicularis. The sequence continues at coordinate 6,853,941 of OX419338.1, read as the reverse complement.
TAGACATCTAATTTGAATTTATTGCACCTGATGATTTTTACCGAGTATACATAATGATTAAACAGACTAAAGATTAAAGATTAAAGAATTAGAAATCAACGCGTTCACAGTTTTGGATTCGCACAGCAAAATGGGTGCTTCTTATACAAAATTCTGCTGCAAGCATTTGGTTACCCCGCGGCTCAACGTTTGTTTGCCTGACGTCGACGGTAGTCGTTGCAGCGTTGAGATTACTCAGTACAATGTAGTCTGAAATGCCAGCCGTCTCCTCTCCCTAATAACCACCTGGGCGTGCCCCAAAAAACAAAAGCTGGGTCCTGCTGGGCATTTTCCGATTGTAAACCATTTCTGGACAGGCTCAAATATACTCTCCCACCAGTAAAAGAAGATTATACACTTATCATGGATCACTGGGTAGATTCAATGAAAGCCACTCCATCCCAGAACCATATACACCAGTTCGGAGAAAAAAACAAACCGATCTCATACAACATGGGAAAATTGTCATGGCCTCCAAGACGGAAATAGCATCAACAAGAAACTTTATCGGCGATTGCAGCTGGTAGTTCGCCCGATAAACTGGTTCCCGATCAAGGGTGCAAATTCAAAATAGCACCTGTAACGTTATTTCAGTACATATTGTGGCTGCACTGTTCATGATGTGTTCAATATTTTGAAAAGAACGTTAATCCAGAGACAAAAAAAAAACATTTTCGATCACTTTTACATCTATATCACTAGGAAGTCATCAGGGCAAGTAATTTAAAAAATATATTTGAATATATAAGGTCAATTTAAAATCTTTGTGCGCCTTTTGAATAAGACCATTAGTACCTTGTTTAGAAATTATGCAAGTTTGTTTTTAGTTAGTTCAATGGGTATTATTATATTTTTTGCTTCTCTAGACCCAAAAATAAATATAAGTGAAAAACAATACAAAAATGTTTACTTACTGGATGAAAGTTGGTACTCCGTTTACCATGTAAACATCATTGTTTCTATATATCTCGACGAACTCTTTAAAAGACAGTCTGTTAACATCACCACTCGCGCGGTCTTCCTTTTTACCGTTCTCCACATCAATTGTAAAGTTTTCCGCTTCTGGAAGACTTAAAAAATATTCATCGGTCCATTTATCGAAAGCTGGAGATAATTTGGCACCGGTCTTAATCAACACTGGTTGACTAGCGGAAGCGAAGTTAAAGAAGAAGTCGCTAGGATCGGGGAAAGAGAAAAGCGTTTTGATTGAGCTTTTCTTATGTTTCACTCCGAGCGGCTCCAAATGGCCTGGAGATAAGGAAGGATCATCGGCAGCTGTAGATTCGAATTTCCTAAGCGTAAGAATGAACGAGAGAAAAAACGAAATATAAATCGCATCAACCACAGAAGACATGCTGGTCTGTTAAGACAAATCAACATAGTCATGCGCTTTCAACCCGATTTTGAAATTTGCATGTTCGTGAATAAAAACGGAGCATAAATATTTATTAAGGATCATCGACAGCTGTAGATTCGCATTTGCTAAGCGTAAGGCCCATTTCAAACGCCGTGCTAAAGTCGTGCCGAACTAAATTCAATTTGGCTCGACTGTAGCACGACATTGGCACGACTTGGTTTCAAACGTCGAGTTTAATTAAGTCGAGTTAAAAGCTGTTGCTGTAAACATGCGTCAAACCATAATAAACCGGTTTTTCTGACTTTTAAAATGTATTTATAATTTATGAATTCAGTTCGGCACGGCAATAGCACGCCGTTTGAAACCATGCCGTGCCAAAGTCGGGCAGCACGACAGAGCTTGCCGTGCTACACGGCAGAGTCGAACTTAATTCTTAAATGGTTTCAAACGCCGTGCTATAGCCGTGCCAAAGTCGAACTTAAATAGCTAATTTAGTTCGGCACGACTTTAGCACGGCGTTTGAAACGGGCCTAAGGCCCTGTTTAGACGTCGCATTTAATTAGACGAATTTAATTGACGAATTTCCGTCGACTGGTAGACGAATTTAATGCCGACGGAGTCGTTTTATACGTTGAACAAAATAGTTACAAGTAGTTTGTGTCCGCACTGTGAAACATTAGCGGTCATCTATTAAAAGCATAATGGCGCCGTTCAGTGGAACGATCGCCATGCTAAAAAGTAAAAGTAATTTATACATTTAATTCAATACGTCTGAAGTAAGACGTCTAAAGCCAACACTCATTTCACACGTTTTATCCGTGTGGGGCACACTTCACTGCGATAGTGCAAGGCGCTTAAATAAAGGGAAATGTATGTTTTGAATACATAACGAGTACTGCATATCCGCGTATCCGCGTATCAGCCTTTGCGTGCCTATCCAGCCTTTGCGTGCCTATCATTTTAGGGGTATATCTTTGAAGTGACAGGGTATTCCGCAGGGGTCATGCAGGCATTTACAAGGGTATACAAGGGTAAACAGGTGTCCACATGGGTATAAAGGGATATACAGCAGTATAGGGGTATACAAGAGTGCAGAAGGGTATCCAGGGGTGGTCGGGGTATACAGGGGTGTGCAGCGGTGAGGGGTATACAAGGGTATAAAGGGTTGTACAGGGGTACACAGGGGAATACAAGTCATAGTTATATAGGGTATCCATTTCTATTGATTGTAATTATGGCAATACCATGTATGTAAATGTTAATGCTAATAAACGTTGTTGTTGGTGTTGTATTAAATTTAAGTCCTCAAACAATATAATAGGGGATACATGAAGTATCTACGGTCTGAGTCGAGGGTTCGACCGCTGACCCATTTGCGTGCTCGGAAGAGAAAATTGAGCTTCAAAGTTAAAGGCCAAGGAGGATGGATAAAGATGTGATGAAATGAAGCCAACATGTATTGCCTAAACAGAGCAACTAATAATAGCTAAATCATTAGTCTGGTAGTTGACTTGGTGGTCAACTAGAAAGCTTTCGCTACTTTGACCACCAAACACATAACCTGTACTGTAATTACTTATCGAATAATCATGCGTTGTAAATATACTTTTCTTCCTATTTTAATTTTATGTAAATAGTGTGAATAAATGAACCTTTAACCTTGACGTCGGCCTCGTCCATTATTAAGAGCAAAATATAAAACCACAAAAGTTATTTTTGAAATAGCACCTGACTAGGGACACGAGGAAAGGAGATATTTCAAGCCTACTATAAAACTGAGGGAGTGAGGGCATAAAATCAGATCATAGCCTTCAAAACACGAAGCAATGCTAGCGGATCGCAAAACACACGTTAAATCACAATCATGGTGCATGAACTTATTGGAATCCAAACAAATGTCTCCCTTAAACTCAATCCTCCACTGATTAGTAGTCGCCTGTTCCATAGTTGTAACAAAAGTGAGGTCGAATTCGCAATTATATTTATGTTGATTTATACAAATAGAAATCACTTTTCACTTACTGAAAAGATGTAATTAGCCTGTGGTAGTCTTCTCACTCCCTTGTCAGGGGCACAAAACGAATCTGTTCCTCACTTTATCTGTTCCCCCGAGTTATTGTGCTGGCTGGCAAAATATCAGTTATTTCCCGGGATTGGTTATGAAATTTCTTTCTGATGATGGTTTCGGTTGGTAATTACTGAAGTGTGGTGGCAGTATGAGTGTTGCTGGCTGGCGAAATGTGGATTGTGGTGAGGAATTGTTTGTCTCCTCCCCCCCTTCCCCCCCCCCCCCCCACTGAAGGCTTGATTTGAGGCCTTTTGCCACGCGCATTTTGGCTTACGACATATGAAATTGTCTTTTTTGTTGTTGTGCAGGGTGCTCAATTTTCACCTGGCTGGGAAACCAACCAATTTTAGCTAGCTGGCTGGGAAATATCTTGTGTGTCTTGCTGGCAAAAAGGAACAGATATTTTTTTCCCAGCAATATTAAAAAAGACCTGAAAATGCCTGAATAACATTTAGTTTTATTAACTGGGGTACAATAATACATTTTTCAACAAATTGGTCGTTTTGTGCCCCTGCCTTGTGAAATATGACAAACAAAATCTACCAGAAGAAACATGGGACGATTCTCTAGTAACAAGTGACTTACAATAACGTGTTAATTGCTCAGTATATCTGGGCTGATCCAAATATTTCACATTTTTACCTTATGAATTTTTAATACACTATAAAAAGAGGTGAGTCACAAGGCACACCCAATAGGTCTGGCGGCGTCCACCTTGTGCTGGAATTTTCCAAGATCAATGGAAGCATGCTAGAGTTTCCCCAGTCTTAAAGGATGGTGTCAAAACTGATCCTAATAACTACAGGCCAATCTCAGTTTTACCTGCTGTCAGTAAACTGATTGAAAAAGTTGTATTTAAACAATTCTATGGGTATCTAATCAAAAACAATTTATTGACTGAATCACAAGCGGGCTTCAGGCCGCTGTTCTCCACAGAAAATGTTTTAACAGAAGAAACAAATGAATGGATTAAGAATATAGATAATTCTCAGTTGAATGGTACTTAAAAAAGCTTGGACACCATGGACCATTCTATTCTTATCAAGAAACTCGAGATTTATGGAGTCAGGTCGCAAACGTTAGCCTGGTTTAAATTACAGGGCGAAAACAGAAAACTCTAGTCAACGGTGAACTCAGTCTCGAATTTTATTCACGTACATGCACTAACTTGTGGAATCTCCCAAGGATCGATCCTTGGACCGCTGTTGTTTATTGTATACATAAATGATCTCAAATCATGTCAGCTGTTTTCCAAGCTAAGAATGTATGCGAATGATACCACCTTTACGTCCGTGCATGGCCGAAGATCCTGATACCTAGGCGTTCAAGCTAAAATAAATTAATTCAAATTGGACAGACTGCAAGTTGTAGTAGTTGCCAAAATATATATCTACGCGCCGCAACTGTTCATCAGTAGGATGCCTATAATGCGCGGGAAGTCCACAATTGGTTTCGGCTCCATTAACGTTTAGAGTTAGTTTGTTCACCTTTAGCCATGCCTGGATCTTTTCCAAATCAGATTTTTAGCTTAAAACATGCCGCGGGGAGCCGCCCCAAACTCGATCTGGTATCTGAGAGTTCTACTGTTAAGGTTAATGGCGTATCCATCCAAACAGTAACTGCTGGTTGATGAAAATCTGACATGGAAATCACACGATTGAGGAGATTTCAAAGAAGATATCACCAGGTTTGTCGGTCCTAAAACTTATAAGTCCAGCTATACCGTTTGAAACCAGACAAACCATCAGTTAAAGCGCTAATTTTGCCTTATTTTGACTACTCCAGCTGTGTGTGGGGTTATATAGGGAAGGGATTAGCAGAAACACTCCAGCAACTACAAAATAGAGCCGCCAGAATACTGACTTTCTCCAATTACGAAACAGAGATAGAGAGATTTATTGGATGATTTTGGGGAGCAGGGTTGCCGCAGTGGTGAGAGTGCTCGCCTTCCACCAATATGTCCTGGGTTCGATTCCCGGACTCGGTTTCATAAGTGGGCTGAGTTTGTTGGTTCTCTACTCTGCTCCGCGAGGTTTTTCTCCGGGTACTCCGGTTTTCCCCTCTCCCCAAAAACCAACATTTGATTTAATTTAGAGTTTATTTGATTTACAGTCTCCCCAATTAGTAGAGCACTGGTGTTCAGCTAGAGCGATTTGAGACTTAAATAAAGTCATTATTATTATTATTATTATTATTATTATTATGAACTGGCATGGGTTGGGAAACACTAGAAAATAGAACTTGACAACTCGCAGTATTGATGTACAAAACTCATGACCTCTCTCCGTCGTACTTAAGAAGTATCCTTAAGAATGTATCAGACGTCCGCTCACATAATCTAAGAAATTCTTCAGTCAACCTGTATATTCCTAAACCTAATTTAGAGATAGGAAAACACAGCCTTCATTACAGAGGATCAGTCCTCTGGAACCAACTTCCTGTAGAGGCCAGAGAAGGGAAGCTTAACTCTCTTTAAATCTTACCTTCTGCTCAAAGAAATCTCCAGCAGCGTTTTATAATATTATTTTTTAACCCTAAATACTAGTGATAATCGTATATTAGAGAGTGCGTTCGAATCTTGCTAGATGTCGTAAGTTAAAATAGCAACGTATGATAGGCTTTGCATTAGAAAAGCTGACACCGTGTTTTGTGCCATGGCTGTCATGGCTGTTTTGTGTTAATTGTTTACTGTAACTCGGTAAGTCAGTTAATTTTCTGACCACAAATCATGGCCATTTGCCATCGCCAAACTACGCAACTCAGTGGGTTAAATATACGCTTAGTCAGAAGAGTAAAATTATACAACCCGAGTTCACATTTATTTACAATGACGCAGTTGGTATTTCTTGTCCAAGGCGAGCGGGTTGTAACATTTTGTTTTTTGCACCAGAAGTCATACATAATTCCCTACCGCTTGATAAATGTTACAGCAATAATGAGTTTTTAATCCCATTACTTCTAACTCCAAAAAAAGAGACTGAACTCGCCACTTACCACTTTTACACACTGTAAACATCTCCACGCAAATTGAGCGAATGATTGAGAAACGAAACCATCACGTGTGCGCGTGCTTTGCGATGATGCGCGCATGCTTGGCCCCCGCAGATTGTAGGGGCTGTGATCGGTTGACCCCAAAAATCTCAATTCACTCTGCATTAGGACTGCGTTGTGGGAACGCAATTATTATACAACACTTGTACGAAGTTTAGAAATTTAATCATTTTCCTACTGTAGTAATTAATAGTATTGTATTAAATAATTAGCAATTATTGAATGAGGCTGAGTAGGATATGAAGAATTCTGCAGGTCGAAGAGGATGTTATCCACCAAGGCCGAAGGCCGAGTTGGATAACATCCTCCGAGATCTGCAGAATTCTTCATATTCTACTCAGCCTCATTCAATAATTGCTTTATTATTCATTCAAAATATTTCCAATATTTTCTTCGCTCAAACTTCTAAACCTACCCGCAGCCATTTTTCTGCTCAACAAAAATAACACAATCTCGTCCCCAGCTTTTTTCGGTCAACGGTTCAATAATTTGCAGCGGGCTGCACTTTAACGTCATTTTGACGTCATCGGTTCAATAACCTGCAGCGGGCTGCACTTTTGACGTCATTGATTCAATATGACGAAGTTTATTTCCAAATTTGGTGAACAGCAGCTGGTTATGGTGAATTATGCGTGTGGTTTTAACCAATCAGAAACGGGGAAATATTTTGAATGAATAATAATATTTTTTTTATAGTTTCACTGGCATGGAAGACTGATTTGAACGTGATATTGTGATTAAATAAAGGTTGTTGATGATGAACTTAATCATTATTGTTATCAAAAGTAGATAACAATAGAAAACTTAAACAAAAATGTTTGAATTGTTATCGAAAAAGTAGCTACATAACAATGAGAATATTTCTGATCCATATATGGTTTATATAAGCAATGGTGTAACCTTCGTTTGTTTTGCAGTAGATAATAATTGTCGTGATGGGATATACCCTTCGCAGATTATACGATTAGAATTAGAATTACAAAACTCTGCTTTTATGGGGAAGTTGGGATAACTGTCTAAGGAAAAATCGTGAAAGCGTACGAATGCTCTTCCGATGCAACTGATGGCAGTCGACCGATAACAATCGTAAACTCCAAATTGTATGTCGTTCCATTTCTCGAACACTTTACCTCGATCGGTCAATCACTTTTCGTTTTTCTTATTCTTCGTAACATTCATATTAAGTTCCGATTTTCCACTCAGATAAATGACGAGTAATCTACTATAACTTTGTTTCGGCCGGAGTTGTCTCGTTTTGCTGTGAACGGTCGAGCTCAAGAACGTTTCCGCTTATCATGAACGTTTAAGGCTTGCGAATCAAATGATGCGATCTTCAAGACACATCTTGCATCATCACTTAATCAAATAGCACGTACTGTTGTCCTTGTGGTCTTACCATTGCATTAAAATACTGAATAACGTTTATTCACTGATTAAGAAAAAACTGCAGAGGTGTTGGAAGGCAACGATAGCGGGGGCGGGGCATTTGCCCTCTTCCTTCGTCCCCATCCCGGGGGCATTTAAACAGCTTATGTGTCCCCACCCTCGGGAATTTGCCCATTTTTTTCAAAGAATGCTAATGCCCGTGGGTTAGTCCGGGGATGGGGGGGGGGGGGGGGAGGGATTGGCACTGCTGGAGTAGACTGATGCATTACCTTCATCCACATTCATTCTGCCACAGTTTCCTTCATCTACCTTCATCCGCATTCATTTTCCGACAGTTGCCTTCATCTCCCTTCATCTGCTTTCATTCATATTCACACACTGCACACAGTAGCCTTCATCTACCTTCATTCGAACTCATTCACCCACAGTTGCCTTCATTCACGTTTATCCGCATTCACCAGTGACGTGACTTCATATGTTTTTTTCAAGCGGAATGGAAGGGAAATAAGTCATTTCAAATAATATCATCTGTTCATTTTCGTATTTTAAGCGGTGAATGAAATGGTCTTTTTTTACGCCACGAATTGGGTTCGGCACATGAAAAGTTCGACGTATGAATCAAACAGTCGAACCAATAATTTGGGTCCACCCAAAGAGGATTTAAGTTCGGTACATGAAAAGTTCGACGTTTGAACTAGGCCTATGCGACATACTGACTGCCAGTTAATGGTCAGAACTCTGTCAGTTGCGTTTTGCTTTTGCTTGAGGTTACGGGCTTCACTCTTAACAATAATTTATATATGCGCAGCTGAGACACATAATAAAATGTGTCAGTCTCATCGGTACTTATTTGGGGAAAATGGTAAAGGCAAAGTTTATTTTTGCGACTCGACAAAATAAATCGTGTCAACTGAGGGCCCAATTCTTTTCATGGTAACAGTTTGTTCTTGTGAGTCTTAAATTTCGCGATCGTTTCGCAATCGCGAAATCGTGACTGAATTGATTCAAGTCCCGCGAAAAAAAGTGAACGGGTACGGTAATTACTTTTAATTAATTGGCAAGCCATTACGGTAGTTAATCGACAGAATCTCTTTGTCATCATGGATATCACAAGAATACTAAAATCTGACTATTCTTATTGTTACACTGTGATCACCAATGTCATACCAGTTGAACGAGCATCAGTTTATTATTATTGCGTTATATGCGCATGCACAGGCTTACGACAATTTTTCAACGATCTGTTGCAAATCGGCCTACTACTTTGTGGAGGGAAAACTGGAATGCATATGATAAATGCAGCTATAAATGTGTTTGTGCCAGTAAGTTCTTGGTGTTAGCAAAATTCGTCAGCGTTTAAAGTGACAAAGGCACTGAACAGTTTCTGTTTTTCGGATTGGTATGACTACTTACACTGTTTGCTATTTCTACTTATTGTTGTCAGCTTTCTTTAAGCTAATTTAAGCCCTGAACAGGTGGACCTTTCATATGCTTATCACCTTTCTGACAGCTAATAAGTTAGGACCAAATGTTACAACAAATAAGGCCTTGCTTAGGCTGAATAATTTCAAATCATAAGAGGACGTCCGTGTCGTTATGTTGAAGTCAACCTATACAGCTTGCAAACCGTTTTCCAGGAGTTGAAAGTTGAGTAGGTACAAAGGAAAGACATTTATAAGGTAAAATAATATTTTAACCATCCACGTAACCACATAGTATCGAACTGAGGCGATATTAAAGCACTCTTACACTAACATAAAAAGATACCTGTCTACAGATTGCTTGGTTTACCGCATTACGGTGCGACAGGTTGAAAATGAGTGTAGCATTGCAGATCCGCATTTCAGATCAGTTTACTGATTATGACATTTTCATTGTCACCAAATATTAGAATTTTTAAATGTTTAAAAAATGAGAAATGAAACGTAAAAGTTCCTTTTTAAAGAAAGAAGAGGTTTCTTTTCTAGGGAAAATATCGGAAACTAAGGAGAAATCCCGAACCGGACCCCGAACAAATAAACGAACCCGGTAGTTACTCGGATTGAACAAAGAGCGGATAAATGGAAGGACACGACAGGTTTATAGCCAAACGACAGGAAGACAGAAAAAAGTCAAATTAGTTAGAAGCAGAACGACCGACAATCCGGAACAAAGCGACTGCGCAAGCAACAAGAACCGAACGAACAAAAAACAAACAGAGAAATAACGGGGCATTAATTTAAGGCCGGGCAATATTGGTCAATTCTATGGCAGGTAGGCCGACTCACTATGATAAGGCTGTCGTATTATCACTATGGACTCCTTGTTTAAGTTAAGTTGAATTAAGTCAAGTCCTTCTTTTGGAATCCCAATGTCTTGTGAGCTATCTGCACTGAGCGAGATACTGAAGATCTATTGAACTTGTAATATCCTGTGCAGCTTCCATGGAGTGGTCACCGCTGCCCAGCCCTCTCTCTTCAGTGTCTCAACGGTCCACGCCCTCGCTTGGTAATTTGCAATCTGAGCTGCTGAGAAACAATCTGCTGAAAAGTCGCTTAGCCCGCTGGAGGAAGGATTATGTGCCTGGGAGTTCCAAGCCGTCACCATCCTGGAAATTACTGTAAGTGGTTATGTATTTGCATTTCATCAACTAAAGGATACGTTTTACGAAATTAACACCCGTATTTGCTATTGCCGCTTTGAGCGAATCAGAGCGTGGGATTATTCTCGATCAATTATATCACGATCAGGGCCGGAGCATGCATTTAGCTCAAGTAAAATCGGTCACTTTTTTTAAATTCTGGGCTCCGCGCAAAGAAAGGATTCTGACTGTCAAACATGTCGAAATTTTTCGTTTCGTAAATCGCGGTTTTTCTTCTCGCGGGAAAAATGGGCCGTGAAGTACCGGGGTGAGTGTTGTTGGTTGGCGTGACAACAGAACATTGGCTTTGACAAAGATCAACCTTGTGTCCCTGAAATCCTCGAAATTTTAGCAAATATGGCTTCCAAGGCAATGAAAAAGAAAGAATCCAAGGAGAGGGTTGCTTCTGCGGTTAGAACTATTCCAGAGTAAGTAAAATGAGTTGTATCTCCACTTCTTCCTCCGATATTTCACGACTCCCGGACTCCCGTAGAGTGGTGAAAAATGGTGTCGAATGCGCTTCTTTGAGTATATCATTCTATCTTGATCCTGTCTGACTGAGTTATTGCAGCCTTACAGTACACTCTTACTTTGTCTCGCAATTTCCTTCTTGAGGAACGTATTGATTTGTGTTCTAGTCGCTTTGTGAGCCGTCCAATGGGTGATTAAATCATTGATTTTTTGTTTGTCACGACTTTAATCTCGAAGGTCCGGCAGTTCGAGGCTGGGTAACAAAATTTTGACTGGGTTTTAAAGTTCATGATGGGCTCTAAACGCCGAGACAATGGAACACAAATGTATAAGCCGAATAAATTACCATCTTTGTCGTAAAACGGAGGAAAATAATCTGGATGAAATATCTTAATTAAGTGAAAAAGTGAGCTGACTGCTGGATAATTAGCTTACATGTACGTACAGGAGAGTTTCCACCTGCGTGGAAACTAGTATGATTATCCCTTGACCGAACGGATTTGAAAGAACTGCTGAATCAATTTAGTAGCACCTCTTGGTATCTTGTGCAGAAAATATCGGACCATACGACGTTTTGTGACGTTAATCGCTAATTATAGGGTTGCGGTTCAGGTTTTCCATCAGTGGAGGATAGTTGGTCTCACGGGCACCCACTTCGTTTCCATGAGAACAATGGCAGTGAAACAAAAAGTACCATCGTTCAGGGAATCTCAGTTGATTTGCTACGTTTGCCAATGTTTTCCTTGCCACGAAGAGACAGTTGGTTTAGCTTGCAAACAAACTATCTTGATACCGTTAATAAGTTAAAACGTTTAGTCACGTAATCAAGGAAAGTTGATATTTAACGACCGCCATTCCTTCCGAACACGCACAAAGATGTCTTCAAAAGGGCAGACTCCTTGGAAAGATTTGAGGCTCGCAACGGTGTCTTCCGCCAAATTCAGGCAAGCGTGATTAATTCTTGTCACTGGCACAAGTTAGCACTGAATAGACTTGGCTTACTCCAGTTTCACGGTTTGCAAGCTAATAACTAAATGCGTGCTTGTGGTCCGGACCAAATGCCGGTGGGAAAATGTCTGGGCATAAACATGTCAAGCCAGAAACTCGACCGGATAATGTGTTAATTTTGACCCTTTGTTGTGGTGTTTACCTGTGTTCGCTATGTAAACCTATGCGTTGGCGTCTTTAAGCAAAACTCACCCCGTTCGGTTTTTACCTTTATTAAACGAGAAACAAACGTGTACATTACAAATTCAATAGAGAACATTTAGCCACAGACAACTATCGATTTTTATGTTTTACAAAATTTGGCACCACATCACAGTATACCAGTATACGAGTTCACAGATTCTAAAGAATACCCAAGTCTCTTTTTTTACTTTTTAGCACGAACACTTCTCTACTTATAATAACTAACCATATAATTAGTTTCTAAGGTACCGGTAAGTCAAAACTGGCATTTTGAATTAATTACTTCGTCCAAAGGTCTTGGTTGCAAGCACAATATACATTAGTCATAACAAGGTCATTATTGTTTACAAAATGCTCAGTTGTAAGGCAAACAAAAACAGCAAAACATTAAATATCTCCTGAGAATACACAGGGTAACATGAAATCCTAATTTAATTCACACTTCCAGAGCTGCAAATGACAGTCAGCTTGCAAATGGCCCAGCAAAGTCAAACTGAAAGGGTAAAACTATTTTGAGGTCAATTATGCTGGCCAGTGCTCAACCTTATTTTTTTAGCAAATTAGTCCATGGGCTAGTGGAGTCTAAAATAAACAGGTCAAAACTTTACAGTGTTTCCCGTAAAACCGTGAACACCAGAAAAAAATTTGTGGAATGTTTATTGTTTTGCAACCAATCAGAAGCAACATGAAACCACAACCTAATTACCGTTACTGTTTGCAGTTTAGTTTTCTCACACGTGATGGGCTTTTTACTGAAACACAATAACATTCCATAGATATTTCAGGTGTTCACGGTTTTACGGGAAAGACTGTAAATTGTGTCATTTGGTGGCCAAGCATCGATCTTCTCTAGAGCCCAATATTGAGATTGTCGAGCTGGCATCTGAGAATTTCTTTTCATATTTTCTGTTTTGGAATCAACTGAACTCAAAACTGGTTTAATTTCTCTTTATTGGTACTACGGTACCTCTACAACCTCTTCTATTAGAAGTAGCTCAGTGGCTAGTGGTTCTCAATTTTACTGGTTCAAACCAAATTTCTACCAGTCCTGGGCTAGTGCACTACTGCTATGGTTGAGTACTGTTTGTGTAAAGAATGTTAGGCTGTGTACCTACATGTATACTCAAACAAAAATGAAATTAGATCATTCTCAATTTTCTAAAAGGTGTTTTTGAAAATCCACTTGGGTTCACCTCTAGAGTTGATTTTTAAGTCTTATATCACTGCACTGCACAATTAAAAGCTTGACAGCTCTAATAGAACTTAATCAGCTTGCATTTGTGGTGGGGTCATGTTCAAATTTAATAATCACTCGATGGTTCGAATTGGTTACAAAAGTATTAATTAATTACTGGCCATTTGTTATGGGCATTCGTTAACTTTTGATAGTTGAATATTGACGTTAACTCAAAAAGCAAGTTTCTATCCCTCAAAAAATTGTTTCTGAATTTCACTTAAGATAGGTGTTCATTAAGGTCTTGTCTAGCAACACAGGATTCTGTTATCTCAAATTTGCTAAATCTGTTATTTTACCGTCTGTTCATAAAGCAAATTAAGGCTGTGAAGTGTACCCCTGTGTTGTACAGCAAAATATACAACACAAGTTCTTTCAATATGGTACCTACCAGACAATGCAAAGATGTTCTGCTTGAAGAGAATTGGTCACTTTACTGCCATTATGTTTATGAGTGCACTTCCTTTTGTGGTCAGTTTTGGACAGTCAGCCCATATGCAAATTTATGTCCCGTGTCAACATATTTTTAATCAATTTGTAGATGTTTCAGTTGCTATGGTACACTGATGTAAAATTTGCAGTAACTAGGAGTTACCTGTCTGTGCCTATAAACAGCTTTTATTTCCATCAAAATGGCTAGTTTCCTTAGTCCTGGCATCACAAGAACAAGGAAGTATACATTCTATACATCTGTTGACATTTTTAATCAGTGAATTTTATTTTTTTAACAGTATAATTAGTTTTAAGTTTAAACAGATATATAAGCATAAGTGTGCGTACACAATATGTACATTGTACTGTACTTGCACTGTTCTTCAGACCACGGTACAGTGTATATTGTATCTTTCAGATTGATCAAGTGATACTTGCCCTCTGTAAATTAAATGTACAGTACTCAGGAGTTTCCTTTACCTTTTAAAAATAGTGGATAAAGATGTACAGTCATGTACTCACAATGGGGTAACTGAACAGACAAGTTTACATGTTGCTCCACTGTGATGGTTGATAAAAGCTGGCAGGATAATTACATCCACAAATGGGCAATTGATTTGTTTTGTGCAAAACTTCTCACTGAAAGCACCACCGATGGTGAATAGTGGTGCTTATCAACAAAAACTCATTCAATTGGAGGCACTTATTAGTAAGGGGGTGCTTATTGGAAGATGGGCCCTAAATCAAATCATTGCAATAGGCTTTCCCCATCCATGTACAAGTGGTGGAACAGAGAATTAACTCGGAAGTGTAAATTAAAGCGCTAAGAGAAACCCATGAAAAACCCACTGGGCATTAGCCCTAGTAAAGGGTATCAGGGAACCACACGAGGCAAAGACAAAATTCTTATGACCTCGGTGGGAATCAAACCCACGACCTCCGGATTAGATCTAATTAAGCTACCATTGCTATGCCAACTAAGCTACGAGGTCGGACAGAGAAAGTTGGGGACGATTAAGGTGGTGAATTGCAGTGAAGAGAAAGTAAGGCGGGTACATTCATATGTTGTGCCGCGTAGCACTATAAACATGTACAAGTAGTGGAACAGAGAATTAACTCTGAAGTGTAACTTAAAGTGCTAACCCATAAAAAACCCACTGGGTGCTAGCCCTAGTAAAGGGTATCAGGGAACCACACGAGCCAAAAAAAATTCTTATGACCTCGGTGGGAATTGAACCCATGACCTCCAGATTAGATCTACCATTGCTAAGCCGATCCACATCCATGACTGGTGAGCCTTCTCTCTTTTATTTTACTGCATTTTGGTATAAAACATAAAAGCACTTCTGTATGGTTGTTAAAATAATGCCAAGTTCTAAGATTTCCTT